>CM046458.1:38735516-38934481 GCA_025506515.1 Flaveria trinervia | reverse complement strand
TTTACCTTGATACTTAGATTTTTTTTAAAAAAATATAAGAATGGTAAAATCAGAGAAGATTTTGAAAACAGAGTTCCAAAGCTTAAAAATAGAGCTGATTTCAAAAATTGGTCTCTTAGACTAAAACAACATTTTAATTCTATTGACACTGATCTCTGAAAATCTATAGAAAAAGGACCATGCATTCCTATAATAACTGATGGACCAGACAGAGGAATTGTGTATACTAAAGATTCTTCAGAACCTTATCCAGAAAATGATCTTTAAGAAGATGATCTGAAAAGAGTTAAGAATGATATTAAAGCCTATTCATTAATGTGTAAAGGACTACTTTCGAAGTTCTTACAAGGCTAGATGCATATCAAACTGGATATACACTATATAAAGCATTGAAGATCATTTGTGAAGGAGGTAAAGAGAATCAAAATTAAAGAAACAAAAGCTGAAAAGACAATTAGAATTGTTTCAACATTTGTCTGGAGAGACAATAAATCAAATGATGAACAGATTTGTTCAACTCATAACTGAGATGTCAACAGCTGGTATCAAACCTGATCTTGAAGATTTAAATCTCAGACTACTCAATGCTTTACCATCATCATGGAAACAAACTGTAACTTTAATAAAGCATACTAAGAAGTTTCCAATGGATCTAGATCTTCTTATTGCAAAAATAGAATCAGTGGAGATTGATGAAAGCTCAAGGAACAATGATAGAGCAGCATCAATGTCTCAATATCACTTTGTTGCTTCACTTGCAACCACCATAGAAAATGCATTCATGGCAAAGAGTGAGAATGTCCTGAAGAAGAAGGAGATTTGTTTGTAGGACCAGGATTTTTCACTAACTCATCATTTACCAGTGCACCTGCATATACAACTCAATCTCATTCTCAATCTCCTCCTAAAACACAGTCACAATCATCAAATATTCAAACAGAGACTTCTTCATCATCTAACTCTGCTAAATCTAGCAAAGTTAAAGATGTGATTAACATCCTATTAGAGGATGAAGAGTCCAAAACTGCATTTACTGCTTTTATGGCTAGCTTTGAAGCATATCAAGGTAGCCATTTAACTCAACTAGATTTTGTTTTACAGGATTTATTTGAGATGGATCCTGAAGATGTTGAAGAGATGGACCTGAACTGGCAGATGCTGATGATTGCCTACAGGACTCAAAAACATTCTTATGTCAACAAGAAATACAAGCCTAGTGCAAACAAGACTGTTGGATTTGACAAGTCAAAATCAGATGTTTCAACTGCAATAGTTATGGACACTTCTCAAGAGAATGTAAAGCTCCAAGGAATACTGGAGGAAGTGCTCATTCAAGCTCAAATAATCAAAGGTTTCAAGAAGCTCAGAAGACTTTTCAAAATCCATATCAAAGTCTTCCCATTCCAGAGCTTAAAGATGAAACCAAATCATCTGATGAAACAAAGAAAGCACTAGTAGTCAATATAGAAGATGGATATGATTGGAGTGCATATGCGGTCAATTTACAAATGAATTAACATCAAGTTTATCTCTTATTACAGAAATTCAAGAGGAAGATTGGTCAGAAAACAATGACCCAAAAGGGGAAATTGATGAAGAGGAAGATAACTATGATTGGAGTGACAAGTCTAATCCTAAAGAGGATACAGAGGAAGTAGCTTTAATGGTTCAGTCTGATCAACCAAAGGTTAAATCTTCTACTTCATCATCTCAAACCACAGTTCCAAAATTTCTGAAATACCATCGAGAAAAGCTTTGCATCAAATCATGTTTTGAACATGTTGAACACTATAGAAACTATTCATTCAAAATCTGTGAAAAGCTAAAACAAGAGCAATCTATGCATAACCAACTTAAATCTGATCATAAAACTGCAGATCAAAAGATTATCTCTCTTCAAATTCATGAAACAAAACAATCAAAGATTTAGAAATTGTTACAAAACAACTAGAAGAGATGACCAAGAATCTTGAACAAGAGAAAATAGCACATGCTGCTACTCATGTTGATCTAGCAAAGTTAAGAGTTCAAAAATGATAGTAGAAAAAATAATCAGTGAAAGGAAAGATAAACAAAAAGCAGGATTAGGTTTCACTCATGAACCTATGCCTTAATCTATCACAAACACACTACCAGAGAATTTCAATTTTCATGATTATTCACTAGAAAACAAAGCAAAGCTTAAAGCCTTTCAGTTCAAAACTAAGAATGCAGAAGAGGAAAAAGAAAATGTTCAAGTGTTTGTTGAAAAAGATCAAGAAAAAATCAAAATGGACATCCAATCAAGATAAAATCATATGAACCAAAAAAACCAAAACAAAATATCTCTTCTGATCAAATTCACAATGTAATAGAAGAAGTCAGAGTTCAAAACAAGGATAAACAACAGATAGGAACATCAGAAGATTCAAACACCATCAATATGAAACAATTTCAATCAGAAAAGGAATCTTCTTGTGATGATGTTCAATCTGAAAATAAACCCAGCTCTTCTAAATCAAAAATCAAAGAAGAAGAAAGAAATCTGTAAAAGTAACATGTGAACAAAACAAAGTTCAAAAAAATTGATAAAGCAACAAATCAAACATCAAAACTAAAACCAATTAAATTTGTGTGAGCAGGTATGTTAAATATGAATTCTGTTTCAAATAATAAATCAAATGTTATGAACAAATCAAACTCAGATATGAAATCTAGTTCAGATTCAAAGACTTCCGCTATAGCGAAAAGATTGTTTCTAATACATTCAAGAAGGAAATTCATGTTAAACAAATGAACAATAATCTGACACAAAATCAAACTGTGAAAAATGAAAGACAATAGTTTAACTATATGAAACCAAAATCAAACATTATGTCATTGTCAAAAGTTAACAAAAAGTTGTTTTAACGCCACAAAAGTACTGTGAAACTTGTGATATGAGAAATCACAATACTGCTGAGTGCTACTTTAACAAGTACTGTCACATATGTGACATGAGAAATCATTCGACAGCAGATTGTTATTATAACAAATATTGTACTTATTGTGATGAAAAGACTCACAACACTGCAGATTGTTACTTTAGAAATAGATCTCTCACTAGAAACTTTGCAAAATCAAAATGAGCAAAGGATTTGCTAATCCACAGTATTTGAGAGATCAAACTAATGGATTTCAAAGAGACATTAATCAACCTAATGTAGGTTTGAGATTTTTTCCTAAGAACAATTACATGAGCTCAAAACACAACATGCAAGAACACTTTATACCAAGATCTGTAACGATGAATAATAAAAATGTTAGACATCAATACATTTCAAAAGATGATAAATCAAATGGTATAAATGTTCATAAAATAAATCAAACAATTTTCAGAATAAAATTGGAAAATTCATCAAAAATAACCTGATTTGAAAAATCTCCATTATAAACAATTTACAATTGTTGACAAATTTGGAAAGCCCAAGACCATTTCGGCTTGGGTAGATATTTCAACTAACTTTCTTGTAGTGCAGGTACGCCCAAAAAGACCAATCAATGCATGGTATGTGGATAGTGGGTGTAGTTGGCACATGACAGGCAATACTGCCTTGTTACAAGACTTTAAGTCAAAAGATGGAACTCACGTCGCCTTTGGTGGTGATGCTGGAGGAAAAATAACGGAGAAGGAACAGTATCCAATGGGATAATAAGCTTTGATAAAGTCAACTTTTGTTCACAGCTGAACTTTAATCTTTTAAGCGTATCTCAAATTTGTGACAAATCTTATTCTGTTCTGTTAGATAATTCATTCTGTTATGTTTTGAAGCCAGGTTTCAAGATAAGCAAAGATTGGGTAATTGTTACAGCTGAGAGAGACAGAGATGTATACAAATTGAATATGTCTCAAGTTGATCCTTCAACTGAAACAACATGCCTAATTGCAAAGGCATCAAATGATGAAAGCCAGCTTTGGCATAGACGTCTCAGTCATTAAATTTCAAGAATATGAACAAGCTTGTAGCAGGAAATCATGTCATTGGACTTCCATCCAAGAAGTTTGCAACTAATGATCACTACTCAGCATGTTTGAAGGGAAAGCAACATAGAGCATCTTATAAGTCCAAGCCTATAAACTCAACATCCAAACCTCTTCAGATGTTACATATGGACCTTTTTGGACCAACAAATGTCAAGAGTATGGACGAAAATCATATTGTTTAGTTATCATTGATGACTTTACAAGATTTTCATGGGTTTTCTTTCTATATGCCAAATCTGAAACAGCTGAATTATTAAAAGAATTTATCATTAAAGTTGAAAATCAATTAGACAACAAAGTGAAAATAATAAGAAGTGATAATGGAACAGAATTCAAAAATGCTAACATTGAAATGTTTTGTGCACATAAAGGGATAGCTCATCAGTTCAGTGCTCCCAGAACTCCTCAACAAAATGGAGTTGCTGAAAGGAAGAATAGGACACTGATTGAAGGTGCTCGTTCTATGTTAGCTGATGCAAAAATTCCTATCACTTTTTGGGATGAAGCATTATCAACTACGTGTTTTGTTCAGAATCGAATCTTAATTGTAAAAGATAAACTGAAAACTCCATATGAGTTAATGTTTGCAGAAAACCGAACATAAACTTTTTAAAATCATTTGGTTGTCCTGTTATGATTCTTAATTCAAGTGATCAATTAGGAAAATTTGATGCAAAATCTGATAATGGATTTTTCGTTGATATTCATTAGTTTCAAAAGCCTATCGAGTCTACAACTCTAGGACAAATGTAATCATTGAAACATTCAACATTAAATTTATGGAAAATTCTTTTCCATCAGTTTCAATGGTCTTGCATGGTTATTTGATCTAGATTCATTATCAAACTCTTTCCAGTCTAATTTGTTTGATCAATCAAATTGTTTTAATTCTACAGATAAGAAAACTCAAGACGAGATCTTGGATCTTTCAGTGAAGATTCAGATTCTGATGACCCAGATGATTCAAGCTTAGACTACCCATTTTTATCATTTATTAAGGATTTAACAATACAAAATCATGATAATACAGTTTTAGATCATTCCGAGTCAATTAATCAGGAAGAATTGCAAAATATTCCTAATGATGGTAATGAGTTCGTGATACCTGAGTCTGGAACATCATCCATTTCAGGTGATGTAGTTGATACAGGTAACTTTGATTACTTTGTCAACTCACCTACTCAAGTTCCAAACTTCAATCCACATTCTTCTATGTTAATACATGAGTTGTCCACTTGAATCAAACAAATTTGGATGTTAATGTTCAATGTGATGAGATCACTACATCTCGTATTCACAAGAATCATCCAATTTCTCAGATTATTTGTTCATTGAATGAGAGAACAACAAGGAGTAAAGTAGAACAAGCAACATATGCTTATACCTTGTTTTCTTTCTCAAATTGTTCCTAAAAATGTTACCGAAGCATTAAAGGACAATGGTTGGATAGAAGCCATGCAGAAGAATTACTTCAATTCTGCAAACAAGAAGTGTGGAATTTGGTAGATCTACCTGAAGGAGAAAATGTAATTGGCACGAAATGGTTATTTAGAAATAACACTGATGATCGTGGTGTTGTAATAAGAACAAAGCAAGACTTGTTGCACAAGGATACACACAGAAGAAGGTATGATTATGATGAAGTGTTTGCACCAGTTGCAAGACTTGAATCTATTCGAGTTTTTCTGGCTTATGCTTCATTCATGAAATTTAAGGTGTATCAAATGGATGTAAAGGGTGCATTTTTATATGGTCCAATTACTGATGATGTATTTGTGAAGCAACCTCTAGGCTTTGAGGATGCACAATTTCCACATCGAGTATATAAACTGAGTAAAGCTTTATATGGACTTCATCAAGCCCCTAGAATTTGGTATGAGACGTTATCACAACACTTAATCCAACATGGATACACACGAGGGAAAATTGATCCTACTTTATTCATAAAGAAGGACAATAATGATCTTTTATGTGTACAAGTGTATGTTGATGATATCATATTTGGTTCTACATGTCCAAAATTGTGCAATGAATTTGAAGAAATAATGAAATCTATATTTCAAATGAGTTCTATGGGAGAGATTAACTTTTTTCTTGGACTTCAAGTCAAGCAAACTGCAGATGGAATTTTCATCAATCAAAAAAAGTTTTTTGACAAGCTCTTAAAGAAATTTAAGTTGCAAGACTGTCAGTCCATACGAACTCCAGCAGATGTTAACACCAAGATTGAACCTGATCCAAAAGGAAAATCTATTGACCAAACGTAATACAGATCAATGATTGGTTCATTGATGTATCTTACTGCATCTAGACCAGACATTATGTATGCTGTTTGTGTATGTGTCAGGTATCGATCAGACCCGAAAGAATCTCACTTAATTGTTGTCAAAAGAATATTCAGGTATCTCAAAGGTAAACCAGCCTTAGGGCTTTGGTATCCTTACGAGGGTAACTTTGAACTATATGGATATACTGATAGTGATTATGGTGGATGTTGTCAAGATAGAAAATCTACTTCGGGTGGGTGTCAATTTCTTGGTCCCAGATTAGTCTCATGGCAAAGCAAGAAACAAACAAATGTCTCTGTTTCAACTGCAGAAGCTGAGTACATTGCTGCATCAGCATGATGTTCTCAAATTCTTTGGTTGCAAAATCAATTACTAGATTATGGATTCAACTTTCTTAAAACACCAATCTATATTGATAACACAACTACTATGTTCATAACAACTAATCCTGTTCAACACTAAAAAACAAAACATATCGAAATTCGATATCATTTTCTTAGAGATAACTCTGAAAAAGGATTAATCATATTGATTCAAATTGCAAGAGAAAAACAATTGGCAGATCTATTTATTAAAGCCTTCTTACCAGGACGTTTTGAGTACTTAGTAGAATCAATTGGTCTTATAAATCATATGTGATCTCCCTATATCAAAAGATCATAACAAGTGATACTCTCATTGTGAATTACCTGTTTATATTTTTGTGTGTGTGTGATTTTATGGTTTTCATAGAAAAATCAAATACAAAAATATATATCAAAAATACAAATATATTTTTTTTGGAAAGGATTATGTTTTGCAATATGTGAGAAATGATAGTACATTAGTGAGATCAGTTGCATACTTCACTCATTCATAAAGTCTAGACATGATCAGATATGATGTGTAGCTAATATCTGTCTATTATGCTGAAAAGTAAATTCTTGTGATCAAACTAAACATACATGCTTGTGTGTATTCATCTGAGTACATTTGAGTAGCTTTAGCTTATCAGAATGAATGTTTGTTAAGATACATCTCTCACACCTGTTGAAACTATGTGAAATCATGAGATCTGTTACAAAGCATCATTTCACTTCTCTGTTATGAGTCATCATAAACCTGAAGTATTGAGATATCCTCTGTTGTAAGTCATTACAGACCTGGATTCTCTTTTTGATGCAAAAAGATGCCAATGTGCACAACCTATTCAAAAGAATAGTCAGAGCTGATCAAATGGTTATCCATGATCATCCTCTATTAACTAACTAACATGAACTCTGGTATATCTATGTTTCAGGTAATAAGTTGAGCATGTGTTTTCTTACATTCATGATATAGTTGAATTCTCTTAGTCTCTGTATGTTTTACATCATGTCATATCTAAATCAACACTAATCAATCCAAGAATTGAAAAGTAAGTGAGTTGATAGTTGTGTCAAAACACTCATTATCTGTCCTTAGATCTTGTATCTCCTTTGCTGTGATATCACTGACCTGGAACATACTGATCAGGATTTATTCATTGTCTATGACTATCCACATTCATTTTATTTTAATGTGCTGATCTTTATTAATATGATCTCTCTGCAGACATTTATTCTTTGTTTAAATATTAAAATTTAATTCTATTTTCATTTTTTTATGCAAGTCTTTGTGTGTGAAGGCAATGTCTCAATGTGATGTGTGATCTTATTCTCTTTCATAAGAAACTTATAAATTTTTCAAACTTAAAAGTTTAGGGGGATTAATAAATGAAAGAGTTGTTCTCAGAAAATATTCAATAATCATAATCAAAATTGAAATGTTGAATTGAAAGGATAATGCTTTGTGTTCAAAGTATTTGTGTAAACTAAAAATGATTTTTAAGTTGACAATTAGATGATTTTGATGTTATGATGAGACTAAAATGAAGGACAAAAGAAATTAAAAAGAAATTAAAAAGAAATTAAAAAGAAATACAAAATAAAAACAAAAAAAATAAAAATCTTATAAATTGAAAGTGCAAAATGCAAAAAGTTCAAAATTTGGGATCTAAATGGTAAAAAATGTGAATGTGAAGAAATTGGAAATCACAAGTGTTGAAATCATGAAATTCAACTCATGCACCTAAACAGTGCACATGCGTCTCAATAGGAGCATGATGAATTTTCAGGATTATACAAGTGTTGGACATTTTCATGCGTCTAAACAGTTGTAATACATCTATGAAAATTACAAGTGTTGGACGTTTGATTCATTCCCATGCGTCTAAACAGTTGTAATACATGTGAAAAATTTCAAGGGTTCAGCGTTTGTGATAATCCCATGCGTCTAAATAGTGTGTTAGACGTATGTGTATCTCATGCGTCTAAATAGTTTCAAAATTTCAAGAGTTAGACGTTTTACAAAGTCCATGCGACTGAACGTGAACAGTGAAAAAGCGCCTAAACAGTGCTATGCGTCTGAACAGTTCTGATGCGTCTGCCTTTAAAAGGCACAACAATGCTCATACGTCTAAAAAATAAGTGAATTCTAGGTTTTCATACGCCCAAACAGGGACCATACGTCCAAACAGGGCTCATACGCCTAAAGTTTCACTTATATATGTTGAACACTTATGCGTATTTCTCATTCACTTGTCAAAATTCACAGAACCAAAACCCTTGAACTACGTCTGTCAAGCATAACACAACTTATTTCATCTGAAATCAATCAAATCCTTTGAGTATACATTCATTGGATATATAAATGTAAGTTGTGATTCAAATACATAAATTTTGGATTAAATCAGTGATTTGAAAGAGACGGTTGAATGCTATTGGGCGTTCGAACAATATAATCCAAGTTTATATGATCAAATGAGTATCATATCAAAAATTGATGTTGGATTATTGATAAGAACTGATTTGCGAGGCTGTTGATGTATTATGTTTAATCTAAAAGTGAAAAAGATCTGTTGATGATGAACTCAGACGTTCATAGTCGAAAAGAAGAAGATGAACAGACAGTCATTTTTTGAACAAAAATATAAAAAAAAATTAAAATTAAATCAAAATTGAAATGTTAAATAACAAATTCAAAATGAATAAAGATTAATGTTTTACAATTTGAAATCTTAATTCAAAAGTAAAAATAAAAAGGTTAAATTAAAAAGCCAAAATCAAAAGTCATATGTAGAAATACATTTCATTAATCAATATTCAATGTTCTCATAATACTTTTGTTATTTTGCAGATGGCAGATTTAAAATTTGAGCCAAAGCATAATGTAGCTGCATTTTAGATGATGAAAATAGAGAAGCTACTGGATATGATGATATTATCAGATTTTTACTCAGAACAAAATGTTTATGCTATGTGTGCAAGCCCCATGATTAATGGAAGAATGATTAAAATATTCTGGAGAACTGCAAAAGTTGAAAGAGATGATCAAGAAAACAAAGTTTTAATAGCCTTCATTACTTCAGAAAGAATGATTGAAGTTTCTGAAGAAGCAATTAGACAAGCTCTAAGACTGGGAGATAATGATCCTGAAGATTTATCTGAATATACATTTAATGAATGTAGAGAAGTTTTTCTACGATGGGTCATCCAGATCTTTCCGAAGAAACAGTTTTTCAGAGCTCGTGTATTTAAACATTGGAAGCTTTTATGCTACATATTTCAACATTGTATGTCAAAAAGAAGTGCGGGTTGGGATTCATTCCCTGTTGACATTGCATCTCCAATTGTAGCCTATCCACTAACAGGAGATTCAATATGGCTAAGTGGATAATGAATGGATTTATTTTTAATCTGGAAAGAGGAGTGAGGCATAAGTATCTGATGTACCCAAGATTTCTTCAACTTCTCATTAATGATGCAAATCCAGATTTGTATGCTGCTGAAGTTATTGGTGATAGAATTCAGTTAGAGCACATGTCAGAGAGTGTGTACAAAGACTGGCAATGATAACGGTGCTCAAAACATTCCAGTTTTGTTATATATGAGAAATGTATCTATGGATGAAGTTGATATTACTCAGCCACACTTTCATCTAACTGAAGAAGAAGAACCAATAGATCCGAATGATCTGATTGAAGATGTAGAAGTTGATAAAGAAAGTGATGAGGATATGTCTGAAACTTTATCAAGTGAAGAAAGTGATGAGATGATGATGATGAAAATGATAATATCACTGAAGTAATTCAAGAAGGAAATGAAGAAGGGAATGTTGAAAATACTAAAAATGAGACACAGGCTATGATTGAAGAAAATGTGAGGAAGCTGTAACAGAAAGGAATTCTCAAAATGAAACATCTAATTCTGATTTTATCAATGATATTTCATTCAATCCAGTATTTGAAATAGATGAAAATGAAGGAGCAAAAGAAATTCCTTAGTATGTCACACAATGTGTCTATACAAACAGAGGAAATAGTTGAAGTTGATGTGATTAAAAACGAAAGAAGAAAATGTAAACAAAGAAAAGGAGATTGAAAAGTTGAAAGTTGAAAATGAAAGAATGAAAGAGATAATCAATGCTTGTGAAAAAGAAATTCAAAAGCTCAAAGATGAAAATTTGAAGTTGTCTGAAGAAATTGTGTTCAAAGATGAAAAGATTATTAGTTTTGCCCAAGATAAAGAAGATGTGATAAAGAACTTTGAAGTCATGATTAAAGATTATGATAGTCTTGAGGAGAAATTCAAGAAGCTATCTGAAGAAAATGAAAATCTTAAAGCTGAATTGATAAAGGAAAGAGAAACTCAGAAAGCTATATCTACAGTACATGTAATTAGTACTGAGGTGCAAATTGAAGAAATCTTGAACAAAGAAAAGGCAAAGGAAAGTAAATGAATTAGAAGAAGTTGATCAGACTGAATCTTCTTCTAAAATTCAAAGAACTGAAGAATTGGTTGAAGAGAAAAATGTTCAAGAACAGATTGATGCTCTAGATGATATTGAAGAAGTATATAACGATGATGGTATGATGATGAAGTCTTGAGAATGAAGACATTGATGAAGCTGCATTTGTGTCACATTTTCTTCACAAGAACTATACAAGAACAAGATGAAGTACCACAGGATTTTGAAGAAAAATATAACTACCTTGTGAACATGAAATACAATATAGTGTATTTGGATGGACTGACTGTTTCTCAAATTAATGATGAATACGAGAAATGCATCTATGCAGAGTCAGTTGCTTCAATAGATCCAAATGAGATAGTGGTTGGGCATGGTGAATGGATAAGAACAAAGGAGGTTATAAATGTAGAAGAACTGTCTAGTTTTGAGCTGCACCATCCTGATCCTGATGATATGAGTATTCCTGCTCTTAGATCATGGTTGCAAGCTAGAAATTCCGTGGAGGAAGCTGAAGAGATTACAATCTGTATCTCTGAGAAATCTTGTGAGAAGCTTTCAAGAAACTGAGAAACAAATGAAGATGATGATAGTGCTGGATACAATAACCCTAGTATCTTGAGATAACAAAAAGAACAAGAATGTTGAAGCCTCAAGAAATAAAACAAATGTCAAGACTTGATGATGCTCACACACATAGAAAAGAATTGATGGAAATAATTGCTGATCCTGAAAGACAAACCTATAAAGCATCGATCAAAGCAATATTCTCGATAGTTCAAGAACAATAGGAGATTTAGTAAGAATATATTGCAGAAAGGACAATCGGTTGCTAAATTGTTGAATGCAATGATTACTCCAGATTTTACAAACCAAGTAAAGATAATTGCATGGAAGTATGACGAAGTGTTGATGCCTTCTTGATAAAGAGAGTAAATGCTGTATGTGACGTTTATCATTTTTACTCTAGTATCATAAAACTTCCGATGCAAGACTTAAAAGAGCTAAATAGACTACCTCTGATCAATCCAACTGATGCAAAACGTGGGAAGATGTTTGTAGAATTATTAAGACATGGATTGGATAGATCAAGTAATTTCATAACACAAGATGTGATCAAGAAGACAAGGAGTACTTTGTTAGTTTGAAGAAAAACACGAAACTTAAGGTAGTTCAATGAGAAGAAGAACATTCGTTGATAGAATTTTTTGATAAATACTTTGAAAAAGTTACAACTCCAGGACTTAAAGTGATTGATGGTAATCAAAACTCAAAGCCAATTCTCACATGGTTTTACAACACTGAGACATTTGAGCTAAAGTTAGTCCGAAATCTAGAAAGATGGGATGAGGACATGATTACTTTATCTGGAGTTTTTGAGCTAAAATTGTTACATCCAAGTTATATCTCATTTTTTTCAATACAAAAATTTGAGAAGGTTTCTCCTGAAGTGGCTGAGCAAGACAAGAAATATTTTATTTCTATTATCAATGTGATGAACGCTGGCATGGAAAGGATTTCTTTGAGAAAAGCACTTGCGTATGCCAACATTGTTAAGAAAGATATTAAAGATATTGAATTCATGAGAATATCAAGAAAATGGGTCTTAGAAGTGTACTCAAAGGAAAGTAATAAACCTATTGAGTTATATGCAAACATTGATATTCATGTCTTTCAAAAGATACATTGGAAAGAATGGACAAGATGGAGATTAAAACAAATGAAGCTAAACCAGAACAAGGCATTATTGCAAGTAAATTCAAGTCTGCTATATCAAAAGCTTTGAAAGAGTTAGCAACGTACAAACAGAAGCCTATGTTCAAAGTCAAAGAAGAATCAGCAGATTTCTTTGAATGATGAAGTCAAGGTTGAAGATAGAATTGAAGATAGAGTCAGCAGTCAAGCTTGAAGATTTTGAAGACTAAAGACCATGTAAATCTTAGGGGGAGTATTGTTAAGTGCTCTAAAAAGATTAAGATGTTGTCTTTATTTGTCTTTTGATATTTTGTAATAGTATAGGGACTATTTTTGTAATTTTGTTAGTTCCTTTACTTTTGTTGTCAGTATAAATAGCTTAGATTGTAGGTATGTAGTAACGAATACACAAGTTATTCGAATCTGCTTTTCATACCTGTAATTGTCTTAGCTTGATATGAATGAAAACTGAATTTTATTGATATCTTGTTTTGATTTGATTACTTTGTGTGAAATTCATTGAATTATGTTACAAATCATCACATATTTATTCATTTGATCCAATCAAATGAAATAAATAATTAATTGTACAATTGCTATCAAACACAGATTCAAGTGATTCAAGGGGTTCAAAAGTCATTTTTAAGCTCCAAATCATTTAACCAAAGGCTCTGTTACCATTTGATAGGTTCAAATATAAGAAAAATTGACATAAAGTTTCATCGATATTAGCAAAGGATTACAAAGTATAATATGGGAGAGTTCTTAACATCTCCTACACAAAATACACATATTCCTATTTATACTAATAAAAGAAAGTTTAGGAACATATAGTTACAAATAAGTCCATAGACTATGACACAAACTAAATCTAAATACTAAATGCTAATCTTCTAGGCTCCAACATCTTTTAAAATTCTAGGTGTTACATTATCAGATGCATGTTCTAGCTTCTTTTGTGCTCCACATTGAAGTTCGTTCTTTAGATTGTTTCTCAAAATTGCTTCCCTTTGTGCATTCAGGATTAGACGATTGAGGCTCATCTTAAATAGTCAGGCCTGAGGCACATTCTGAAGGACCCTCTTCTCTTCTTGACGAATAGGACCTAAGCTCCCCAACCTAAGAAACTTTTTTAATGAACTTTGTCTAGTAGTTCTTGTAACTAAGTAGATAACTTTTGCATTTCGCCACTGGTGCAACTCAAGTTATCATGTCAATTTGGAATGGGGGGCCAATCCTAGTAGACCTTAGGGAAACACTTCTTGTTGTTCCCACACTATTGGAATATCTGGGATGCTTTTCTCCTTCGTTTCTTTTCACCACATGGGCTAGGGAAGTGTGACACTACTTCATTAGGTACTTGTCCTTGAATACATGAAATGTTTTTGAGTTTCATTTAGGTTTCTTACCGTGTATGGTAAGGCCTTCACCATTGGGAAGTGGAGTATGTATAGTCTCTTGTGACAGATAATCTCTATTTGGTTATTGGATAACTAATCCATTCCCATGACAACATCAAAACTTCCAAGTTCTAAGGAAAGGAGGTCTTTTTCAAAAGTGTGGTCATTTAGGTTTAGTGACCTACACAAAATGATATTATTAGCTTCAATCAACTTTCTATTAACTGGTGCTATTGTGTATGGTGTGGCTAGGGTTATTCGACTCTATGAAAATTAGGGATTCAAATTTAGTTGACACAAACCAGCAATGAGAACCCGAATTGAACAAAACATAGGCTTAGTGATTATAAGGAGGAACATACTCGTCACAACTTTAGGGACCTGCTGGCTTTGTTATTTTGATGCATAATCCTCGAGGAATGTTAGCTTGGTTCTTGTTCAACTTATGGCATATTTTGTGGAAGTAATTATCCTTCCACATTCAAAACATGCCCTTGGATTATTGTTATGGTTGTTATCATCACTGTTGTTTGGGTACTGATGGTTGTTGTTGTTATCGGTCAGGGGATTATGGAGGTTGTTGTTTCCTTTTAGGAAATACTTGGTAGAATTCCCTTGTTATTGGTATTTCACAAATAGGGAGGGGCCCTGATGATGGAAAGGACATTTGTTGCACTTGGGTTCAGTCCTTTTATATCCACCATTGGTTCTTATAGAGCAAGAGCATTGGTGTTAGGAGTGGTAGTGGTTGCAACAAAGTTTTTGATGGCTTGGTGCCTCTTTTATGCACCCCTTGAATACTTCCTTTTTCCTAAGCGCTCAATGAGTTTCCTTTTGTCGTTGGAGCTCCCTTTGGTAAGGGTTCCTAATCTCAACATTTCATCGGTCACTATTCGTGTTAATAAAATAACATCTTTTAGACTAGTAGGATCCTTGGAGTGGACAGACTGCGAATTCGGGGTACCAAGCTCAAAATCTAATCATCAACCATCTTGGATTCTAGGTTGACCAAATAAGGAACCAGTCGGGCTAACTCATGAAATCGATTGGTGTAGTTTGCATGCTCAGATTCTATAATTAAGACTCTACTTATGTATTTTACTTTTTGAGAAATATTCATTGATGAGTAATGCCTTCAATTCATCCCAAGGCATTTTGTTTAGCATTTTCTCTTCCTCGGACTTGAACTTACATATTACACAAGGTCAAGCCCTTGCCTTGGAAAGAACACACACCATAGCAAACCTTGCAATCATCTTTGTAGTCGCTGATATCAAGTACAACATCCATTTTCACAATCCAATGAAAAATCCTCATTGTGCCTTCATCTCCATTGGAATCCTTTGGCTTGTGTGGCACAAAGGTCTTGTAAGAGCAACCTTTCTTTCTTTTACCTTCACTGATATCGAATACAACTTCCATTTTCTACATCATTGTGTTAGGTTACAAAAGTAAAGATTACACATATGGACTTGGATGATAAATCTGTATTATGTAATCTTCCATTGAAGCCCAGAGGCACAAAAGATTGATTCCAAGGCTACCACACTTAGTTATCATCTAAAAACACACAAATACAGGTCAACAAAAAATTTCGTGAGCACTTAGAGTTTGAGACTCGATAAACAATTTCATAATAGTAAGTTATTACAATTAAATATGAATAAAAGCATTACATTTGAGCCAAAATTGTTGACCGACTCTGCTTCACCAATCCAAGTGTGACCTTGTGAGTTTGAGAGATAACACTTCTATTGAGTGACCATATTTGATCCTAAAATTGTTATTAGAGCTTCTTAGGCTCTTGATTGTGAGATCTTACCATCTAAATCAAGTTATTTCATCACTCACACACTTACCTCACTCAAAATGGCCCTCTACGAGAAGTCATCTGAATCTGAAATGGTAGCAATGACTAAAGCCCCTATTATCACTCCTAATAACTTTATATCTTGGTGCAAGCATATTCAATGATTCATTAGGTATCAATACAACAAAATGTGGAGATTTATCACCCATTGTCCTTACCAGCCAAAAGTGAGAGCACCGGCTGGAAATTGTGCCAAGATAGAAAAGGCTATTGATGACTACTCAGACGAAGACTTCAAGAAAATGGACATTGATGGCAAAGATATGATTATGAAGCTTACAACCATACCGAACTCCATCATGGTATGCTTTGAGCATTTCTAGTCAGCCAAAGAACTCTTTGATGCTTTGTCATTAATGTACTTTGATTCAAACGAGTCAAAGAAAGATTCCTTGAATTAACTGAAAACTTCACTTACATTGCTGGAGAGACTCTTAGCCAACAATATTTCAGGTACATGGATCTTAACTTATCACTTCAGTCCATAGGAGCGACTCTTGAGAAAAGAGATCTCTCAAGAAAATTCATAAGTGCACTTACATATGAGTGGACTTTCTATTGTATCTCTATCAAGAAGACAGAGAACTTGAACACTCTTACCATCATTGTGTAGAGATGGAGATTTAAAGAGGCCCCTAAATGAGCAGACCCTCCTGCCTTCATGCTAGCAACGCTTTGATGGTTGCTTAAGACTCAAGACCCCATCCTTAACGGTACATCACTTACTCCCAGCAACTATCATGCTATTTTGGGTGATACATTACATTCCCGAGACACCGAGGTCTCTACAGGCTCAGTCAAGTCTCTTTCGGGATAACTGTGCATTTGTCTCAAGAAATTGGACATTCTAGTGATTTTCAGTTTGCTTTGTGATCTAGAATGATTTACTTTAGATGATATTGTATATATGGATATTGTCCAACAAATGGCTCTTCTGACTTACAGAGCAAAGAAGTTCTTTAAGAGAACTGGAAGGAAATTTCCCCAAAACTCAACCAACAACAAATTCGGGTTTAACAAAACCAAGGCCAAGTGTTACAACTGTAACCAGCTAGGCCACTTTTCCAGGAAATGCAAAGCTCCTAAATCCAATCTGGGAGCCACTCAAGCCTCCACACATCCTACCACACTTAAAGCTGTTGGAAAGTTAACTGAACAATACACAACTACTGCTGCTCAAGAGGTTGACTAGAGCTTCATGGTGCATGATGTGACCCCAACTCAAGCACTTATGGCTAGAACTGATAACAACAAGGTATTTGAACACCTTTGTACTCCAACTTGTATTGTTAAATCCAGACTGTATCAAGACAACAATATGGAAATCAAATATGATATTGAGTCTTTAAACATCCTTAAATTTGATTTTAAAAGGACATGATCTGACTATAAAATGAAAACTGAAAAGTTAGAGAAAATTGTGTCCTTCTTAAAACATGAACACTCCAATTAAAGGGCTTAAATGAAAGATTTAATTTCCAAATTGACTTAGGCTCAATCCCATCTAGTAATAGATGAGGCTAAAGCTAGGAAGTATGCTATTGAATAGCAAAACTTCCAAACCATTATTGCATCATGGTCCCACTCAAAGGTCTATTATAAAAATAAAGGTGGGTTAGGAACCAATGAAATAGCTCCACCATATTCTTTTCATTTTATAATACAACCAAGATGTGGGACTGAAGAGCAAGAGGTTCTAACTATTGACCCACCACCTCATGAGAAGGAGAATGATATAACTATAGAGACCATCACAGGGAAGGATAAGATAAAACAACCCATCCCACCGGTGATGATCAACCCTAAGCATTAAAGCTAGAAGAAACAAAGCTAAGGCAGCTAGAAAAGTTGCAAAGAAAATGGCTAAGTCCATGTTGAAGATAGAACCAACGCAAAAAGATGTGTTGATTTTAGTTGGATTCCAAGTGGTTGGAAGCTCTGATTCAGGAGAAGAGTGTAGTACCAGCACTCATATCCTACTAAAGGATAAGTAGTTGAAGGGGAAGACTATTGATGATGATAAGAAGAGCAAGGAATAATAGTTTTTACACACCATGAAAGTTAACTTTGAAGGCATAATGTATGGTCTACACAAGCACATGGCTAAAGATATTACTACAATATTTGTAGCACACATTATGCAAATAATGTTAAGAAAGAAATAGTCAAAAAAAGGTTTCATATTTGCACCTTATCACATGGTTCAAGTGTTATGGAAAAGAAAGCTTGTTTCTGAAGCAAAGTTGCTTTCGATAGAAACTCTTTCTTCCAAAAGGAATATAGCTTTGGAAGACAAGTCAAAGAAAATTCAAAAAGAACAAAAGAGCTTGTTTGGAACCATCCAAGAAAAGGACTACTTTGAATGAAAAGGTGATGAAAGTTTCTTCCGAGAAGAAAGAAGCCTAGGAAGTATGCCACGCTATTCAACTTTCCTCAAGCTCATCTACACTGATCAGCCAGGGGATGGAATGGAAGATCAGTCAAGATGTTACAGCCTAAACCTCTTCTTCACACACAGCTATTGAACACCCATGCATACACATTGGTTCAATTATGTCATCCACTTTGCAAAAACCAAGACCAACAAGGCTTGGGTGTCCAGTAGTAACTAACTTTTTCACCTTACGTGAAGGGACATCCGCATGACAAAAATAACAATTTATGGATTATAGTTAGTGGTTACTCCAAGCACATGATAGGTAACAGATCTATTCTTCAACAATTTCAACATTTTCATGGACGTACTATTCACTTTGGAGGTGAAATCGGAGGATACATTTATGGTAGAGGTAGTGTATCCAATGGTAAGTTAAAGGTTGACAATGTCGAATTTGTCAAATAGCTTGAACATAATCTTTTAAGTGTTTCTCAATTCTGTAACCATAAGCACCAAATGCTTTTCACAAAACATGAGTTCATTATTCTTAAACTCGGTATGAAAATTCCTTAAGAATTGGTGCTTCTTAGATTTCCAAGGATAGAGGATATGTACAAGCGTGATATGAACAAAACTTCCCTAATAGGTGGAGTATCATGCTTTCTTTATAAAGTTAATGGTGATGAGTTAACTCTATGGCATAAACGAATATGTCATGTTAATTTTAAAACCATGAATAAATTGGTCGAATATAACTTCGTACATGGTGTGCCTTAAAAGGAGCTTTTTGGTAAAGATAAATGTATTGCATGTCTGAAAAGTAAGCAACACAGAGTATCTCATAAATCCAAAGAAGTTAACTCTATCACCACTCTGTTACACTTATTGCATATGGATCTATTTGGTCCCACAAGTATAATGAGCATTGGAAGGAAATCATATTGCCTTATGATTGTTGATGATTTTACTAGATTCACATAGGCAAATTTTTTTTGAACTAAAGATGAAGCTACTAAAACTTTAAAATCTTTTATTATAAAATAGAAAATCAAATTAATTATAAGGTTAAATATATTATGAGTGACCAAGGGAATGAGTTTAAAATCAAGTTCTTGATTCATTCTATAACTCAAAAGGGATTGTCAGACAATATAGTGCTCCTAAAACTCCTCAACAAAATGGTGTTGCTAAGAGGACAATAGGACACTTATTGAGGCTGCTAGGACCATGTTAGTTGATTTAAAGTTGCCTCTAACGTTCTGGGCAGAGGTAGTCAGTACTCTATGCTATTTGCAGAACATAGTTCTTATAGTTAAAGCACATGGAAACACCTTTTATGAGCTATGAAACAATAAACCACCATTTATTGGTTTTCTTAGGTCCTTTGGCAGAAGGTGTACCATACTTAACTCAAAGGACAATTTGGTAAAATTTACTAAAAAGTTGGATGATACTATCTTTGTTGGATATTCCTCTAACTCTATTGCCTATAGAATTATAACATTAAGAATCAACAATTTGAGGAATCTTCCAACATTTTTAAATGAGCACACTCTTTGTGTAGGAGGAATGGACTGGACCATATCTTGATTAGACTTGTTTCCAGACTATTCTACACCTTCTTGTGAAAATGTTTTAGCTAGAACAGGTACTCAAAGTAATTCTGATAATGATCAACTGTTTAAGTTACCCAGACCTCTTCCAAGTTCTCCAAGAGTTGATGAAAATCATGCTCCCATAAATGGAAGCCCTGAAAGAGTGGATGTCTCAGAAACTAGTGGAGCTTTAACCAGTGTGAACAAAGTGAGCCTCAAAACTCATCAAGTGCTAACTCAAACACTTAAACAACACCCATCTAATGAAAACAACAATCTAGAGGAACAAGCAACCGTTAATACTGCTTCATAGCCAAATGCTACTCATGCTGCCTCTCCTTCATTCAATTAGTTCTCATTGAATGAGTGTGAGACATCAGCCAGATCAAGTGTTCATAATCCTAAGCATACCTACTCTAATTTGGATCTATCCATGCAACTGGATATGATCCCTAGGCTAAGATTCATAACACTCTCTCAGTTGAGAATATCATTGGAGATGTTTCTAAAGGTGTGAGAACAAGGGGACAAACTCATAACAGGAATGTCTGCTTGTACTCATGGAACCAAAGAAGGCAGACGAAGCCTTGAAAAATAGTAGTAGGATTGAGCTAATGCAAAAGGAGCTACTTCAATTCAAGAGACAAAAGGTTTGGAACAAATGTCCACTACCATCTGGTCAAGTACCCATTGGCACAAAGTGGGTATTCAAAAACAAGAGAGTTGATAGAGGCTTGATCATCAAGAACAAAGCAAGACTAGTAATTCAAGGATACACTCAAGAGGGGGGAACTGATTACACTGGTGTCTTTGCACTCATTACAAGACTTGAGGCAGTGAGAATCTTTCTTGCTTATGCTGCATCCAACAATTTTACTATATACAAGCTTGATTTTAAGTGTGCATTTCTATACAAGGATATAGACGGAGAAGTCTATGTGTGCCAGCCTCTAGGATTTGAAGACCCACAACACCGGAACTATGTGTGCAAATTGGATAAAGCTCTCTATGGGTTGCAGCAAACACCTAGGCTGTGGTATGAGACCTTGTTTTAGTTTCTCCTGAAGAATGGTTACACTAAAGGTACCATTGATAAGACTTTATTCATAATAAAGTTTTGGAAAGACATTTTTCTTGTACAAGTCTATGTTGATGATATCATATTCTATTCCTTAAATGACCAAATATGTAAAGACTTTGAGAGCATTATAAAGAAAACGTTTGGGATGAGTTCCATGGGGAAAATAGACTTTTTCCTTGGAATTCAAGTGATGAAAATGAAAGAAGGATTCTTTATCAATCAATCTAAATATTTCAATAATATTTTAGAAATATTTGATACGAAGGATTGTAAGCCAGCAAAGACTCCTATACCCAGATATCACAATCTTTGTCTTGACTCTAAGGGGGAGGATACTGATCAACATCAGTATAGGGCAATTATTGGATCTCTGATGTATCTCATAGCTAGTAGACCTGATATCATGTTTGCAACTTGCATTTGTGCTAGATATCAGGATGCTCCATAGGTTTCTTGCCTATTTGCTATGAAGAGAATCCTAGTTACCTTAAATGAGCACCTAAACTAGGTCTTGGTATCAAAGGAATCAAAACTTCAATCTCTATGGCTACATGGATAGTGACTATGGTGCTTGCAATATCAACGAGAAATCAACATTAAAAGGATGTCAATTTCTTAGCAGAAGAATCATCTTATGGCAATGCTAGAATCAATCCTATGTTTCAACATCAGCTACCGAAGGTGAATACATCGCTTCAGCTAGTTGTTGTGCTCAGCTGCTGTGGATTCAATTTTAGATGTTAGACTATGGTTTCAATTTTATGAAGACTCCTATCCATATTGATAACAAGAGTTTCATTTCCATTACAAAAAATCCTATCAAGCAGTCCAAGACAAAGCACATTGACATTAGGTATAATTTCATTAGAGATATTTATGAGAAAAACCTGATTAAACTATTCAAAGTTGACTCAAATGAATAGTATATGATTTGTTCACCAAAGGATTTGATTAACAATATTTATGTATCTAATTATAGCTATTGGGCTGATAAACATTGATAAGTTAATCTCCTATTAATACCTTTTCAAAATGTCTCTTGTCTCTGTCAATCCGATCTAAGCTCTATTACAAAATGTATTTCTTAAAAACCTATCCCTAGAAGCTGATATATTTATCTTCGGAAGGAAAATTCCTCGAAGTTAGTTTTATCTTTCGAATAGTCTTAGCCACTGAAGAACATTTGACTTCATATCAAAATTTACTTCTGAAGCTGGAAAAACTTCTTCTCTCGGAAGACCTTCTTACTCTCGGAAGTAAATTTCTCTTAGGTTGAGATTTACCTTCGAAAGTAAGTTTGGCTTCGGAAATGACTACTCTCGGAGAAACTATTACTCTCAGAAGAAAGTTGTACTGTGTTACGAAAATATTTTCGGCCCCACTGGGTAAAAAGGAAATGATTTTATTAATAATGCCAGAATATTTAAAATGGAATTATCCTTACCGCCCCTGTCACATCTTACGCCAAACTGTCACTTCACCTTATCCATCCGCCATTTCACCTATTAAATACTTTCGACCTATCCTTTTAATCTTTTACCAATTTCAAAGCCCTAAGTTTCCTCTGTCTTCACTTCTACTCCCAAATTCATCAAACTTTATCTATAATATCTTAACAATAGCACTAAGCCCCAGCAATACCAAGTTGCACTCCTTGACTTTTCAAAGGATGCTGACTTCATAAAAATCATCCAGTTTCTAACCCAATCTACCTACTACATAGCCCTTATTGTTAACCCCACCATCTACTCCAACCATATGGCTGAATTTTGGGCAAATGGTTAGATTGATAGCTTGAAAGGAGTTAGGGTTATCAAATCAAGGATTTGTGGCCAAGAGTTGGTCATCTCTAAACAAACCATCAGGGAGCACTTAGAGCTTCATGATGAAGGTTCTCCTACTAAATTCCCCAAATCATATTTGGAGGATACATATGCCCAAATAGGATATGGCGGATATGTGAGCAGATCCACACTCTACAAGTTCAACTTCTCCTACAACTAGAAGTTCCTGCTTCACATAGTTCTTCACTATCTATCAAACAAGTCTGGGGGTTGGGATCACATTCCATATTATTTAGGATGCCTAGTTCATGGGTTAGTAAATGGCCTCCAGTTCAACTATTCAAGGTTTATGCTGAATAAACTCAGAGGAAACCTTTAAAGGGAGACATTCTACATGTATTTTAGGTTTATTCTGAATATAATCAACTATGACCTGGATGAGGATAAGCATGTCTATGCAGCTACTCTTGCTATCCCTCACATGATACCAACCATCATCAAGGTTCTGAAAAGGGTATCCTCAAACTTCACCAGAAGACATAGTGCACTTCTTCCAAGTATGATTGAGCCATGGCTCCTGGTGATATCCCTGTACACCTCATAGGTGATGTACCCACACTAGTAATAACACATTTCAATACAAATTCTTCCTTCCCATCCCCCTCAAATACACATAACAAAGACACTCCAAGCGAACCCTTGTTCAATCTACTCTGATTGAACAAGTTCCCCTTGTTATATCCGAAAAGGCTAGACTGGAACAATGGGCTCCCACTCAGTCAGAGGTCCAACCATCCTTCACAATTGACCTTAATATAGGAATTGATTCTCCTTAGTCTCAATCCCATAAGCCCCTAACCTAAGCTTTAAGCTCTCAAGGTGAGTTACTATACTCCGTTGAGCAGCCAAAAAGGGATAGCCCAATCATAAGCTCAATGCCTCTAGACATTGATCAAGTTCTCGGGTCATTACGCATAACTTCCATATCTTTCACTGACCTACTTACCTATACTGATGAAGATTTCATGTTTTTGTAACACCATGACGTTTATCTAAAACACCCATCTAAAGATCAACTAAGCCTAGAGAAACCATTGACTTCTAGCCTCCATTAGAAAAGTCAAACTGAGGTGAGTTCCAATGATATGGAGGGGTCTCATATAAATTCAGTTGTCACTACTAAGAGTGTCTCATTAGACTCTTAGGATAGTGGTAACATCTATGAGACCGAATCTACAAAGCTTTACCTCTTGATGATTTTGAAAGAGCCATCACTAGGGAAAGGAAACCAGGGTGCCAATAAACCATATCTCGTGGTGAGGATGAACATACTAGGTATTTTACCCCATCTCCCTTTGATTCTTCTAAATAAGACAAGGGAAGAATGCAACTCATGATCAGAGACATACTTTCTAAAGTCTCAAACCTTGAGTCCAGTGTTACAACTTTAAAGGATAGGCTACCACTTAGCAACTTGAGATTGAAAATCTCATGGCTCAACTAACTGAGACACGGATTGAAAGATCTATTAGGCATGTACCGGTTCAAGTCTTTCTGACTTCTTCATCTAGCTCATCAAGGTCTCAAGATGATGCTACCAAATGGGGGAGAATGTTCAAAGTGAAACACATGTGGAACAAAGCTTGGCTCTTTCTGCACTATCTTCTAAATACCCTACTCAACAAGCAACTATTTTCCCTAAGCCTCCTCCTATTATACTTCAAGTGGACCCAAGGGTGCTCATAGATCTAAATAGGTTCTTATCTAAGTTCCTAATGGGCTCCTCACTTGAACAACCATGTTTGAGGTTGTTGTGGCATACTTTGGAGCGGAAGAGATTTAGAGGTTGAATGCACCACCTACCACTAAAGAAAGAGTTTGTCAACCTAAGGTCCACATTGAACCTGAGATTTATTTCGAAGGGGATACATGGACTAATGGCCCAACAACTGAAACAATTAGGAGTAGTAGTTCAATCCCACAAACTATCGAAGTTGAAGTCAAGGCTACGGAAGGATTATCTCAATCTTTCGAAGCAGAGATACAACCTACAAAAGGGCTATCTTCTTTATCTAATGATCTAAATATCATAGAGAAAATTCTTGAACTAGACTTTGAGATAAATAGTGAAGACTTTCTCAAAATATCTCTCACTCAAACACCTTTATCATCACAAGCTCAAATCACCACTCACTAACCTAAATCCTCTGCACCTGAATCTTCAAAGAATCAAGCTTCAAAAGACATTAAAGGAAAGAAGAAGTTGACTGCGGAAGAATTGCTAGAAGAGGAAACGATGTCGAAACTCAAAAAGAAAGGTAGACTCCCTACCGGGAAGCTACTAACTGCAAGTAGCAAAGTAGTTGTGGTAGCCTAGGAGGTTATCAACAACAAAAGAGAATGGAGATTATTGAAAAAGTTGTCAATCTTGGAGTAGAAAGTGAAGAAGTGCTCCTATTACCAAATAAGGAGCTGGGGGAGTTTGAAAAGGAAACCTTGTTGTAGAAAGAACAAGAGGAAGCAGTAAGCTCGGCCTTGGAGGAGGAAAAGAAGAGAGAAATTAGAAGTTGAGCAACAACTGAGGAGTGAGATGATAGCCTTCTTATGCACTAGGGGCTATGCTTTTAAAGAACTAACTCCTCATAACAATGATACGATCTTTTGGGTCTTCCACAAAGAACAAGAAGAAATGGATAAGGAGAGAAGAAAATAAGAGACAAAGCCTGGATGAAGGCATATCTCAGAGCCCATGGCTTCTCTGGCAGACAAATTGGTCCCATGGTTGAAAAGGCTCTACAACGACATGTCAGTGACATCAAGGCTAACATTAGCTCAGGAAGAAGGAAGTAGGTTTACCCAAGTATTGAGAGGATGATACCCAAACCCACACCTCAACCTCAACCACATCTTGAGCCAACTCACTTCCCCTTCCTTATCAAAACTGAATCAACCACTAAACCCTAAACTCCTGAGCCTAGTCCATCAACTTTACCTTCATCCTCACCCATTGCTTCACAATAAACACCACCACTACCTATCCTTAAACCCGAAACACTTTAAATAACCCAACCATTATTTACTCATCAATCACCAAAGTCACCCTCTTAATCATTTAAACCTTTAACCATGGAAGAATTCAAGGAATTTAAGAAAAACCTCATTAACTATACTACTTTGAGCGAATTCTCTTGTGATGAGTAGACCATAAAATTAACATTCATTGATGGCCCTTCCAGTTCCCTCACAAAAGAAGCATTTCTTGATTTTCCTTGGGGAACCCTAGACCAGGCACTTCAACTCTTAGCAATAAACTCTTATTCACTCAATAAAGTAGAGAATAAGTTGAGAAGAAGACTGGTGTCTATCTTGGATACCAGGAATGAAAAAAAGCTACCAACTCAACCCCTCATTCCTAGGAAGAAGATTGTCCAATGGAGGTTCAAAGACTCTTCTCATAACTTTGTTATGAAAAGAGAGAACGGTGAGGTCAATAGATTTAATACTTCATCTCTGCTACACTCTAGTAGGTTTGACATTGCTGAGTTAGCAGAGAATCCATTCTCAAACTCCTCCAACTCTTAGACAACTGCTCATACTCAAAATCATCTAAGCATACTTCACCTTGTTGAGTTGACTACTAAAGCAAGGATTGAAGAAAAGTTGAAGCAATGAGAGCATGTAGAAAAAAGAAAAGTCAATCAAATGAAAGAGTTTCGTACAAATGATTGATGGACCAGACTTGGAACCCATAGTTTGATGGGAGTATGAATACAACTCCCATCACCGAACTTTCTACAGAGGGTCACAAAAAAGGATGCATGTCATTCAGAGCAATAGACTAGATATTCTCTACCAATGACTTGTACAATCTTCTCAACACACCTATGGAAAGAATAGAGAAACAGATAAGTATCTTCTATAATTGGTGCTAAAAGATTTAAGAAGCAGAAACAAGTGAAGTTTTGGTAGCATCATCCTAAAGGGAGTTTCTTGTATCATGTAAGGCTAGTGCAACCAAAACAAACACTTAGAGCAATTTCGGTGCAACTGTGAAAGACTTTCGAAGGCAAAATCTACACTTCCAAAGAATAAAGTTAAAAGAACTTCCAAAGATAAATCATGTCTTCCAAAGACAAAGTCATTCCTCTTCTAAAGATCAAATACTAAGAAGAATTCAAGAAAATGACTTCCAAAGTATAAAATCTTGAAGATCAGCACAAGTCTTGGAAGAAGTAGACTCTTCTGAAGTATAAGTGGCTTTGAAAGAACTTGTTCTTCCAAAGCTAACTAACCTTCAAAAGCACCTACTATGAACAAGTGAATATAAGTGTGGCCATTCTAACAAGCGCTGCAACCTCTGAGATGCTGTATGGCGCTTTCCCATGTCTATGTTGTTGACCATACATTATTCCACTGTTCATTCCTTATCAGTTAATACAATTATCAACTTTAGTTGGTGACAAAAGGTAAGTCATGAACATATCATGACTACCTAATCGAGGATAATATTTTATCTTAAAAACCTTAATACTAGTAATGTAATGTTTGTTTAGTAGTAATTTTAAGCTGGTAATCTTTTGTACAATCGGCTGTACATAGTAGTATATATAGTTGTCATTGTAAACTCAGTTAATATGCTTGTAAGAGTTTTATAAACTTTGAGTTGAGAAGTAATATGTACAAGTATTTTGAAAACTATTTCTTGTGTTTTGTTTACTTATTATGTTATTATCACCTCTTAAGGGACTCTGCTTCATCAATCCGAGTGTGACCTTGTGAGTTTGAGAGATAACACTTATGTTGAGTGACCTTATTCGATCCTGCACCCTCAAATACTAATCATGAGTATTGGCTGTTGTTGTTGTAGAAACAAATGTTCAATGTAAGTGATTGTTGACTACGCATGCAACGAGTCTAGAGAATGGGGGTGACTATCT
Source organism: Flaveria trinervia (assembly GCA_025506515.1). Classification (NCBI taxonomy): domain Eukaryota; kingdom Viridiplantae; phylum Streptophyta; class Magnoliopsida; order Asterales; family Asteraceae; genus Flaveria; species Flaveria trinervia. The sequence continues at coordinate 38,906,645 of CM046458.1, read as the reverse complement.
TGATATATTATCAATATGTTCTGGCATCTCTATCCGAGCACTAATCGGTAGGGTTGTAAAAGTGAGGAATTATCATGTGATCATGATAAGTTAAACTCATATAATATTCATGTAATAAACATAATAAATACAAAAGGTAATGATTTAAATATTGTTGTAACCATATTTCTCCCGCAAAAGCATTTAAAAGGAAAAAGAAGCTATGAGAACTCACTCTTGTTATCGAATGGTTTACAGATTTCCTTAGCCTACAGTGTAATGATGCTAAACCGGTGTGCTTCCTATGTGTGTGTGTGTGTTTGTATGTATGTGTGTGTGTGTGTGTGTGTATATATATATATATATATATATATATATATATATATATATATATATATATATATATATATATATGTAGGGGAGGGATCAAATGAGAACTAACTTTTTTTGTGAGAACTCTAGGAACCAATCTCAACCACTAGTTTTTAATGACAAAATTGTAATTCACAAAAACATATTAAAAAATTTATAAATCAAAAAATAACATAAAAATAAAAAAAAATAATAACACAAAAATGTTCTCCAACTTTCCCTTTTTCATAAAAAATATAAAAAATAAAAAAAATTCATGTTTTTTTAACGAAATTTGTTTTACACATGTGTAATATCGGATTTACACATGTGTAACTCCAGTACTACACATGTGTAAATCCAGTACTACATATATGTATAACTAGATTTACACATATGTAGACAACGGATGTACGATTTTTTTAGAAAAGTATATCAATATGGTAGGCATTAGAAAAATAAAAAAATATTGAATTTTATGGTGAATTGTTTTGAAAAATGATGTCTGTAAAAAAAAGTACGAACGTTTAAAAAAAATGGGGAAATGGTATGTGATTTGCATGTGATAAAAATGAGTGGCTGAGATTGGTTCCTAGTTATCTCACAAAAAAGATGTTCTCATTTGAACCCTCCTTGTATATATATATATATATACACACACATGTGTGTGTGTGCGCGTGCGCACGGGCGCGCGTGTGTGAGTGTGAGTGTGAGTGTGAGTGAGAGTGAGAGTGAGAGTGAGAGTGAGAGTGAGAGTGTGTGGTTATTATACATATAATCTTAGATACGAAACCATTTAAAATTATGTTGTTTTGATTAAATTAACAACAAAACTGCTTAGCTTTAACTAACTACCTTCAAACAAACTTCTGTAATTAACTACTACGTCAAAATACATTTTTAGTAGCATTCTTGATTCATGCACTTTGGTTAATAGATAATTTAAATTATGAATCAAAATACTAAGTTTTAATTAAAAATGAAAATTTATAGCACTCCCAGTTATCTGTCTTTCTTCCTTGTACCCAAACCTAAAGTCAATTTCATATTTTTCCACGAACAAATTTCTGTTGGGATTTGAAACTTTCGGCTTCGATGGTATGAGTTCTTCGTCAATAAATAAGTTTTATGTAATACTTAAAAACAACAATATAAGCTTAAGTTAAATTCTCATTCTCGAATGAAATTAAAACGAGAGATTACGACAACTTTGACCGAGTAAAGTTTGGTGTAGGTTTGAATCAGAGGAAGAAAGATGAAATAATAGAAGAGACAAGTTATGTGTAAATTATTTTTATTGAATTAGATTAAAATGACGTAATTTTGACTGGTTTCGCATATAAGGTTACATACGTAATAACCCCATATTATATACACAGACGTAAAAGTTCGTTGGTATGTTTGGTAAGTCAACATGTAAATCATTTTAGATTAATTCATTAAGTTTATTTGTAATGTTTTTCGGGTAATAGTGTATGCTAGAGGTTGTTTGGACTTGTATTAGTAATGTGTGTATGTTATAACTAATGCTAGCGAGAGTTTTCTATTCACTACTATCTTGGTTATTACCAATATATTTTTTGTTATGTATCTACTTGTAACTTGCAATAAGACATATAGATAGATTATAAAAAACTATATAATGATCAACTATAACTCCTAAGTAAATTTATATGGAAAAATAGTGATGCACTCAGAAACAAAGAGATAAATAATTGAATATGTTGATTTAACGAGAATACCAGGAAAAATTCTTCTAACTATCGTTGATTCACAAAAAATACCTATAATCAGGTTACACTAACATACACGGTGATAAAGTGAAAACAGATTTTTCATAAACTTTTATAACTATTTCACCCATTTCTTACAAACATATAAAGAAACAAAGCAAAAGTCGAATGGATCACAAAATATAAACGGGCCAAAAACTGGGCCAAATGTAAAGTTCAGTAAAATGTAAAAATAAGACAAAAACATAAATAACTCATAAAATAAGCGGCTTTTGGGCCAAAACGATGACCCGAACGGCCTACGGCGTTTGTGAAAACGGCCTCCTCGCTCCGACTGTCGTTTTGACCGGTAACAGGACCAAAACGGAGACTTCTAGCCCAACTTATGATCGTTTCAGTGAAACCCCTTTTGCCTCCAAAAAGGATAAAGTTTGTTCATCCACACTTGTGCCCATATCAAATAGGCTCCAATTCCACCCTGTAACCCACTTAAAAGTTGTTTTTCCCCTGCTATGTTCGTTATAGCACATATTGGACAGCTATTGTATCTTGGTCGGTTGGGGGTCCAAAACTAATCATTAAGAGGCATGCGTATATGCGTTGTAAAGCTAAGACACTAAGGTAACTTTTGGAACTGTGATAATGTTTGTTGGTTAAGTATTGAAAAATTTATGGTCTTGCAAAGTTGGGAGAACAATCTGTCATAAAAATACAATTTTGACCCATTATTTTCCTTTGCATTTTTTGGAGATCAAATCTCCATCGAAATTAATGAGATCATTTGGATTTGAAATCTAACTCTCTTAATAACGAACTCTAGACTCAAAAAACATCTAATTTGGTTTATTTTTGACAAAGTTATAGCCTCTTAAGTTGAGCCTATTATGTGCTATCCTTGCTGGGTTCTCATCCTTGTTGCCATGTGTTCTAGGATTTTAACTGGGCCACAAGTATCACACTTTATAAGGCACTAAGACTAAGTGTGAAATATTTCATTTCTAAGTCATGGTTTAATTTTATTTTTTTGGGTGATTTCATTTATGCAACGTAAGTGTAATCTTAAAACTCTCTTATTTTTAAGTGTATCTTTAGTGTGATTTCATTTAAGTGTAGTTTTCTTGAAAATTGGTTTCTAAGCTATCTTGGGATCTCATAAATGAATAATATTAAATTTAAGAGGTTTAGTTGAGCTATTTTAAGTTTATACGCGATGGTAGATGCCGGTGCAATAATAAACGTGTGATAGAGGTACAAACCATGCTCACGTTTTCTCCCCTTCTCACGACTGCAACAGCAGCAGTAGGGAGTTTCTTGGAGTGTTTAGAACATGGGATGGAATTTTGGTGTGGGAATTAAGTTAATAATATTATGTTTATATAGGGAACTATGGGAAGAGATGTCATCATTAGATGATTTACATCTTTGAACAAGAAGGGATGGGTGATAGTTCTTAGGCAGCAAGGGCTGCAGATCTCGAGCCATGGAAGCTGTAGACCCATCATCCTTTAGTAGCTAGTTCTTACTCTTTTTTACCATCATGATGTGAGGTTGTGCAATCCTTTATCCCTTGGTTACTAACGAATTTGTTCCACATGTATAATGTTTCTTTCTACCTTATTCAACCGAGAATTAGATACATTTTGGGGCGCTGGTTTTGTGCATGTCCAGGGGTATTATCAGGGGTTTATAATATTTCTTCAACTTGTGGTTTGGTTTTAATGAATATTAGTGATGTATGCTTTATTATTTTCTTATGTGATCATTAGTTACGTTTGATTTTTATTGATTTATTATTTCCCATATATGTTGTTCGATTGTGATTTGAATCAAGTTGCATTAAAAATAAGTGGTTGAATATGAAGCAATACTCACTTTAAGTTAGTTATGAATGTTACGGATTTAGCGTACGTATTTAGAGTTTTTAAAAGATGACTGAGAAGTTTGGGTTACTACAATTGTCTTACTTATGTATAAGCATCAGTTTTAGATTCATAGTTTCGTTCATGAAATACTAATAGATGTCATGTTGCATTAAGGATATTGTTGGATCGAGAAAGACTGATGCAAACAACTCTAAACACTTAGACTATTTTGGTACAGCAAATAAAGAGCTTCTGAAGCTAAGAGTGGAACTTGCGAAGACAAATGGTGTTCTTCCGAACACAAGTGCAAGATCAACTTCTGAAGAAAAACTCAAACTTCCGAACACAAAGTCTCTGCTCTTCCGAAGCTTTAATACTTGGAAGAAATGAAAACTACAACTTCTGAAGTATGAAGTCCCAAGGAAGCCTAGTAGCTACTTCCGAAGTATAAGTGGCTTCGGAAGAAAGCTAGTTAACCTTCGGAAGTATCTACTATGAACCAGTGGACATAAATATGGTCTCTCTGACATTCTGCTGTAGACCTCTAATATACGGCATGATGTTTTCTGTAAAAACCCATGTAGTTGACCATACTCTATTCCACTGTTTACCTTTATCAGTTAGTACAGTTGTCAACTTTAGTTGGTGACAAAAGGTAAGTCATGGATATGCCATGACTACCAAATCTTAGATAGAAATTATCTAAGATACCTTAACTATAGCTTTGTAGTATTTGCTTTAGTTATAGGATTCCCGCTAGCATCAAAATATATCCGGTTGTAGGTAGTAGTATATATAGTTTCTCATTCTAAGTCATGAATATGATTGTAAGAGTCATGTATTACTTTGAGTTCAAAATTAATATATACAAGTATCTTGCAAAATTATTCTTTTGTGTTTGCTTTGATTTACTTGTTATATTATCATCAACTCATGATTCTGCTTCATCACAATCCCTAGTGTTAATTAGTGAGTTACAGAAAGAAATGCTTGTGCTGAGAATAAAAACCGATCCTACAATTGGTATCAGAGCTTCTTTGTCTCTTGATTGTTAGCTTACCATCCTAACAACCTCTTTTTACTCACCTACTCACTATACTAAAAAATGGCCCTTAACAAGAAATCTGAATGTGAAATGGAGACGATGACTAAAGAACCTATCATAACCCTTGAAAACTTTAGACAATTGAGCAGATGCATTGAAGGGTTCATCAAATATCAACACAGCCAAATGTGGAGGTCTATTGCCCCAATGGTCCTTACAAGCCAAAGGTAGCTGCACGTGCTTGAGGTGGTGCCATGATAGAGAGGGCGGTGGAAGATTACTCCAAAGAAGACCAAGAAGGACTTTATATTGATGGCAAGGCCATGACTGTTCTGATGACTGCTATACCCAACTCCATCATGGTGGGGTTTGAGCATTGCTAGTCAGCTAAAGAACTATTTGATGCCTTAACCAACATGTATGCAAACTCCAACAACTCAAAGAAAGATTCATTGAAGCAACAGTTTGAGAATTTAACTCACATTGCTGGAGAGACCTTGAGCCAGCAATACTTCAGGTACATAGATCTTATCTCATCCCTTCAGTCTGTGGGAATAATTCCTAAATTGAGAGATCTCCGAAGGAACCGGCTACAAACACTTGCACTGATCTTATTGTGCACCAAGAGCTGAAGAATCACCCATGTCTCAAATTATTGGTGGTATCAATGCTGGCGTCTCAACCAGAAGTCAATTGTCTAACTTGTGCTTCTATGCTCTCTTCATCAGTCAGCAAGAGCCAAAGAACTATCATGTTGCTTTGAGAGACAATGGATGGGTGGAAGCCATGCAGCTTGAGCTACTTCAGTTCAAGAAACAGCAAGTGTGGGAACTGCTTCCTCTACCCCTAGGTAAGTGTGCAATAGGCACTAAATGGGTGTTTAGGAACAAAACAGATGAAAATGGGCTTATTGTTAAGAACAAGGCCAGACTGGTTGTTCAGGAGTTTTCACAAGAAGAAGGTATTGATTATGATGAGACCTTTGCCCCTGTAGCCAGACTGGAGGCAATTAGATTGTTCTTAGCCTATGCTGCATTCCACAATCTTAAAGTTTTTCAAATGGATGTTAAAAGTGCATTTTTATATGGTAAAATAAAAGAAGAGATTTATGTGTGTCAACCACCAGGTTTTGAGGATAATAAACATCCAGATTGGGTATACAAGCTTGATAAGGCTCTTTATGGGTTGAAACAAGCTCCTAGAGCCTAGTATGAGACATTATCAAATTTTCTTCTTCAAAATAATTTCACTAGAGGCTCCATAGATAAAACTTTATTCATTAAGAAGGTGGATCAAAATAAGCTACTTGTTTAAATTTATGTTGATGATATTATTTTTGCATCCTCTGACTCCCAGTTGTGTGATGACTTTACCAATTTAATGCATAAGAAGTTTGAAATGAGTGCAATGGGAGAATTACAGTTCTTTCTAGGATTGCAAATCAAACAAAAGGCTGATGGGACTTTCATTCATCAGTCTAAATATACAAAAGATCTTTTGAATAAGTTTGACTTACAAAACTGTAAGCCCTGTTCTACTCCCATGTGCAACACCACACAACTGGATGCGGATCAGAAAGGTAAAGCTGTTGATGAAACACTTTACAGATGTATGATTGGGTCCTTGATGTACTTAACTGCTTCTAGGCCAGATATCATGTTTGCAACGTGTGTTTGTGCTAGATTTCAAGCTGCTCCTAAAGAGTCTCACTTGATTGCAGTCAAAAGGATCTTTAGATATCTGCAAGGTACACAATCTCTAGGTTTATGGTATTCCACTGAACACTCTTGCAACTTGTGTTTGTGCTAGATTTCAGGCTGCTCCTAAAGAGTCTCATTTGATTGCAGTCAAGAGGATCTTTAGATATCTCTAAGGTACACAATCTCTAGGTCTTTGGTATTCTACTGGACACTCTTGCAAATTAGTTGCTTTTTTGATAGTGACTATGCAGGGTGTAAGTTAACCAGACGGTGAACTTCTGGTGGATGTCAATTCCTAGACAACTGTTTAATTTCCTGGCAAAGTAAGAAACAAACATCTGTTGATACATCCACTGCTGAACCAGAGTACATTGCTGCTGCAAGCTGTACTTTTTAGGTACTCTGGCTTCAGAACCAACTTTTGGATTATGGCATTACAGAGACTAAGACTCCATTATTAATGGACAGTGCTTCAACTCTTTGCATTGTCAAGAATCCTGTCCAGCACTCTAGGACCAAACATATAGAGATCAGACATCATTTTATTAGGGACTGTTTTGAAAAAGGTCTGATTGATCCAAAGTTTGTGCCTAGTGCTGATGAGCTTGCAGACATTTTTACTAAGCCTTTGGATAGTTCGACTTTCCAAAACCTAGTGTTAAGGCTTGGTATGCTGCAGCTAGAATAAGTGATAACTACTGATGATCTCAGTAAATAAGTACTGATGAGCATTTGTAACCATATCACAAATAAGTATTGATTCTGTTACAAGAACTGATAAAGTCACACTACTGATGTAGTTATAACTACTGATATCAGTACAAACAGACAAGTACTGATGTCCTATGAAACAACTGAAAAACAGCCAAAAAGACTGATGAGTAAGTGTTGAGGACAGTATGAAACAGCTGAAAAGCTATGAATTGACGAAAACAACTGATGAAATTTTCCTCTTCAGTTGTTTCTAAAACTGCTGTTTCTTCTTAAACACTAATGACAAAACCATGTCTTCAGTAGTTTCATAACTCTGATGACTAACACAAGTTATCAGTTTTTCCAACATCTGAAGCTAAAACCAGGTTTTCAGTAGTTTTATAACTACTGATGCCTAAAACCAAAACTTCAGTTGTTTCAACCTCTGAAGGTTAATACCACGTCATCAGTCGATTAAAACTACTGATGATACACACCAAACCATTCAGTTGCTTTATAACCCCGTTACCCTATAAATACCTTATCTTACAGAGCTTCATCATCTCAAACCTAACGTTCAAAAACTCAGAACCTTCTCTCACATCAATGGCGAACATGAAGCTTAAACCACGACACAACTGTGTTGCTTACCTTACCAAATCACCCTTCTGGAAAAAGTTTGATAATGCCATTGATCTAATGATCACTCTCCATACAAAACGGCTTTCCTTCTAAATCCTACCATTCATGCCAATCCCTACACCATTTTGGACGAACGTCACCCCTATCACTGGGGAGAATGACACCGACTCTCTCCAGTCGTTCGTCAACAACCGTCCGGTGGTCATCACTCCAGCAATCCTTCGCCAAACCCTACAACTAGATGATGCCACTTTCCCCCTGGGTATTCAAAGGGCACCACTGATCTATCATTTGCCCACCATGGATACCAAGGTAACCTCAGCCCCTCTACCATCCTGAAGAAGCATTTCCATGATGCGGACGACTAATTTTTCATATGGTGAATGTATGCTTAGCTCCTACGACTTCTTCTTGGGATCAAATGTCGACGAGGTGGCAGCAGGTATTATTCTCTATCCTTGACCAACAAAGCTTAAATTTTTCTGAATATTATTTCTTGAACTCAAGGATATGGCCTCCAAGCCTATTGCTAACGATGGATATTATATCCTCGGTTCATAATGGCCATTATAGTAAACCAGCTGAAAGCTGAGGGACTTGTTGGCCTTGGAGTCCCTGCCATGGCTGTATTGCCTGAAGTATACTCCAGGCACAACTCAGACTAGTCATTTAAACTGGCTGCCAAACTGCGAAAACCCACGCAGCTGGAACCCACAGCCACCACCTCCAAATCCAATGTCCCCCCCAAACCCAAATACAAGAAAGCCAAAAAGGCTACTCAGGAAATGAGTCCCCTGAGGATGCCCCTGCAACACAAACGCAGGTTATATCTACTCGTCATAACCCCCAGTCGATACACGTACTCACTCACCCTCAACCGCTCAGGTTTCCTCTCAACAGGAGCCTGTAGCAACCACCTCTGGGGCACCTATACATCTGGAACCTTCCTCACTTGAGGAGGTTGCCATTGAAACAACCACTCTCCCCAGGTGCATACTGCCTTCACACCTTCTCCCACTGCAACCGCCCCCAAAGTCCTACCATAATAATTGCCAAGTGCTGACTCAGTTGCACTCCTCACCTCCTCCCCAGATACCAATCAAAACTGGGATAGCCTCAACCATTGAGGGGGAGGACCAAAGTGCTTCTGACACCCTACAGCACAGGGATTGCCATATTCAATCTCCAAGTGTAGAAATGGAGATTTGAATTTCTGGTGAGGCTGCCACTTCTCCTACTTCAGCAAATGATCAGGATAAATTTGGTACTATCCATAAGACCTCACCAGAGGCAACTGCCGATGAAGGACATGGTCCTGAGGCAGGAAGTCTGCAGTACCATGACCAAGGGGCGCATGCTACTACTGATCTACACTCAGAGCATGTTCATCCTGATTCTATCAGGAGGTCAGGTGATTCAGTAAACACTGATGATGACCCGGGTTTCTTTTATGATGTTTTAGCCCAAAACACCATCCTCGAGGATGAGGTTGAGCAGACTCAAAGAGCTGCTTGCCAAAATTTCTCAGGATCAAAGACCATCTACCCCTCAAAACCCACAGATGGCACCTTCCTCTGAAGGTCTCCCATACACAAGCCACTCCAACACACTCAGCCACCTGCCTTTGCTTCTGCACTATTTCTCAGGGACAGAACCCCCCTGAGCAAATGGTTGTTATCTTTCAACATTCCTTACCTCTCATCACATCAACTATCACTAATATAGTGCTTAAAACCCTTGATGAGAGGCTTCCCTCAGTTATACAACCTTGATAGAGGATGCTGTGAGCAAAAGGCTTTCTGACAATCAAACCCTTGCAACCAATGCAACCAAAAAGGGGGAGATTCAGTCAGTGAAAGCAAAAAGAAGGGGATTGCAAATAGGAAAGAAACTGAGAAGGAGAAGGTGAAGGAAGCTGACATGGAGAAAGTGACTGAAAGTACTAAAGACTTTCATGTCACATACAAGAAAAGGAAGAATGATAGGAGACTGACTTGGAGACAATGGTGAAGGAGGCTGATGTCGAACACAACCGATCAATGGATAACATCATTGATCAGTTGTTTAGGCAAGGTCACGACACTGAAAAACTTGACTCAGAAATCAGAAGACTGAGATTGAAGAAATCCAAGCTAGATGGGCAAGTTATGATGTGTTGGAAAGGGAAAGGCTAGAAATCATGATCAGGTTCATAGCGAAATATCTTGGTAGATCATTGATTGAAATCAAGGCATGGTCCAGGGACAGCATCTTGGCAATAACCACCAATATCTGTTCGTCTGAAGTATACACCAAAGGATTGGTATTGAAGCCTTAAATGAAGTTGGTGCTGGGAGCAGGACTGAACTAGTCAAGCAATCTAAAGCCGAACTCACATCCAAAATGCTAGAACATCTTGTCAAAATCCCACACCAAAACCCACTAAAACAATCCCTTTACCCCAAAAACCACCACAACCACACCCACCAAACCAATTCCCTTACCCTCAAAACCAATAGCCGATGATGTACCCCAGAAGAGAAGAGAGAAGGGTACTTAGGCTAGAAGAGAAGAAGAAGATAATGATGAAGATGAAGATAGGCTGCCAATCTCAGCTGTTATACAGTTGCCTAAGGCCAACATCTCTCCAACAATTACTCCTGAAACTCAAAGACAAATTGTGAAAGTGAAGCTAGAAGAAGAAGAGCTTCACAAACAACATGACGAGGAATTGTTGAGAAGAATTGACAAAGCATATGCTACCACATCTTCAATCATCACCATGAAGAACACACTCTCAGGTTATCACTCTCTAAACATACATTTCAATATCAAAAGGAGAGAGTAAGGATTTGGCCTGATCCCAGGGTGTCTCATAGGATTCAAAAGAAAAACATTCCACAGAGATACATTGGCCAAGTGAAGAAGATTGTAGATGAAGTGATCTCACTGGTCTTTGTAGTATCACCCTAGGAAATCCTAGATGACTTCAAGAAAGCCTATAAAGCTAACCTGACCCCACAAATGATGCTGGAGAATAAAATGGTGAAAAAGGGGTTAGTATATAAGAGGCTTGAGGAAGTTAGAACGAATGAGCTCCAGTTGTTCTTAGAGGGTAATCACCCAGATGAATTTACTTATAGAGTAATAACAACTGTGGAACTCAAAAATAGGAAACAGGTCAAATACCTATCTAAATATTATGGGCCAGAATCACTTTTTGAAGGAGGAGCTGAAGAGCTTACCATGGAGGAACAGATAACCTTCCTTGAGGCCTACACAAGGGAGTCATACATATTCATTGTGGGAAGTAGATCTCATGGATGGGGTAACAGCTCTGTGTCCAGTTCCCCAAGACAGAGTTCCATTCATCCTTTGCCAAACAGATCATTAAGACTTCTTCCCAGGCCTGTGCTTACATGGGTCACTTCTGAGCTTATCTAGAAGACAAAATGACCCAATCTTTCTGCCATAATAAGTGGGACATCTTTAATAAGTTTAGAGGTTTTGGCTGCATTGGTTCAGGGGGAGTTGTTGGACCAAAAGAACCAATGAGCCTGATCAGAAAAACCTCTAAGTCCCACAGACATCACAACAACTGCTGAAGACTTGATCAGCTATTTGACAAAGTCTGAAGACTTCAACAGCTGAAGACTAAAATACTGAACTTCAACAGCTGAAGACTAAAGTACTGAAGACTTGAACAGCTGAAGACCAAAGTCTGAAGATCAACAGCTGAAGACTAAAGTACTAAAGATCAACAGCTGAAGTACAAAGACTGAAGACATCAGCTGATGACAACAGCTGAAGTTCAAGTACAAGTACTGAAGCCTTCAGAGTTTGTTACAACAGCTGAAAAAGCATTCTTCAGTTGTTGTGATGGTTCCTTTTAGTAGTTTTCTTTTATGTTTCAGTATTTGTAAAACGACTAAGGAGCATGTTCTTCAGTCGTTGTAGTTTCAGTAGTTTCTTTTCAGTAGTTGTAGTGATAGTTAACACTTAGTATTTTTGTAAGAAGAGTCAGCTGTTTTGACATCTTCAGTAGTTGTGTTAACTTTCAGTAGTCTGAATAATTTTGTTAGATGTCACTATCAAATGACATCAGCAGACGTCACATCTCCTATATAAGGAATGTTCCACCATGACATATCTTATATAAGGGATGATTGACCTGATTGTATGTGTGACATTTTGCCACACGAAAGCACGTATTGAATGAAATATTTGATTTGCAGAATTCTTTCTATAATCATTTGTTCTTACTTCGAATATCAACTGTATTCTTGTGAATTGTCTAATTCATTGTTTGATTTCCGCTGCAATACTCTCTAATCAATCAAACGTAGATCACTGATTCTAACACTTACTTAGGAAGTTCATTGCCCACTGCCAACATATGTCAACAAGATTTAGAAGAACTGCCTCCGGATGTAGTGGAGGAGATGGATCTGTAATGGAAAATGGCAATGATTTCCTATAGAGCCAAACAACATCTAAGGAGAAACAAGAATTTGGCAGCTGCAAGTAAATCATCACGAATTGGAGTTGATAAGTCAAAGGTTAGATGCTTCCAGTGCAATCTCTGTGGACACTTTTCAAGGGAATGCAACCAACAAAATTCTGACACAGCACAACATCAGAATCATCAGGCTAACCAACCTTCATCAAGTCAAAGATTCTTCAGACAGCCACAACTGGCCAATCATCCCCACTAGCCGCAAATACACAAGCGAGAACCAACAGCTCAAAAGAATCTGGGCTGATCATTCTTCAAGATGGAACATGTGATTGGAGTTTGTATGAGAAGGAAGTCTTAGAAGAAAATCATGCTCTAATGGCCCGCATAGAAAACAAAGTTCCACCCATGGCAAGTGAGGTAAGAGACAGGTTATGTTTATCAATACGTGTTGAGGAAGTAGAAAGATATAAAGTCCATGCTTAATAATTAGCTTATAAAGTAAAGAAACAATGATTTTGAATGAATCTCATGTAAGAGAACATAACTTATATCAAATTAATATTAATTCTTTACAAAAGGATTTAGACAAAATGTTTTTGAAAAGTACAGTTTGAAAGCACAAGTTGAGCATCTGACCATTTCCTTAACCAAATCCATGGCTGATTATGCATCAACTGAAGTGAAACTTCAGAAGTTTCAGCTCTCATCTCTGTAATATAAGAAATTACTAAATTCTCATATTGTATCAAAGAACAAGTCTGGGTTGGGTTATAATGTTGTAGCACCTCCTGTTAACAATGACTATGTTCCTTTGCCTGAATCAATGACCAATAATTTGTCAAAAGATTTTATGCCAAGCACCAATATAGGAACTAGCTCTAATCAACCAAACAATGATAATCTATTTAAGGTGAATGAAACTGAGTCCTCTAAATCAGAAAAGAATAATCAATGAATTCAGAATTTGACTTTGACGGGTGGGATGACTTGGATGATTTTGATGAACATGATGATGATCTTCTCAACAAGTGTAAGAATATTGCTTTTGAAACTAAAATTCCAAAAGTGCATGAAGAAACAAAGCTGCCATACCCTCCTAAACAAAGAAATATGCTGAAGACAATCTGTAAGAGAATAGCTCAATTAAATGAAGGTCTTCAAGAGCTATCTCAGCAACAAAATTATTCCAATGAAGGAAATGAGAAGTGTGCCTCTACTGAGGAAAGGCACAAGTCTTCAGTTGAAAAAGAAAAGAAGAAGGCATTAGCCAATCATTTGTGGAGGAAGAACCTTTCATTAGTACCAGATCTACGAAAGAAGAAAAAGTCTTCAATAGAACTTAATGCTGATTCAGTAGATGATCTACGGAAGAGAATTCAGCAACAAACAAACAAAACTTGCATAAAGTGGAAAAGAAAGAATCTACTCCAAAGCAAAAGAGAATGGGAAATCTCAAAAGTTTGAAAACCATGAGAAAATAAATGATTCTAAGAAAAAATCAGATAAGAAGTATTGCATATTGTGTGACATGAAAAACCATAATACTAAAGATTGTTACTTCAGTAGTCATTGCTCTATTTGCAATATGAACAATCACATGACTGCTGACTGCTACTTCAACAAACATTGTGCTATGTGGAGCAAAAATAACCACTCTACTCAGGAATGTTATTTTAACAAAAAGAACAAGAAAAAAAGGCATAAAGAAGAAAGAATCAGATAAGTTTGAATCAGACACTCAATCTACTGATTGTGAAAAGGATTCTAAACTAAAGAAGTTTGAAAAAAGTCAAAGTAAAAATCAAAGGATAAAACATCTACAAGTGATCATCCATCAAAGAAAAGATCAAATTTGAAGCAATTAAAAACACCTCACCAAAGGGTAGATTTGACTAATCAGAGAAAAAAGGATGATGATGTATTCTTTGATAATTTTGAAAGGGAATTCATATACCTCATTCAAAAACAAAAGATTGTGAGACATTAATCATAAAGTTTCATTATCAAAACCAAAGCTTCCAATGAACAAAATTAAGTTGAAAAGATATTAGGAAACAAGAATCTAGTTCATCAACATCCCCTTCAACAGTATCATCCTCATCTGAAACAACTCAGAATGAATCAAACAAAACTAAAACTGAAACTTCAAGACTTATTCATGAAGGAGTAACTATTTTAGACACTGTTAGCAAACCTAAGATCATTAAGGCTTGGGTTGTGAATTCTAACTGATTTATTTCTGAATGTAGGAACAATATTAGAGAGCTAACAACAAGTGGTATGTTGATAATGGTTGTTCTAGGCATATGACAGGAAACTGTTCACTTCTCCATGATTTCAACATAAAAATGCTCTTATGTGGCATTTGGTGGGGATAAAAAGGGAGGTAAAATTGTTGGTGATGGAATGGTAAAAAATGGTGTACTCAAGTTTGAGAAGGTAAAGTATTGTCAAAATTTATAGTATAATTTACTTAGTGTATCTCAAATTTGTGATCAAAATTATACACATTGTTTGATAATGCTAACTGTTACATTCTTAACCCAGGTTTTTCTATTCTAGAAGATTGGATCATTCTCTAAGCATCAAGAAAAGAAAACACTTATGTTTTGGACATGAACAACCCCTCACTCACAAAACATGAAACATGCCTTCTATCTAAGTTTACAGAAGATGTATCTAAATGGTGGCATAGAAGGTTGTCCACTCTAACATGAAGAACATGAACAAATTGGTGACAAATGACCTAGTCATTGGTTTACCAATGAAAGAGTTTCATTGCTCAATTCACTGTTCTTCTTGTTACAAAGTAAAACAACATAGGGTGTCACATTAATCCAAAATTATCAATACTAATACCACACCACTCAAGTTGCTTCACATGGATCTGTTTGGTCCTACCAATGTGATGAGCATTGGAAAAAGGCAATACTGTTTGTGATAGTTGATGATTTTATAAGATTTACATGGGTCTTTTTTTAAAACAAAATAGTGAAACATCAGAAACATTAACGGACTTTCTGATCAAGATTGAGAATCAACTTGATACAAAAGTTAAAATTTTTAGGAGTGACAATGGTACTGAATTTGTCAATTTTGAGCTGGATTCATTTTGCAGGAGAAAAAGTATTGCAAGGAAATTCAGTGCACCAAGAACTCCACAACAAAATGGAGTGGCTGAAAGAAGAAACAAAATTCTTATTGAAGCAGCCAGAACAATGCTAGTGTAGATACATGTGTCCCTAGTTTCTGAACTTAATGTAAAATGTCTTTATTGTCTTACACATATGTAATTGAATAGGTACTTAATGAAATACAATATGTGGTTGTGCTTATAATGTTTATTATTTCATTGATTAGTAGGTTAACGCTTATTGAACTAATTATATAGGTTTGTAGTTGTTTGATTAGATCAAAGTTAATTAATGATTGTGAAACATATTCAAACTTAATCATATGAAGTTCTCATGCGATTGGCCCATGCTAAGGACCATACGCATGAACAACTTCATGCTAATGAACCAGCATTTGTGTAACTGCACCAAATGCGGTTGACAACACTTGGTCAGCATTGCACTGTAGCAAAATGCAAAAGAGAGATGTTCATCAGCATTTGTCTAAAGTAGCAAATGCGGTTCGCAAAACTTGTTCAGCTTTGCTCACAGTAGAAAATGCGAACGAATGAAGTTCAGCAGCATTTGTCTAGTATAACAAATGCGGCTGAGCAAATTTAGTCAGCATTTGCTCACTATAGCAAATGCGGTAGAATAAATTGCACATTTACTTCTTCACTTTGAACTAAAGAGATACTCCAATTGGTTATATGCATGGGTTACCTTCACCCGCATTAACCAATGCCCTTACCTGCATTAGCTTTGAACTTAATCAAAGTTAATGTGTCTGAATTGGTTTTTTTCATATTATGAAGTATTGTCCTTGATTGATTTTTCTAATGAAGTTGACCGTTAATATTGTCAATTCTTGCTTGGATTGACTTGTATGTCACAAGTGATACAACTTTCCCAATTTTTACTAATCTTGGACTTTTCATTCTTCCAAGAATCTGCATAAGCTGAGATACAATGGTATAACTTTTCGCAACAACACCAAAATTCTTTTTGTATTGTTTTGAAAGTAAGGTAAGCTAGTAAACAAAAATATGGACTTACTAAAAAATTTTAAATTACTCCCCCTAAAGTTTATATCCACATTAGGATAGAAACTTTAAAGATTTATAAACTTTTTGAATCTTATTATGATTATTAATAATGAAGAGAATTATATCTTTTGTTGGGATCATATCAGTCTCACATTACACATGTGCATTCTTTATGATTAAATGGACATGTTTATGAAGTTGATGATTGAAGGTATGTTTGTCCTCTTGAACTCATACCAGGTTGGTATTTTGATGCAAATGATTTTTATCATGTTTTTGGTTGATTTAATTATTCAATGTGTACCTCACACACACAAGCATGGACTGATCAACCATCTTTATACAATGCATGGTAGAACTTTTCACAACTTTTCTTACCAGGTTACTTAAGTTATGAGAACTCATTTTCACTAATCCTCATTGGGATTCTTTTACTTTGATCCTATTCATGATGATCCTCATTGGATTCTTTTCACTTCACTTTAAAAGGTGATCCATGATGGGATTCTTTTGTTCATTCACTTGGAATGTATTGCTTTTGTAGATTCATCCAATTTGGAGTTGTTCCACATTGGGAATCTTTTGGATCAGGACATTTGCACTATGTGCATGTTTCATTAGGTCTTTGCTCAGCAAAACAAAGATGAAACTGATGTAGGTGAAAGAGATTCATAAAGTATCATTAGCTGGTGTGTTTAAGTTACTACACACACATGCACTCAGATAAGCCAATACATACTTGTACTATGTGATGAGTGTTTCACTATTAAATAAGATTTTAATTCATCAATGCATGTATCTTCTCTTCCAAGTTGAGCCTACCAACATATCTGTGAAGTCATGAAAGTCTTCCATTTTTTTTAATTAAGCACAGTGAATGATATAATGACTGTAATTATATCATTTCCCTAAGATTGTTCTCTTCATCAAAATTGATTTCTTTTTGTGGTTTTCTAATGTTCTTAATTTTTTGATGTTTTTCATGATTTTACTCAAGGTTAACATGCCAATTGACTGAACTAGGAATTCAAACCTACTGGGTTCAAATGCCTTAGTAAATAAATCAGCTAATTGATTTTCAATTGGTACTTGAATCAATTTGATTAATCCCTTTTCATCACAATCTCTCAAAAAGTGATATCTAATTTCAATATGTTTTGTTTTTGAGTGTTGAACTGGATTATTAGTTATGAAAACAACTGTTGTGTTGTCGATGTAAATTGGCGTGTGCAAGAAGTTAAAAACCATAATCAAGCATCTGGTTTTGAATCCAGAATACTTGAGAGCAACAAGCTGATGCTGCAATATACTCAGCTTCTGCCGTGGACACAGATACATTTGTCTGCTTCTTGCATTGTCAAGATACTAGTCTAGGACCAAGAAATTGATAACCGCCAGAAGTGGATTTTCTATTGAAGTTGCATCCTCCATAATAACTGTCTGTGTAGGCATAGAGATTAAATTCTCCTTCCTATGGATACCATAACCAAGAGCTGGTTTGCCCTTCAGATATCTGAATATCCTCTTCATGCATTCATATGTGATTCTTTTGGATCAGCTTGATATCTGGCACACACACAAACACCAAACATATTGTCAAGCCTACTGGCTGTTAGATACATAAGTGAACCAATCATTGATCGATAATGAGTCTGATCCACTAGTTTGCCTTCAGGTTCAGGTCCAATCTTCACTTTAGTATCCATAGGAGTTCTAATAGACTGACAGTCAGCAAACTAGAATTTCTTCAACATGGTTTTCACATATTTTGATTGATTGATGAAGATTCCATCTGTTGTCTGTTGGACTTGCACCCCTAGAAAGAAGGTGTGTTCCCCCATAGCACTCATTTGAAATTTTGAGTGCATAAGGTCTTCAAATTCTTTGCAGAGTTGCTTGTTTATAGAGCCAAATATAATGTCATCCACATAGATCTAGACTAACAACATATATTTTCCTCTTATTCTTCTAAAGAGAGTCTGATCAATATTTCTTCTTTCATATCCATGTTTAAGAAGAAAGGATGATAGAGTCACATACTACTTTCTTGGGGCTTGATAAAGACCATACAAAGCTTTGTCAAGCTTGTAAACTCTGTGAGGGAAATCTGGATCTTCAAAGCTTGGTGGTTGAATCACATAGACCTCCTAAGCAATCTTTCCATACAGGAAGGCACACTTTACATCCATTTGATAAACAGTAAATTTCATGGATGCAGAATATGCTAGAAAGATTCTGATTGCTTCTAGTCTGGCAACAGGTGCAAAAACTTCATCATAGTCAATTCCTTCTTCCAAGTGTATCCCTATGCCACTAGTCTTGCTTTGTTTCTGATGATGATCCCTCTATCATCAGTCTTGTTCATGTACAGCCATCTAGTACCGATAGGGTATTGTCCTTCGGGAAGATCTACCAGTTGCCATACTTCTTGCTTCTTGAATTGGAGCAATTCTTCCAACACTGCTTCAATCCAGCTATTGTCTTGAATGTTCATGGGTATGTTTGACATAGAAAGCATGAGAACAAATAGATGTTTGCAATATTGGATTTGCTTCTGTCACCCTCTCACTAAGATCACCAATAATGATTTCAACTAGATGATTCTTGTGTATTCTTATGGTTGGAATGGAGTCACCAACAATTGTTACATCAAGATTAGAGACATTCAGTTCAATATGGTCAAAGGCACATACATCTGGTACTTTTGTTAAGTTATGAAGATTTTCAGACTCTGTTTTAGTTCCTGCTTATCTTAAACAGCACTGTGATTGCTTACATCATTTGATATCCTTTGTATTTCAACTAGAGGAGTAGCCTGTTTTTGATTTATGATCTCATTTGACAGATCATCTGAGTGAGATGGTACCAGGCTTGGACCTCCTTCAGAAGAAACACTAAGGTTTTATGACAGTTGTCTGATGGGATCAGCTTGAAGAGGAACATCTTCATTCATGCATTCATCGAATTTAGGAGGGTTCAATGGAAAATCATCTCTTTTTTCTACAGCTGATGAAGTATCACTTGAATGTAGATTCCTGCATCAGACAAGTGAATTTAATCAAATGATTTTGTGAACGTGTCAATATCAAACAACCAATTGAGACCATTTGTATATTTGGGAAATAAATGTTCCTTGAATTGAACATTTGTTGATTCATCAATATGGAAAAGTTTTCATCCTTGGATTAAACACTCTGTAAGCCTTTGAAATAGAAGAATAACCTACAAAGAATCCTTCAACAGACTGGATGAAAACTTTCCCATATAGTCTTGGTGGTTTAATATTGAGACAGGACTACCAAATGATTTAAGAAATCCAATGAATAGTTTTCTATGAAAGAGCAGTTCATAAGGAGTCATGTTATTTTCTTTGACAAGTAATGTTGATTCTGTACAAAGCACGATGTATTAACCACCTCTGCCCAGAAGGTGATTGGTAGTTTAGCATCGGCTAGCATCATTCTTGCCGCTTCAATCAGTGTTCTATTTCTCCTTTCAGCTACCCCATTTTGTTGAGGAGTTCTAGCTGCACCAAATTAATGAGCAATGCCTTTGGTTGCACAAAAAGTACTCATACTTTCATTTTTGAATTCAGTACCATTATCACTTCTTATTATTTTGACCTTAAGATCGAGTTGATTTTCAATTTTAGTGATAAATTCTTGTATGATTTAGGATGCCTCATTTTTATGAAGGTAGAAGAAAACCATGTGAATCGTGAAAAGTCATCAATGATCACTAAACAATTCTATTTCTTTCCAATACTCATTACATGAGTTGGTCCAAACAGATCCATGTGAAGTAACTTCAATGGAGTATTGTTAGTGTTCACCAGCTTGGTTTTGTGAGACGATTTGTGTTGTTTTCCTTTGTGGCATGCTGAACAGTGATCAATAAAATGAAATTCTTTTTGAGGAAGACCAATGACATGGTTTCCTTTGACCAACTTGTTCATGTTTTTAAAGGTTGTGTGCCCCAAACGTCTATGCCAAAGCTGTGACTCATCAAATGATGCTTTTGACAAAAGAATGTTTCTTCTTTAGGTGATATAGAACACAGGTTTAAGACATATGTATTGTTCTTCCTTAGGGTCTTTAAGACAACCCATTCGACAGAGATCTGAAATCTAGGTTCAGAATGTAGCAATGAGTGTTTGTAAAGTGAGTGGAATATTTCTTGTCGCAGATCTGAGACACGCTTAGCAGATTGAAATTCAGCTTTTCACAGTAGTTGTTCACTCTATTAAAGCTTAGCATCCGTTTGTCACATATCCTTCACCTGTAATTATACCACCTTGTGAATCTCCACCAAATGCCACAGTAGTCCCTTGTACATGCTTGAAGTCATGAAGGAAGGAACAATCTCCAGTCATGTGTCGAGAGCATCCACTGTCCATGTACCATAAGCTATTGGACCTATGTGGATGAACCTGCAAGCAAAAAGAACTAATTAGAATAAGGAACCCAAGCCATGATGGTCTTGGGTTCCCGTTCCTATTCATGATGGTGACTTCTTGGTATTCCCTCAAAATTGTGGTTTAGATGGAGGTGTCCTGGGAGATTTTTGGTAATGTCTGGGTTGAGTCATCTCATCAACATCTACTAAAGATTCATAAGAGTAATGAAATCGTTGGTCTCTGTTTCTTGTAGAAATTTAGCCCGTTTTTCATTATCAAAAGTAGGTTTTTGTTTTGGAAGGTCAATTTTGTGTTCATTGTGAGATGTTTTCTTTGACCCTTCCACAGTTCCATCAAATTATTCTGTCATTTGTTGATCTAGATGTCCTAGATTGAGTATTGTGAAAATCAGGTCTGACATAATGTGTCACAATGGATGTTTTTTAGATGGGCTTGTGTTGGGGAATTCTCAAACCTTCTGATTGAATTAACAATCAGATGTATTGTGATTGTTCATGTCACAGATTGAATAATACTTGTTGACATAGCAATTTCTGGTGGAGTGGTTGTTCATATCATAGATAGAGCAATATTGATTAAAAAAGCATTCATCTATCTTGTGATTGAACATTTCACAAATGTCACAATACATTTGTTTGTTTCTTGAAGCAGATTTTGCCTAGTGTGACTCAGCTGATATTTTCTTTTGCTGAGTCACTTTCTTTTCTTTAGGGGATGAATCATAATCAGCCCTTTTTGTAGTTTGCTTCACAACACTACTTTTGTTTGATTTTCTGGGTTGTTTCTGTTTCTTCAACCTATTTCTTACCTTTTTCTGAAACTGGTCAACATGTTCCTTGTTGCAGATATCAAACCCAACTCCCTGCCTAATCTTGAAGACTGAGGGTCTAATAATGTTTTATGTGTTCAACTCAGTGATCCTGTTTGTTTCTTTTGCAGTGAAACCTTTTCTATTTTGCTTGAATTTTTGGAGATATGATCTCATTATCAGAACTGCTCTCAGCAGTGGGTTTCACTGACTTCACATATTTCTTTTTACCTAGTAAAATAGAGGGTATGAATTTTATAAAAGGGAAAATTGCTTTTATAGGGCTTAAGGGTTTCATGACACTCACTTTCTTGTCTGAACAGTCTTTCATTTTGATTAGGTGACCTAACTTGATTTTATCCTCATTGGTTTCAATATAAACATCAGGTTTGTTTTGAGGATTGGTCAGTTGTTTTACTATAGATTTAGGTTCCATAGTTTTAGTTTCAGTTTCTTCATTGAGTGAGACATATTCAGGCATGACAGTGTAGTTCTCATTGTATGGTGGAGGACATGAATTATACCCAATCCCTGACATGTCCTTTGGATCGTTTTGAGAATCAAGCATCTCTTGCAGCTTGACTAAAGACATTTGAAACTTTTCAAGTTTGACTTCATTCAGTGAATGTTCAGCCTTAGATTGAGATAACTTTTCAGTAAGGAGCACATTCTCAGCTGCAAGAGTTTACTTTTCACCATACAATTTTTCTATGTCAGAGATAAGAGATTTGATTTTGATTTCAAAGCCTTTTATTTCTCTCTTCATCATCTCTGACTTTACCTTTTCTTCCTTAATTTTATCTGCCAGTTTTTGTTATGCTTCCTATAACCTTGCAATTCATTAATACATTTTTCACTACAAAGGTTAGATTTTACCTCAGTAGGCATTGGAGATGGACCATCATTGATGTGAGCCATAAGAGCATGATTTTGAAATTAAGGCTTGACTTCTTCTGCATACACGCTCAAGTCACATACCCCATCTTGCTTTATCACGAGAGCACTGGCAGAAGACTGACTGCTTCCGTGAGCTTGATTTGTCAGTTGGGGTGGATTTTGATATGATTGGTGTTGATGAGAATGATGATACTGTTGCTGTTGGTTGTTAGAGTGAAAACTTGAGTTAGGCTATGAGGATGACTGGCCTTGAGAGTTCCTTTGATAGTTGTTTCTCTTGGGGGCATTGCATTCTCTGGAGAAGTGGCTAGCCATGCCATAGTTGAAGCATTTAACCTTGGATTTATCATATCCAAGTTTTGTATTTTCATTTAGCCTCAATTTATTGCCTTTTCTAAAGAATTTCTTGGCTCTCATGGCAATCATAGCCATTTTCCATTGTAGATCTATATCTTCCACATCATCAGGATCTATTTCCTTCAGATCTTCCTGTATTAGATGAGCGGAAGTGAGTCTTCCTCCTAAGTATGCTTCAAAGCTTGCAACAAAGGCATTGTAAGTTGCCTTTTGTTCTTCTGATCTTGTGTCTTCAGGAGTGGTTTGAGGAGCAGTAGTGACTCTGGATGTTTGAGATGATGTTGATGGATGATTGATTAATGGAGTAGCAATGAACACAGTGTTGTTCAGTTGATCTCTTGATGAGATGAAATCATCCTCCTAAGTGATAAAGCCATTTTCCACAGAATGAGATTCTGATGAAAATTTGTATGCCTCAATCACTCTTGATCCACCAAGATTTTTGCTTCTTTCATCAAGTTCTAATGCTTCTATTTTGGCTATCATGATATCCAAAGTAGTACTCTCAACATCAAGAGTATTTTCCATCATTGTTACATTCTGTTTCCAGCTTTCAGGGAGGCTATGAAACATTTTCTTGTTTAATTCTTTGATCTTGTAAGTGACTCCCATGATTTCAAAGTCATTTACCAACTGTACAAATCTATGCAATTTTTTGGATATGGACTCTCCTTGGTGTGGTGGAATGTTTCATACTGATTAACAAGCTTATCCTTGTTAACTTCTGCTACTTCACTGCTTCCTTCACATATAATTTTCATTGCATCCAACACAGCTTTTGCAGTACCATACTTCTCCAATCTTTTCAGCACATCCATCTTGAGTGCTTGAGTTAGAATGGAGTAAGCTTTGAGGTCAATCTAGATTTTCTTATAGTCTTCCTCATCAATGGGTACTCTTGCAGTTTTGTAAATTGCAGCTTGATCTGCAGACAGAGTGATAAGGATGTGTGGCCCATAGCATATTGAGATCCAGAAATCAGGATCTACACATGTGAGGTATTCCTAAACCTGATTTTCCACTATTTAACTTAGATTTGTGTTTAAGCATAGGAGGTTTAGGTGTATGACCAAGTTCTGAGTAACTATTAGAATCTATTTTAGCAAAGTGTTTAACTTGTATAAATATAGATTTAGATGATTTTTTTAAGATTGATTAGTCCAACTTGTCCAAATAGTTCAAATGGATTTCAGAATTAGATTTGTGATTGTAGTGAGTTTCTTGCTGTTAGGAATATGTTGGTGAGAATGTGCTGACATGAGTATTTTATGCTATTTACTAAGTAGAGATGATGATATACTCTACTTGCAACTCGATTACCCGATCAATCGAATTCTATTCAGTTCTTGCGCAGATCTGAAAGAGAACCGAGAGCCAAAGCTCTGATACCAATTGACAAGGTAATTAAGATTGAGATTCTTACTGTGAATCGAATATGGTAATAAAGTCAATGATTGAATGGCAGAAACAAACAATCAAAGAACATTCAATGCAAGAATTATATTCATAAATACTTTTATATTGTATATATGAAAGTTGATTGACTACAGAGAATAAATGACAACAAAAATTCTCTATGTCTATAAGTCGTCACCTCATGTACGAGGTTATCTATTCTATTTATAGGCAGACAAGATGCCTTTTACAAAATGACTAAACTACCTATTACATCAGAACTAGTCTAAGTCTTCATCCACATCTTTGCTTGTTCATCCGCATTGGCAAATGCGGATGACTTGACTTGATTAGCATTTCTTCACTTGATCATCCGCATTAGTATGTTGGTCATCTACATTGGTTAATATGGATGAACAAATACTTCTGAGCATTTGTTTGGTCATCCGCATTTGTCAAATGCGGTTGAGCAAAGTCTTGTCCGCATTAATACTTTGTCTTCGGCATTTGTCAATGCAGAAGAACAAATACTTGTCCGTATTTGTTTTATCTCTTCCGCATTGACAAATACGGAAGACAATACTTGGTTTTTCTTGACCAGGATCTTCATCCGCATTCCTTCTTGGACATGTAGGATTCCAGCAAAGCAATCATCAAATCACCCATTGAATTGGCATGTATGATCCTTTTAGGGTGCAACAGAACTACCTCCACATAACAATGATACGATCCTATGGCTGGTGAATAAAGAACAAGATCAAATGGAGAAAGAAGAAAGAAGGCTTTCAAGGAGAAGATGAAGGAGAGAATGGAGAAGGAGGAAGATGCTGAACTTGCAGCCATGAAGAAGTCTGGGGAGAAAGCCTGGATGAAAGACCATCTCAAGGCCCGTGGGTTCTCAGGAAGACAAGTTGGAACCATGTCCTTGATGACCCTACAACGTATTGTCAGGGAAATCAAAGCTGACATACGCTCATGAAAAAGGAAAGAGATGTACAAAAGAGTACAGGGGATGACTCTCACACCTATCTTATTACCACAACTTCAACACCTAACCTCTGAACCTATCCCTTTCCCATTCCCTATCAAAACTTAACCAACAATTAAGCCTTCCCTCTTCCTCACCCACACAATCCAAACAAACACATAACCTACCCATTCTCAAACCCAAAACCCTCCAAGAACCTAATCCTCATCAACCAAACAAACTCCCAAATAATCCTTTCTTTCATCCGAACCACTTTCCTTAGAAGAAGTTAAGGAGATCAAGAGGAAGCTCATCCACTGCATATCCATGAGCAACATCACCTGTGAGGAGGAGTCTGTTAACATGACCTACTTGACAACTCCTCATGTTCTCTCATAAGAGAGCAATTCCTTGATCTCCCTAGAAGAACGCTAGACCATACTGCTAGACTTCTTGGTCTCAACTCTGACTCCTTAAACATTGAAAAGAAGAAGTTGAGAAGAAAGCTCTTCACTCTACTGGATACAAAGAGAGGGGCAAAATTCCTAGTCAGCCCATTGTGCCTAGAAAGAAAATCATCCAGTGAGGGTTCGATGAAGCCTTTAATAACTTTTTTGTGGAGAGAGAGAATGGAGAAAACAACAAGTCTAATGCCCATTCTCTGCTACACTCTAGCAAATTCGACATTGCCGAGTTAGCAGAGAAACCATTCTCCAATCCCTCCAACTTTGAACTGTTGCTCACATCAGAAATCATCTTAGCAGCCTTCATGTTGCTGAGCAAACTGCAAAAGCAAAGATTGAAGAGGAGTTGAAGCTGAGATAGAAGGAAAAAAAAGGAAAGGTCAACCACCAAAGGCAAGGCCTTTCTGCAGATGGTGGACGGCCCGGAATTGGAGCCAATAGTTAGATGGGAGTATGAATATAGCTCCCATCAACTAACTCTCTTTAGTAGGACCCAACAAAGGGTGCATATCATTCAAAGTGACAGACTGGATCTCCTATCCACGAATGATTTGTACATACTTCTCAGCACCACTTCTGGGAAGAACAAAGTTAAGTATCTGCTTTCCCTAGTGCTGAAAGTTTTGAGATGCATGAACAAGTGAGGATTTTGTGGTATCAACCTAGGGGGAGTTTGGTGGATCAAGAAGAAGGCTGGTGCAACCAAAACGAACACTTAGACAAATTTTGATACAACTTACAGAGGACTTCCGAAGCTAAGTATGGAACTTCCAAAGGATATGGAGTTCTTCCAAAGACAAAGTACAAGGCCAACTTCCAAAGGAAAAGCTCCAACTTCTAAAGAAAAAGTCTTCTCTTCGAAGTTCAAGACTTAGAAGAAATAAAAGACAGTGACTTCTGAAGTAGAAGTCCCCATGCCACGGAAGAAGAAGCCTCTTCTGAAGTGTAAAAGGCTTCGGAAGAACTTGTTCTTCTGAAGCCATTTAGCCTATGGAAGATGCTGCTAATGAATCAGTAGACATAAGTATGGTCCCTAACACTCCGCTAAAGACCTCTAATACTACATGGCGTTTTCCCAAAAGGCCATGTGGTTGACCATACTTTATTCTACTATTCACCTTTTTATGTTAGTACAAGTTACCAACTTTAGTCAGTGATAAAAGGTAAGTCATGGACATGTCATGACTACCATATCTTAGACAAGACATTTTCTAAGATACCTTAAACTATAGCTTTATAGTATTTATTTTAGTGGAGGATTCCAGCTAGTATCAAAGTATATCTGGCTGTAGATACTAGTATATATAGTTTCTCATTGTAACTCTTGTAGTAAGCTTGTAAGAGTCTTGTAAACTTTGAGTTGTGAAATAATATATACAAGTATCTTGAAATTATTCTTTTGTGCTTCTCTTGTGTTACTTAGTATATTATAATCAACTCTTAGAAGAGCTCTGCTTCTTGAATGTTTGCTCGTGAGTTTAAGAGAAAAATACTTATGTTGAGTATAAAAACCGATCCTGCATGGGTGCATAGGCACTATTTGGGTGCATGGGCACTATTTGGGCGCATGACCCAACATATAGTTAATTTGGGCAATATTCTGGGCACATGGGCACTATGTAGGCGCATAGGCCTGACTTAGACGCATGGACACCTGGGCACATAGGCAGTTGGGAGCATGACGAATACTTAATCAATTCAAGCATAAACCTAGGCGCATGGATACTATTTGGGAGCATGAATATCATTTGGGACATGGGTTTTCAGGCGGATGGGGACTTAGGCGCATGGCAAATAACTTTAACTAATATTCATAGTTTTAGCCCCCAAATCATCATTCAAACGTGTTCTAAGCTTAATTCTAACATTCTAAGCAGCATAAACACATACATAACATAATCATAACAACATATATCCCCAAATCATACCCCACTCACAAACACATACACATGAACATATGGCTAAAAATACCCACCTTTATAAAAACATACGTACATGCATTTCGTGCCCCCAAAATAAGTTGAAACATGTAAAAAGAGGGTTCTAGAACTCACCTTATGCAACTTTCGTGTAGACTTCGTCAAACCCGAATGCAAATGAGTTTAAGAACCTAAAACCCACCAAAACACACACAACCGAACACAAAACACATATATAAGCACATACCTGAAGCTAGAATTAGCCATAAACACTTAAAAACATCGAATTCTTACCTTTAATTCGACTTATACAAAAACACATACATAAGCATATACCCGAACCATAGACAAAAGGTGATGTGCAAGAAGCGGGCAACCATGATAAAGGGGGTATTAGAACTCACCTTATATTATTTGTGTGCAAAATAATATAATATTTTGTTTTTTTATATTTTTACCCCTCAACTTGGGTCCAATTGCATTTCCTTCTTCTTTTCTTCACCTCTATTCTTTTTTTCTCATCTTTTAAAATATCCAAATATCCAGGCGTTACATCTGTTATGTGTTATTGTTTTGTGCACTTTATGAAACTATTGCATTGACCCCATCACCAGTATGCAAAGTGCTTAATCATTCTTTTAATGTCTATTTGAATCACCGATAGACTGTTGACTAAATAATTATCTTCATTATACGAGCATGTAAAGAACTTTGGGGCTCTAGGTTGATATGCCAAATCCCTTCTCATTACGAGTAAACCAACTTAGGTTAAAAAAACCCCGTCGCCTAACCTGGAACCTTATATTTTCTTCTGTCACAAATGAGATTTAAAATAAAAAACTTCTTATTATAATGAAGTTTTGAGTAAATCATCTCTACTACTTGATTTGTAATAACTGGCTATTAATTGTTTTACATTTTAGGTCATTCTTGGAGGTCTCATTTTTTAGACCTTTTTTTGGGAATGGGGTCGAACAGAGATGGGGTCTAGGGATTATGGCAAAAGGCTCGTCTTATTGAAATGCCTAAACTTAAAACATATAGAATGGATATTCAGATATGAGATGATACTGGAATTAGAAAATTCAATAATTTGAAAAGAAAATTAGTTGGAAGGAGGAAATGAAATTGAGAAACTAATATAATTTTCAAGTAAAATTATGTTTGAGTGGTTAATAAAATATAAACCCAAGTGAATGATTCACCTCAAATTTCATTAGTAAGTGAATGATTCACCTCAAATTTCATTAGTTGTGGGATTTCAATTTTCCTCTTTAGGTGGAAAGATTTTGAAATCCCACGACCAATGGAAATTGAGGTGAAACATTCATTTGAATTTATTTTTAATTTCTCACTCAATAATTTACTTTATAATTATACTAGTTTTTCAATTTCATTATATTCAATTTTATTTCTTCTAACCAAACGCTCTTGTGTTTCTTAAATGATATATAAAAACCTTATATGGTAGCTCCCTGGATACGTTTTTAGACTTTTAACCTTCTTATTGCTTGATACTCTTAGTCACTATGAAGTTATATTATTACTGTTATTAGATTATTTTACAATGCAACAATATGATGTAATTATAACATTGATTGTTGTAACGTAAATGCTGTTATTAGATCTTATAATAATATTAAATAGTTGATATACATTAATAACTAAGATATCATCATCTATATAAAGGATTCAAGCTATAACGATCACCATCAAAAAGCATAGCATTTTAACATGCATCGTAAAATCTTCTTTGTTTTGGTTTTAACATTATATCATGTTTACTTTGTAACATGTTCAAATACAGAAGTAGCCAACTCACTTGAATCATATACGGTGCACATTGTCGATGGTAAACTCGAGCATCTTGTTGCTCATATCGCCTCCAAAGATAATGATTTTGGAAACAAAACAATGACCATAAACGACGTATTCCAGTGGAGTTTTCGTAGAAACATTGACCAAACTACTTTGTTTCGAGGCGAGTTTTTCTGGATGGATGCTGACATGACTCCGTTAAAAGAAGTTGATTTTAATGTTTTTGATAAGAATGTTGCCGTCGAATGTGGGCAGAGCATTTTAGTAGATCATCACTGTTATTGGTTAGTAGATGATACTGGTTTTCCTTTGCAAAGGACAGCCCTGGCAATTGGGTGTTCAAGTATAGGTGGCCGTGAAGTGGTTGAGTAAACAGCTATAAATAGTTATGTTACGTTAAATTGTTCACAAAACCCATTTATAAATTACTTATAAACTTGAGTTTTGGGATTTTATGTTTTGAAAGAAATAATTTGACTTTGGGCTTGATTTTATGTTTCTAGTTTGGGCTATTAATTATAGCATCTCCAATCCTATGAAAGTGAGCGTAGACGTGGCGTCCTAAAATGGGCATTCCCATTATATTCATTGGTGGGGAAATCCCACATGGAACGGGAAAGAGGATGGTTGAATCCTTTCATATACACACATAAGCATGAATTTGTGTATATTATTATTTTTCAACATTTATTAACAAGTGTGTGAAATGAGGGATACCAATAAAGAGAAATGTGTGTTTTCGAGTTAGGTTTAGAAATGTTCCCGGGGACTCATATTGACTAAAACAACCGGCAGGTCTTTACCCACCGAAAACTCAATCAATAAAACGCATTTATGAGCTTTAGGATGTATTGGTGATCTTAAATTTGAGTCGGAACTATCAATATTCAATTGTTATTTTTATATTACTCTATAATAATTTGTGATGGGGAATGAATAGTAGTAAAAGGGTAAAACAGGAATTACCTATTATTGAGGATATATCAGTAAAAGTTGAATATTGATTACGTGTTTTGGAAGATTTCCAGACTCTTAACCCTACATCTTCTCCCTAAAGGTTTGTTCTCCCTGATTATTGAACCCGACATTCTAATTACACACCAAAAACACTATTGGTGGTTGATTATGAACATGCTATCAAGAAGGGAATTAAGATAATATTCATTGATGTGGTTGTTTTTTAAGCTCAAAGGTTATTATTATCTTTTAATTTAATAATGACATATATGATAATAGATTCATAGCGGCCCTTATTTTTTTATTAATTGTTTATTAACCTTTTATATATTG
This sequence comes from Flaveria trinervia, assembly GCA_025506515.1. NCBI lineage: Eukaryota > Viridiplantae > Streptophyta > Magnoliopsida > Asterales > Asteraceae > Flaveria > Flaveria trinervia. The sequence goes on along the minus strand of CM046458.1, from coordinate 38,875,711 downwards.
GGTATTCTTCGTTAAGTGTCAAAATATAGTTTTGCCAAGCACACACAGTGTTCCTCCGAAACGTGCATTGGGATAAATTTATTATATTGTCTAGCTGAGGACTTTTTATAAAAGCCCCTTTCAACGTTGATGAATAGTTGTTTTACAAAATGACAACTTGGTAATGAAAGGTAGGTTACACCCAATAATAAAACCAAAAAGACAATGTTCAGATTTTCTAGTTTTCTCTAGGTGTGATAGTTGAATCCGACTCTTTCATCCGATTACTAAAAAGTTAGAAAAGTAAAAGTTTAGGGAGTTACATTCGTTTTTACAAGGAGAATGCTTTACGGTTTTATAAAAAAGTGATGTCGTTGTGACGTGTTTTTTAATCTATGTTTTGATATTTGTAATCACAACTGACCAAAATCTAATTATTAATATAAAAACATATGTAGTGTTGAATATAACTTCTAAGCCGAGATATATAATTAAGTATTCATGGGTTGTGTATGGGATTTTTTGTACTTATCATCACTCACGGCTAGATCGTTTGGTTAAATAATAATAACAATACTTTTTGGATCATTATTTAATAAGGGTAAGTTTATAGTTAAAGTAATACTTAATAAGAAACAATATTCACAAGTTTTCTTTAAAAAAAGAAATGATATTATGATTATTTTGTCAAATAAGTCAGGTTATAATTTCAAAAGTGTCAGCTAATTATATCAAATATTTTTTATAATTTGTTACATGTTTTTATCATCAAATCTTATGTCGTAGATTATTTTATGTTATTTTTATTGGTTTTTATATATTATATAAATTTTTTGGTCTTTAATCACTATCTCTCATAAATAAAACTACAATAGTGTTGTTTTACCAAAGTATTTTTAAATCTTATAATTTTAGAAAAAAAGTTATTTAGAAAAACATAATAAAAAGTAGACTAAAAACAATGATGCATTTATTATTGTACTCTATATTTTGCTTTTATCGTAGTCGTTTGTGTGATACTTTTGTATATTTTTTATATTGATTGATTGTTTAATTTTGGTTGTTTGACATAGGTGGAAGTTACATAAGATAAATGAGGTGTCAATATTCTCCTTGAGATGATGCTTGGTGATGATGGATGCAACAAGAGGAGAAAAGGGGTATAGTCTAAGAAAGGCATCTTGAAATGAATGAGCATAAAATAGTATGTTTTTGGAGTTAATAGATGTGTTTACTAGATGTTGACTTGACACAACATGTCTACATGAAACTAGGTGGACGTGAAATTGAGAAGGATCCGTTAGAACAAAGAATAAAATGGGATTTTTAGTTGCTAAAGAACTTGAGAACAATATGCAGAAGTGAAGAGATATAATGATAGGATTATGTTGTCAAGGATATTGATAGGAGAAAAAGAGTGGTAGTATTTAACTAATGTAGGTGAAAGCAAATAATAAGCAATTGAGCATGTTGATTCAACGATAATGCTAGTAACAATTCTTCTAACTATTGTTGACTCACAAAAAATGCCGATAATTAGAAATTCACACTAACACATTATTACACAGAGAAAAAAAGGTTTTTCATAAACTTTAATGATCATTCCACCAATCTCTTACATGCATATAAAAAACAAACAAAAATGGAATGGGCCACAAAACATAGAAAAACCAATATCTAGGCGAAATGTAAAGTCCAAGAAAATTTTAAAATAATACAAAACTTGAAATAACTTATGAAATAAGTTGTTTTTGGGCTAAAACAATGACCCAAACTGTCTATGACATTTGTGAAAATGTGCTCCTCTATCCAACGGTCGTTTTGACCGGTCGCAGGCCCAAAACAAAGACTTCTAGCCCAAGTTATGGCCATTTTAGTGAAGCCCCCTTTGACAAGCGATCTTGAGCTTCCAAAAACGCTATAGCTTGCTCCTCCACACTTGGGCCTACACCATTAACTTGTATGTATCGTAGGTTTAGCTTGGGGTATAAGAAAAAAAGATTTTTGGCAAGTTTAGGCCATGTTGTGGCAGTTGTTCCTAGGAAAGATAAAATATGTATCGGATGAGACTTTAATGGCCGTATTTTGAAGGATAGTGATGATTTTCTCTTGGTGCATGGGGTTTGGGATATGATCTTAGGAATGATAGTACATGGAGCTTCATGACTTTACATTTGCCTATGACCAAGCTATTATAAACTATTTTTTTAAGAAAAGAGATTCATAATTGATTACTTTTAGTAGTGAAGGTGTAAGGATCGAGCATGTATGGATTACAATATCAAGTAAAAAGCAAAAAATTTAATCATCTGAGAAATACAAGGATGTGAGAATTGTAAGCTAATGGATGTAGATCGGATCAAGAACTTCGAGTTATCACGCGAGAACATTTAGTAGTATTTACAGATGTTTTTTCTTTGTATTTTATTATCTTTATTTCATTTTGTAAAAGCGCTCTAAGGTTGAAGGAGCAGAGGGTTGTGCCCGATGGGAGTTCATCTCGGGTGGATTAAACTTAAATTATGTAAACTCCTTTGGTATTGTAATCATTTGATTAATAATATTCAGTTGACTTTGTTTGAAGTTCATTGATTGTAAGGTTATATTAGAAAGGCTTATGCAACTAAAGCAACCATAGAGCTTCTAGCATGCATGGACTAATGTGCAAGGTAAAAGTTACTGTAGAAGTTTTACACCCCTCATAGAAAATATACTACGTGTAAAATCTTCTGAAGCTAAAGAGCAAATCTTCTGAAGCCAAAGATAAAGTCTTTCGAAGCTTCAAAGACAAAGTCTTCTGAAGCCAATGAAGTGAAGGCTGATTTCTTTTGAACATAGAAAAGGCATGCTTTCTCTAATCAACTTTTTCATAAAGCATACCCACTTTTTGCTGCAACTTTGAAGACTCACCAACTTGTATAAGTTGGTGAAAAGGTCCATGCTTTTGCAACTGCAGAATATTCTAGAGTATAACTTTCTACTTTGTATATTTTATCCTTTTAGTAATAAATAAGGATATGAGTTGTGCCATGTCATAGTCACTAATAAAAATACAATATGCATTTTGACTTTACATTGATCTTGTTGTCTAGATCAGTGTTTCTAGCTGGCCTTCAAAGTATAGTCAGTTGTAGGATGTAGCGTAAATTATATCAGGTTCTTATATTTTATTTGGATGCTTTATAATACTTGTAAAAAAACTTGAGAGAAATATACATCATTCTTAAAAACCATATTCATAAGTTCTTGTTTTTAGTTTTGTCTCGTTGTTTAATCGTGTTCTTAGCATCTCTTACATAATCCCGGTTCCCTATTTGATCTATTCAGTATTCTAACACTTCTCATTGTGAACTTGATTGTATTGATCGTCCCTTAATAGGTCCTGCAATTGGTATCAAAGCTTTTTAGGCTCTTGATTATAGATCTCACCATCTTAAATCCCTTCAATTTGACAAAACACTTGACAAGTAAAATGGAACTATCGTAAAGGCTGATATGGAAACTTGTATGTAAGGTTTTATGTAAAGCTGATACACTTAAACAATCCAAAGTTTCTCCTACATGCACGCACTTAAGTGTAGAGTAGAAATACTTTAGAAGTTTTACACCCAGTCTCAGAAATACATTAAGTGTAAAATCTCCCAAAGCCAAGACTAACATCTTTAGAAGCCAAAAGTGAAGTCTTCCGAAGTTTCAAAGACAAAGTCTTCCAAAGCCATGAAGTGAAGACTGATTTCTTCCGAATACTTTTGAGACATGCTTTATCTGATGTACTTTATCATAAGGCTAGACCACTTTCTGCTGCAACTCTAATGTTTCACCAACTTACACGAATTGGTGAAAATGTTCATTCTTTTGGTAATTCTACATTGAGGTCTTTATCTGTTCTTTCTACTTTATGTGTTTTTTTATCCTTTTGTAATATATTAGGATCTGAGCTATGGCATGTCATAATAGCTAGTCAAAAGGCAATATGACTTTGGACTGAACATTTGATTTTGTGTTGTCTAGATCATATGATTCTAGCTGGCCTTCTAAGTATGACCGGTTGTAAGATATAGAATAAACTTTCTTAGGTCCTTGTATCTTTCTTTATGCTTTCTAACTCTTGTTAAGAACTTAGAGAGCAATATACATCATTCCTGAAAATCAATACTTGTGTGTTTTTGTTCCTTGTTTTGACTCATATTTTCTTGTGTTCTAAGTATCAAACCATTATGTTGCTAATTCCCTATTGATATGTTTAGTCTTTTATAACACTCTCCTCATTGTGTGTTGTGTTGTACGTGAACATCCCTCACATGGTTGTGCATAGTACCATGATAAAGTCTCCACTGATCGTTCTTGATGATTTTGATACTGGTGTCAAAGAATAGAAGGATTCACCAAGTCTCAAGACTACACGATATCGAGATCTGCTGTCTTTGGACCTCATGTACCATCCACGTTTTCAACTACTTCTTATAGTGGTATGATACCAAAAGAAGTGGTTGATTACTATGAAGAAGACCGGAAGAAAATAGATGTAGATAGAAAGCCATGACAACCCTCTAAACTACTATTCCAAACTCTATCTATAGGGGCTTCAAAAAGTGCAAGACTGCTAAGAAACTATGCAATGCACTAAAGCTTATGTATGAAGGGTCCAATAAAGTAAAAGAGAACAAGAAGGATCTTTTGAAGCAACAGTTTGAGAATTTCATCTTTAAGGTAGGTGAAATTATAACTCAACAATACTTTAGGTAAGTTGAGATTGTGGATACTCTAATGGTTGTTGAAGTAATTCTTGAGAAAAGGGACAATATGAGAAAGTTTATGTACACTATTCCAAAACAATGGACACATTATTATATGGTAATTAAGAGGACTAAGAACCTCAGGACCCTTATTCTCATTGAGTTGTATGGTATCCTCGGTGGCTACCAGATGGAGACAAAGATGTAAAAACCACTTGGTAACTCTAAAAATCCGCAGACTTTAGCCCTTCATGTGATTGAAAGGGAGTGTAGAGAACCACAAAATCATCTCATATGGTCTTTTCCCTCTTGAAAACCTAGACTGTATACATCCAGATGATCCGGAGTACATGGAAATAGTCCATCAAATGTCTGTTCACACCCATAAAGCCAAAAAGTTCTACAAGAGGACAGGTAGGAAGTTTCCTAGCGATGCAACCAATGAAAAGTTTGGGGTGGACAAAAGCAAATTTAAGTGTTACAATTGTAACCAAATGGAACACTTAACTTGTTAGTACAAGACACCAAGAACAAACGGTGACCAAGCACAAATCATACCAAACTACACCAATGGAGCTTCGTAGAATGAGAAGATAAGAAGCAAGCTCTAATTGTTGTTAATGAAGGAGGCTTTGACTGGAGCTTTCAGATTAAGGATGTAGCTCCAAACCAATCAATGATGGTACATCATGAAAAACCCAAGGTACACCTAAATTTATTGCTAAAATTAACAGATATAGGTCCTATGACTTAGAGAAGAGATCTAGTCTTGATTCCTTAAACATTTTAAAGGCTTTTTTCAAAACGTGCTGAAAATTACATAAACGTCAAATAGAAGATTTAGAAAAAGCCATTTCAACTCTTAAGCATGAACATACTAACTATAGGGCTCAGATAAAAGATCTTATCATTACGTTAACTAAATGCTAGGCCGAGCTTATGATTAGCAAAGCCAGGGTAGAAAATGTTTTTCTAAAGAAGAGACCTTCAAGAACATGATATCTGCAGGATCGGTTTTTGTTCTCCACACAAGTATTTCTCTCTCAAACTCACTAAGTAATACTCAAGTTTGTGATGAAGCAGAATCCTTCTAAGACTTGATGTAATATACTAACTAAATCAAAGAAAACACAAGAGAAATTTTTTTCAAGATACTTGTATATATTGTTTCTCAACTCCAAGTATTACATGACTCTTACAAGCATATTACATGAGTTACAATGAGAAATTATATATACTACTACCTACAACTAGATATATTTTGATACCGGCTGGAATCCTATAACTTAAGTAAATACTACAAAGCTATAGTTAAGGTATCTTAGATAATGTCCTAATATTTTGTAATCATGACATGTCCATGACTTAGCTTTTGTCACCAACTAAAGTTGGTAATTGTACTAATGATAAAGGTGAACAGTAGAATAGAGTATGGTCAACTACATGGGTTTTTACAGAATACACCATGTAGTATATCAAAGGTCTGTAACGGAGTGTCAGAGAGACCATACTTATGTCCACTGGTTCATAGTAGATGCTTCTGAAGGTTAACTAGCTTTGGAAGAACTTGTTCTTCGGAAGCCACTTATATTTCAGAAGTAGCTACTCCTTCCGAGGCTTCCTTAGGAATTCATACTTCGGAAGTTGTAGTCTTCATTTCTTCTAAGTGTTGAAGCTTCGAAAGAGCAGAGACTTTGTCATCAGAAGTTGGAATTTTCCTAAAAAAGTTGATCTTGCACTTGTCTTCAGAATAAGTTGTGATGTCGGTTTTTCCAGATCGATAAACATCCGAGCATGTTCTTGACGGAATGATAAACAAAAACACAAACTAAAAGTCAAACAATAATACGAACTATAATTGAATAGTTTCATTGAAAAAAACCTAATGATTACAAGCTCATTACAACATAAGAATCAAGACTCTTAGCAAGGGGAAGATTGAGCATGATCTCCCCTCTCATCCGGCAGCCCTAGGCTCCCGGGCACACTCTCTCTAAAACCCTTTAGAGAATCCTTACCTCTCTACACATTGAAACTGGTATATATAGGCCTCGGCCCATATTAGATGCGACTGTGCCCATTCATGCGATTGGACCATGCGTATGGTTCAATCGTATGACTGGACCATGCGTATGGTTCAATCGTACGACTGGACCATACTTATGGTTCAGTCTTATGAATGTCCCAATCGCATCTCTCAGTCGCACGACTGGTCCATTAGCATGGGTCAATTGTACGACTGAGTCTCATTCGCATATGCTCCTACGAATGACCCAGTTTCATGTGTTTACAACATATTAGGTGTTTCACATTAAGCCTAGACTATTCGACAAGCGACGAACACACTATATATGACTATATATGCTCCAATATAACTCCATTTGTCTTCGGTGGTTCCACTCTTAGCTTCGAAAGTCCTTTATTTGTTGTACCAAAATATTCTAAGTGTTTGGTTTTGGTTTCTCCGGCCTTTCTAGATCCAACAAACTCCCCCTAGGCTGAGGCTACCAAAACCTCACTTCTTCCTGATTCTCAAAATCTTCAACAGCAGGGACGGAAGATGTTGATACGTTTCTTTGTTCTTCCTTGAAGTTATGCTAAGAAGTTTATACAAGTCACTAGTGGATTGGAGATCTAGTCTGTCACTCTGAATGACATGCACCCTTTGTTGCACCCACCTTGAAAATAGTTAGTTGATTGTCATACTCCCATCTAACTATGGATTCAAGGTTGGAACCTTCAACCATTTGAAGAAAGGCTTTGCCTAGGTTGCTGATCTTTTCCTTTCCTCCTCGTCTTTCAGTTTCTTCTCCACTTCAACCTTGAACTCTGTAGTCAGCTCGGCTAGATGAAGGCTGCTAAGATGTTCCTGATATGAGCAGCTATCTTAGAGTTGGAGGGGTTGGAGAATGGCTTCTTTGCTGACTCAGCAATATCAAATCTGCATAAGTGTAGCAGAGATGAGGCATTGAGCCTATTTGTCTCTCCATTCTCTCTCTCAACAACAAAGTTGTGAGAAGAGTATTCGAACCTCCACTGGATAATCTTATACCTTAGTACAAAGGGCTAACTAGGTGCCTTTTCACCTATCTTTGTATCCAGTAGAGTCACCAACTTTCTTCTTAGCTTCTTTTCTTCATCATTTAGAGAATCAGAGTTAAGGTCAATGAGTTTTGCAACTTGGTCCAATGTTCCTCTAACCAGATCAAGGAATTGATCTCTTATGAGGGATCATAAGGAGCCATCAACAAAAGTCACATTGATCGACTCCTCCTCACAAGAGATGTATCTCAAAGTTTCACACTAGATGAGCTTCATTTTAATCTCCTTAAACTCCTCTAAGGAGAGATGCTTGGATGAATGAGAGGATGACTTAAGTGAATGAGAGGATGACTTAGTGGGAGAGTTTGGGTTTTAGGTAATGTTTTAGGTTTGAGGATGGGTAGTTTTGGTGGTTGTTTGCATTGAAAGGGTGACGAAGTGGGTAAGATGATAATGTGGGTTTAGGGGTGTAAGGCTCAAAAGTTGGTTCAGTTTTAACAGGTAAAGGGAAAGGGATATGTTCGGGTTGAGGTTGTGGTTGTGGAGTAGATATGAAAGTCATCCCTTGTACTCTTGGTACATCTTTTTCCTTTTTCCTGAGTGTATGTCAGCCAAGATTTCATTGACAATACACTGCAGGGTTTTCACAGACATGGCACACACCTGCCTACCAAAGAAACCATGAGCTCGGAGATAATCCTTCATCCAGGCCTTATCACCTATTATCCTTGCAGCAGCAAGTGCTGCTTTTTCTTCTTTCTTCTTCTTCTTCTCCTCTCAGTTTTTCTCTTGCAACTTTCTTTCTCTCTTTCTCGAATTGATCTTGCACTTTGTTGAAGAGCCATAAGATCATATCATTATTGTGGGGAGACAATTTTTTAGATAGAAACCACTGCGAGTTAGAAAAGTTATCCTTTCCCTCCCAAGCTGCTGATCAGCTTACCTTTTCTTCCTCTCTTTTTCCTCCTCTAAGGCCAGCCTTGCTGCTTCTTCCATTTGTTCAATCAGTAGCACGGTTGCCTTTTCCAGCTCGGTTAACTCCTTTAGTGGTAGTAGGAGAACATCTTCACTAACAGCTCGAAGCTTGATAAACCTATCAATGATTTCCACCCTCTTTTTGTTGTTGACAACCTCCTGGTTAGCATCAACTGCTTTGCTACTTGTAGCTAGCAACTTCTAAGTTAGGAGTCTATCTTTTTTCTTTATGTTTTTCTAACCTTGCTTCATCCTGAAGCTCTTCCTCGGTCATCTTCCTCTTTCCATTGTCATCTTCCGAAGTGCTAGACCGTGGGGGTTCTTGGATGGAAATTTTAGGCTGAGAGATGGTGGTTTGAGCTTGTTGTAGTGGTGTTGTTTGATCTAGGGGTCAGTTTAGAAAGTCCTAACTATTCACGTCAGATGCTAGCTCTAGAATTACATCTTTCATGATTAGATCTTTGGTCAAAGAGAATAGTCCTTCCGCAGCTTCCATCTCAGCTTCAGAAGATTGAAGTTGCTCTTCCGAGGCTTTGACTTCAGCTTCGGAAGTCTGAGGGAATGCACTATCTGTCCTAATTGTTTAAGTTGTTGATCCATGAGTCCTCATTTCCCCTTCGAAATCAATCTCAGGATCCATGTGGGCTTTCGGTTGACCAACTTCTTCCACAGTGGTAGAATGTGCATTTATCATTTGAAGTTCTTCAGCTCCAAAGTACATCATAGCCGCATCAGGGCTAGGATAATCTAGAGAAGATCCTTTTAGGAACATGGAGAAGATCTTGTTCAGATCTCTGAGCATCCTTGGGTCCATTTGTAGGACGATTAGAGGAGGCTCAGGAAAAACTATGCCTTAGGAGCTAGGTATCTTGAAGTTAGAGAAGTTAAAGCTTGACTCTGTGGTTCCACATATGTTTGTCTCTGAACACTCTTCTTCTTTTTGATAGCATCATCTTGAGAAATAGATGAGCTAGAGGAAGAGGTCAATGAGGCCTGAATAGGTACATGCCTAACAAATCTCCTAATATGTTTCTCAACTAGTTGAGCCTTGAGATTTTCAATATCAAGTTGCTGAGTGGTGGACCTGTCCTCTAAAATGATAACCTTGGATTCAAGATTTGAGATTTTAGAAAGTGGTCTTGAATGGTGAGTTTTAGACTTCCCCCGTCTTCTTTTGAAGATTCATGGGGAGGTGAGGTAATATACCTGGTATATTCATCCTATGAATCCAATGATCACAATCAAGAATTATTAGTGTTAGTTGATGTGAATTCAACATTTACGGAATCAATGTTGGATTAGTTTAATTGTTCGTAATTAATTATTATCAATATCAATAAATATTCAAGAACACGATTTATGAAACACAACTAATGATCTTTTTAAATCAACTATATTTCATTAGAACACGTCAATGATTACAAATAACTAATAACCAACATTGAAAATTATGTTGAATGATGTGACAGCTGCTAGGGGTTGATTGTGTGATGTTTTGTCGTATTGCTGTTATTGTTTGATCCGTGCTTTGAATCCAAACCTAGGGTCCATATATATAGACAATGATGTTTCTCTGAAGGAAACACCAAATCTCTTGGGATTTAAATTATTTCTGTTAAGGAATCTCAGGATTTCTTGGAATTCGCATAACTGACTTGTTAACTTGTAACACTTGTATTGTTTGAATACAAGTGTTTGGACTCCGCAGGAGTATTGTCTTCCGTAGATGATTGATCTTCCAAAGCAATGTTCTTCCGCAAGAATCTGTTCTTCCGCAGCAAACTGTTTCTTCCGAAGCAAATGTTCTTCCGCAGGAATCTTGTTCTTCCGTAGCAAACTGTTTGTTCCGAAGCAAACTGTTTCTCCTAAAGCAATTGTTCTTTTGCAGGAATCTTCACTTGGAATTCTCACTTTACTCCAGTTGATGGTTCATCCGGAGATGATCTTCGGATGTTTGTTACTTGTAAGAAACATATCTACGGAAGAACAAAATGTTTATTCGTAAATGTTTCTTACACTTAGTCAATTTCACAATTTGATTAAGTATATTGTTTGTACCTGCAAACATACATAAATCAATACACACGCACACACACACACACACACACATATATATATATATATATATATATGGGTTAACCTATACATTTAATGCATTACCAATAATGAATTACAACCATTCATTAGAAATATTAATTCAAGTACTAAACCTATACAAAATAGACTAGATCTGCAGATCCTAGACCCTACAATACTCCCCCTTAGGCTTAGATACTTGTAATCATTTCTTCAAAATAGAAAGCTCCTTCAATCTTGAAACCATTTTCTTGTCGAGATATGATACTATATCCTTTTGATCATCGTATTTGTACTTGGTCTCCATTCTGCATATCCTTTGGAGTCAAAAGTCAGCCCCAATATATCTTCTTCTATGGTGTGGGTTTCCACAACACACTAATTGTGAACAATTTCCAGCTCATCTTCTTCTGTAATTCTTAATTTTGATATATCCTTAATGTTGGCTCCCTTCAGCATCCCAACATTATACCTTCTTCTCTTGTATGCTTTGGCATGCAGCTTATCCACAACTTGAATCATGTGCACATATAGACACAAGTCACTCAGAGCCTTTTCATCAGTTAGCTTTGGAAATAATTTGTCATTAAGGTATGAAGTATAGCTTGGGTGAAGCAATTTGATCTCCACTGGGTCAAAAAGTCAAATCTTCTCAGCCTTTTTTCCTTCTGTATTCCTCAGTAGCACCAGCTCTTTTGTTTTCTCAACATAACCCCATTCTATTATAGGAGATGTGTATTGATTTCCCTTGAATCTTTTGATAGATGCTAAATTTTCATGGCTGTATCCCACCCTTTTTAATATTTCCTCATCAACAAGTGAAAAAGGCTTTATTGTTCTTTTGATTCTTTGAATTCTCTTTCTATGATCATCATCATCTCTCTTAGCTTCCTTGAGCACATCATCTATGAATTTTGTCTTCAATTTTCCCACCAACACAAAGAAATCTCTTCCCTTTGAGTTAATTAGATAGTTAGACATTATTAGACTTTGCATGTCCTTGATATCTCTCTCATGAAGCCTTAGTAATGCTTCTCTATCATGAAAATACTGAATTCTTCCGAAGGTACTTTTGATAATTACATAATCCCAGTCTGGATCATATTTCCAGGTCATAATCCTATTTTCTTCCACAGAACTAGGAGTTGTGATGTGATCATACAACTCTATTAGAGTTGATTTCTCTTCAGTGATTTCTGTAACAATTGTCCCTAATGGCCACACTTTGCCAGGATGACTGCTCTTGGTTGTCTAATCAGTTTGTCTTTGCCTTTGTGCGGGTCTTTGGGTTCAATAGTTATAGGATCAGCAGAAAGTTTGCTTTGATGCTCATAGGTTGGATTTGGATCTTCAGTTCTAAACCTTATTCCTGAGTCAAGCTCAACAGACCTAACATGTTCCATCATTCTTCTCAGCTCACCAACATTTCTTCCTTTAAGCACATGTGCCTTACAGTTGTGACCCTATAGCCAACAGACCATATTGTATTTGCTGAGTATTGTTGTGTCATAGTGGCCTAGGTCTTTCTTTATATTCTGGATGGCTTGAAATGTTATGATTGCCTCATAATCACAACTAGGAATTAGAAATCTAGCAAACTCAAACTCTTTCAGCATCTCTTTCATCTCAGTCAAGTTCATCCTTTCAACCGTGTCAAATGGGAACCCATGATTGATCAGGGTCATAAACACGGATGACTCTGGCCTCTTCCATTATGTCTTTTGTTTTCAAAAGATCATCAGCCTTTGATACTTCTTGTTCTTTGTTAGAACCCTCTTCAATCAGCTCTTTCCATTCAGCATCACTATCACCCTTTTTAGTAGTAACTTGCTTTGATGTTGAAACATTCATAGAAGGAATGTGCTCTTAGGATGTTTGTGTTGACCTTTTGGGTGACTCTTCAACATTGATTATCTATTTCTTTGTTGAACCCGAATACTTCCTCTTTATTGAGTATAGAATAAGTTGCTTAGATGATTCAATAGGTTCCATTAGTTGGTTTAATTCAAGAGCACATATTTTCATTTTCATTTAATCAATCTCTTCTTCTTTAACAAAGCTGATTTAGTATAGAAAGATATTCATTTGATCAATCTTCAACCTTAGTTTCTTAGTTTCATTCTTCTTTTTCTCTACTGATTCTTTGAACTCAAAATCTTGTTGAAGTAGGGCATCAATCACTTCATTATTACACTAGGCATCTTTTCTTAAGCTTTTGATCCTTGCTTCTAGTTGTATAAGCACATCATCCTTTTCTGCTATAATCCCTTTTAGTTCTTTAATCCTTTGTTTTAGGTAGTTTGACTTCACTACAAGCTTGTTATATTCAGCCACTAGACAGCTTTTGCTTACTAGGATGCCCTCATCATTGTTGTCATCTTCATGATAGGCAATCACTTCCTCATACTTATCTTCTTCTTCTTGTTTATCAGCAATTTCATCTTTATGATCTTCAGTATGAGCCACGCTTGCCGAACTAGAGCATTCATCTTTTGATTCATCATGCTCATCATGTTGTGGTTGTTGTTTCTGCTGATTGACAATGACTGGAGAAACTGGTTCAGTAGCATTTGAATGGACCAAAGATTAAGTCTTGGGTAATGATAATTGAACAGTTCTGGCTTGGGAGATAGTGTTTTGAGTAGCTGTGGGAGATTTTTGAGGGTGAACAGAGTGAGTGGGTGATACGAGTTGAGAATTTTGATTTGTAGGAGAAGGGGGTGTGGAGATTGATGTTGTTGCTGAATGGGTGATGGAATTGGTGCCTGTGTGGCTTGAATAGAGTTGGTTGAAGAATCCTCCTGTTGATCTTCCCACACAAGATCTTAGGGGATATTGGCATTAGTATCTATCACATGAGCAAACATGGGCATGTCTTCACCTTCATACTTCCTAAATATTTTATTCAGAACAGATCTACCTAGGTGTGCTTGAAGAAACACATCACCATCTATAGCAGTCCCACGCAGATTAGGATTGATGATCAGTTGCAGAAACCTTGGAAACATATACATCTTGTCATCCTTATGTACTTTGATCTGATCACATAAGCAGTTGAAGATGTACTTTGAGTAATTGTACGGTCTTCCCTCAAATACACCAATAATTCCAGAAGAGATATGCCTTGACAATCTGTCAAGTCCAGATTTCCTGTTTGAGATGCACTTAAGATAAGTGTGGCAGAGAAATCTATATGGATTGCAAAGTCTTCCTTTCTTGATTTCTCCCTTCTCGAAGTCACCATCATACCCCATCAGAAGAAAGACTTTCTCTATGTACTCATTATCGAATACATCAGGGTCACCAGGTTCTACATCTCCTAACTCAATAACCCTTCTTATTGTCTGTTCATCCACTTTTAGTCTTTGATTCTTCAGATTAGCCCCAATAACTTGATCTTCTTCTTCTATTTGGGTGGAGTTCCAGAAATCAGTTATGTGCGATTGATGTATGGCAGGCTCTACAGGTAAGGCATAGTACAACATGGATCTTCTTAGATATCGGATAATGTCTTGACACACATCTAAGACAGGGTCATCAGGGTTTAATAAAGCACACCTTGTGCTCTCTCGCAAATTGATTATCCATCTGTTCATAAGAATAAAGAAGATTTCGTTAGAATCACATTATTGATATGAGAATACGAACAGTTGTGAAATTGTACGAGAATCAAATGGTTCGTTATTGAGTATTACGACAACTTTTACCTTGAACATAGTGATTTGAGAGTAGAAATATATGTTTGTTTGATGTTTTGATTCGGTAATTTTTGAATGTTATGGAAGGGGGAAAACTTTGTTGAGTACGTGTTTTTCTAGGACTGAAAAAGTGAACCGAAAAAGTGAATGATGAGTTTTGAAGTCAAAGAACATCATTTATACTTTCTCAAACACATTAATTAATTTATTTAATGTTGTGGGACCCTCAACAATAAGTGGGACCCTTAATAATTTATGTTCTAAGTTCTTTCGCAGATTATTTGCGGATTCCATAAATCATCTACGAATGTCTTAACAACTTCTACTCATGAAGTATAACTTAAATTTTCATAGGTTACCAAACTATAAAATTAAATTATATTTGTTGATCTTTGTTCATCCGTAGTTTACCAATCTATGGATAGACATTTAAATTTTCCACACACTGTATTTTCTGCTAATGCTTAAGACGACACTATAGCATCTGCTAATGTTTATAGAGCACTTGTGAATTATGTTTGGAATGCACTAAGTGTAGTTTCCACTCAAGATGAACCTACTCACATATCAAGAAACTTGCTCAGAGTTAATGATATTTAAGAATTCAGGAATAAGCAAAGATATAGTGTACTATCATTTCCCATGCATATGCCATGCTAAAGCAGCATTAGGCACGGTATTTTGTTTGTTCAAATTGATTAATCTAAGTTAATCATGCCTAGAGACTCAATTAAAAAATTAAATCTACCAAATCAAAGGCTTTACTGAATAAATCAACAAGCTGATTTATTGTATCCACTTTGACTAACTTAATCAAACCCTTTTCTGAGCAATCTTTCACAAAATGATATCTTATGTCAATATGTTTTGTTTTACTATGTTGCACAGGATTAGCAGTTATAAACATAGTAGCTAAATTATCTATGTAAATTGAAGTTTGAATGAAGTTGTAACCATAGACAAGCAATCGGTTTTGTAAACAAAGGACTTGAGAACAACCACCTGAAGCAGCTATGTACTCAGCCTTAGCTGTGGATACAAAGACATTGCTTTGTTTCTTACACTAACATGATACTAATCTTGGTCCTATGAATTGACATCCACCAGTTATGGATTTTCTGTTACTATTACAACCATCATAGTCACTATTTGAGTATGAGTAGAATGTAAGTCACCATCCCTTAGATACCAAAGACTAAGTCCTTGTTTTCCTTTGAGATATCTGAAAATCCTTTTCACAGCATTCAGATGAGACTCCTTTGGATTAGATAGGTACCTAGCGCACACACACTCACAGCAAACATAATGTTAGCTCTACTGGCAGTTACTTATGTAAGTGATCCTATCATTGATCTATATAATTTTTGATCAATAGATTTTCCAGAAGGATTAGGTACAATCTTATCAATTGTTGATGCTGGTGTTTTGCATGAGGATACATGAGTAAGATTGTATTTCTACAAAATTTGATGTATGTATTTTTTTGATTGATGAATATCCCATCTGACTTTTGATGAACTTGAAAACCAAAAAAGAAAGTCAATTCACCCATTGAACTCATCTGAAATTCAGATTTCATCAACTCTTCAAAATTTATACACAATCTCTTATTGGTTGATCCAATATAATGTCATCAACATATATTTGAACAACTAAGATATCTTGATGTTCTTGTTCGAGAAAGAGTGTCTAATCAATGGCTCCTCTTTTGTAGCCATGCTTGAGCAAGAAAGCTGATAATGTTTCATACCACTTTCTTGGTGCTTGGTGAAGACCATACAAGGCTTTGTCTAGCTTGTATACCCTATGTGGATAATGAGGATCTTCAAAACCAGGGGTTGTGACACATAGACTTCCTCATCAATTTTCTCATATAGGAATGCACACTTGACATCCATCTGGTACATAGTGAACTTATTATATGATGCATAAGCTAGGAACACTCTTATGGCTTCAATTCTTGCAACTAGTGCATAAAACATCATCATAGTCTATTCCTTCTTCTTGTGTGTATCCTTGTGTAATCAACCTTGCCTTATTTCTTATAATGATCCCTCTATCGTCATGTTTGTTTTTGTATAGCCACCTCATACCAATAGGACATTGACCATCTAGTAAATCAACAAGAGACCATACTTTTTGCTTTTCTAAATTATTGAAGCTCTTCTTGCATAACTTCAATCCAGCTATTGTCCTTTAAGGCAGTAGTGATGTTTGGAGGAACCACTTGAGAAAGAAAAAACTGAAAAGACAAAGGTTGGCAGTACCAATTTGACTTCTTGTAGTTCTCTTTGTAAGATCCCCAATGATGTTGTTGACTGGATGAGTCTAATTGATTCTTGTTGATGGAGTTGATTCAACTGGAATAGATGATTTCAGGTTAGTCATATCTATTGGTGCAGACTAATCCTAACCAGGTTGAGAGTGTAGGACGTAGTTAAACTATTCAACATGTGGTGTTGAAGATCTTCAGTAGCTTGATTATTAGTAGAACTATGATTGTCTTCTACAGGAGCTGTACTGGCTTCCCCAGAATCAGTTTGCTCTTCTATAGGAGTTATAGGAACTTCTCCGGAATCATTTATCTCTTTCGTAGGAGTTACAAGCACTTCTCCGGAATCATTTATCTCTTCCATAGGAGGTACATCAGCTTCTCCGGATGATAAGTGATCATTTTCACATGTAGTGTCAGTATCTGCTACTGAAGTGTTTCCACCTAAGGATGTGTGTATCCTTGAAGGACCAGGAGATAATGTTACTTCATTCATATGGGGTGGAACAAATGGATAATATACTTTATCAAATCATGCATTGTTCAAATAATCACAGTTAAATGATTCAGTTAGAGCATCTATGTCAAACAACCATGATGAACCTTTAATTGATTTAGTGAATACAGATTCATCAAAGGATACATTAGGAGTTTCTTCCATAATGTTATGTTGTGGAATATAGATCGTATAAGATTTTGATGTTGAAGAATATCCAACAAAGAAACCATCATATGCTTTTTCTTAAAATTTTCCTAATGACTCTTTTATGTTTAAAAATAGATACATGACATCCAAAAACTCTAAGATATCCTATGTATGGTTTTCTTTTAAGCAAGAGTTCAAAAGGAGTTTTGTTGTGTTCTTTGACGATTAATGTTCTGTTTTGAACATTGCTTGCAGTATTCACTACCTCAGCCCAAAATGTGATGGGCAATTATGAATCAGCTAGCTGTTAGGATCATGTACTGGATGAATACTAATAGATTTACGCATGTACCGAATCAAATAGTGCGGAATCCTATTTGATTGGCAATCCAATCAGCAAGAACGCATGTAGAATCAATTTAAGATTGAATCTAAACATTATGAACCATTAGCAATCAATCTACTACGATCTATGAAGTTAGAACAGGTTGCTAGAGGTCTCTAGACGGCTAGGGTATGCATAGGTACAGATTTATCAAAGTGTCTCATTTTACCACGAATTAAGTGGTATTTATAGGTTAGGGTTTATCAATCGTGCGACTGGACCATTAGCATGGTTCAGTCGTGCGATTGAGTCATGCGTTGATCCATTCGCACGGCTGAGTATTCAGTCCTGTGATGGAGTCAATCTAATGTTACAATCATGCGACTGATCTAGTCTCCTGGTTCATTCGTACGCCTGGTTCATTAGCATGAATTTATTCATGCGTATGGTCCATTAGCATGGGCTAATCGTATGAGAACTTCATGTGATTAAGTTTGAATATGTTTCACAATCATTAATTAACTTTGATCTATTCAAACAACCACAAACCTATACAACTAGTTCAATAAGCGTTAACCTACTAATCAATGAAATAATAAACATTATAAGCACAACCACACATTATATTTTATTTACCCATTCAATTACATATGTGTAAGACAACAAAGGCATTTTACACTATGTTCAGAAACTATGGACACATGTATCTACAAACTCCCCATTGGACCTAGTTTCATCTAATGTCTTACATCCTTCATAAGCTCCTTATAGTTCTTGTACTTCTCTTCTCTTGTGACTCCTGCATGTATCTCAAATGCAAAACAGAGTTGTATCACGTTCTGAAATTGTAGAGCTTGTATAATATCTTGTGAGTCATATAATAGTGGCAACTTGTATAATGTATAGACATCATCGGCAGGCAAGTTAGTAAGCCACATCGGGTCAAACACCCTGATGGTTTCCATAATTGACTGGGGTTGAGTAAGAGTGATATTCTTACTGTGAATCGAATATGGTAACCAAGTCAATGATTAAGTGGCGGAAACAAACAATCAAAGAACATTCAATTCAAGAAAAATACTCATAAATATTTTTGTATTGATATATGAAAGTTGATAAATTACAGAGAATAATTACAACAAAAATTCTCTATCTATCAGCCGTCACCTCATGTACGAGGTAATCATTCTATTTATAGGCAGACAAGATGCCTTTTACAAAATGATGAAACTACCCCTGACCTATTACATCAGAACTAGTCTAAGTCTTCATCCGCATCTTTGCTTGTTCATCCACATTGTCAAATGCAGATGACTTAACTTGATCAGCATTTCTTCACTTGAACAATCGCATTAGTATGTTGGTCATCCGCATTGGTTAATGCGGATGAACAAATACTTGTGCGCATTTGTTCGGTCATCCGTATTTGTCAATGCGGATGAGCAAGTCTTGTCCATATTTACTTTGTCTTTCGAATAGTCAATGCGGAAGAACAAATACTTTTCCGTATTTCTTCTATGCCTTCCGCATTGACAAATGCGGGAGACAATACTTTATTCTTCTTAGCAGATTCTTCATCCGCATTTCTTCTTGGACTTAAGGGATTTCAACAGAACAATCATCAAATCACCCATTGAGTTGGCATGTATGATCCTTTCAAGGGTCCAACAATACACCCCCTAAGGATTATACAGCCAAGTTTTACTCAATGTTTGGGAGGTGATTGATGTTGTGAAGATTCTACTGGGTCTTCTAGGGGTATGATGAATGCAGCTTTGGTAGGATCCAGTATAGCTTTGATCATATTCACAAAGTCTATAGCTTCTGACATCCTTTCTCTGCTTAGCACATGAATCTTCATCTTGCTCATATTGTACGTGGCTTCCATTGGCAGCTTCTTTAGTGAAATTGGCTCCCATGTAGAAATTGTAGAAAGTACAACTCTATGTATCAGTAAGCTCCCCCCACATCAACCTCAAGTTTTACAATGTTGCCAAGCTACAATGGTGTATTCTTCTTCTTTCTTTTCTCTCTTTTGACTCTTATTTGATCATATGCCAGCTTTAGCAGCTTGATGCACTTTAGAAAGATGTGCATATCCAACTATCCCAGTTTATTATTCAATTCCTTGAAATGTTTTTTGTATATGTAATGGATATATGATTCATCAAGTAATCTAACCTCATATGCACTAAATAATCTGATTTCAGCTCCCTCCTTTCCTCCCCACATCCTTTCAATTACCATCTCATAGGTTTTCTAATCATAGTATACATTTGAGATGGGTATGGAGGAATGAGTACCAGACACCATTTTCCTTTTTAATGATTGTGTAGGCAGGGAATACAATTTCTTCTGCTTGCATCTTTTTCTTCTTATCAAGGGGATTGACAAATGTGATATCTTTTCTCAAGCATATTGTCTTTATGAATTGAAGTTGTTTGTTCTTCTAAACATCTTAAGTATGTTCTCAAATTCATATCCCCTGAACATAGCTGCATGATTGATCAGTTCAAGTTGAGCTAGTTCGTTCAAATCATGAATCTCCAGGGCATTTACAAGAGCTGAGTACTCTGTAACTGAGATCCTTTTCACCATGAACATATTCCATCTACTGCCATACTTCCAAGCCATTATCTTTTGATCAACTTTACCCTTGGGAGTAGACACTCCTCTAATCAGTTCTGCAGTGGTCAATCCTTCTTGCAGGTTAAACTGAGATGGTTCCGCAAACTATTCAAGGTACTTGTGTAGCACAGGGGCAAGTAGTTCTTGGTCTTTCGGATTCAGCATCATGTCTTCAGCGGATACTCTACTTCTTGGTTTGGTGCTTGCTAATTCTTCTTCCAGCTTCTTAAGTTTTTCTTTTTTTTCTCATTAATCAATTGAAGAGTTGCAGCCCTTAATGAGTTGGTCTTCATGTTTCCAATCCTTCTTCTCGTGAACCACTGACTTGAGAGATAGTCCTTTATTTCCTTACCAGACATATTATAAGGATCAGGAAATAATGGTTCATGAGTTGGGGATGATTTCTTCATTGAAGACAACTTGTGTACGGGATCCCTTCTTGGCAATGGTCTTTCATACCCGGTTAATTTCTTTATAGAGGATTCTTTATGCTTTGGAGGATCCTTGGTGATTGTGTTGGACCAAAAGAACCAATGAGCCTGATCAGAGAAACCTCTAAGTCCCACAGGACATCACAACAGCTGAAGAAGACCTGATCAGCTGTTCTACAAAGTCTGAAGAATACAACTGCTTAAGTACTTCTGAAGTACTGAAGACAAAGACTGAGACAACAGCTGCAGATCTAAGTCTGAAGACTTCAACAAGTACTGAAGACAAAGACTGAAGATCAACAGCTGAAAGACAAAGTCTGATGTTCAAGTACTGAAGACATCAGCTGATGCTAACAGCTGATGACAACAGCTGAAGAGGGCTTCTTCAGTTGTTGTGATGGTTTTTCTTCATCAATAGTTTTCTTTTATTTTCAGTAGTTTGTTTACTTTTCCGTAGTTTTGTTTCCTTTTCAGTACTTGTAAACAACTGAAGAGGTTGTTCTTCAGTTGTTGTAGTATCAGTAGTTTTATGTTTTTCAGTAGTTGTAAATAAGATGTTTAACACTTAGGAACATTTGTAAGAAGATGTCAGTTGTTGACATCTTCAGTAGTTGTTAAACATCAGTAGTTATAAAACGGTTACATGTCACTTTCAAGTGACATCAGCCTACGTCACTCTTTCCTTTATAAGGAAGGATGACTCACCTGTAATCGTGCCTTTGAGGCCGACAATCTTAATGCAATATTCCTTTTGTCGGATATTTCTCTCTCTATAACAAAATTCTTTTATCGCTTTATATCGAATGTTCTTGCTTGAATTGTCTAATTCTGAGCTATTCCGCTGCTATATCTGTTCAATCGATTAAACCAAGAGGCTGAGATCCTAACAAATGGTATCAGAGCAGGTTAATCATTGATCGATCTAACAATTGATCATGAAACTGTTCAATCGCTCTAAGTTTAATCGAATTAGAGAAGTACAAAGACCTCAAAGATACTCTTGCTGTCACTCAGGTAGAGTGTGATCGATGGGTACAATCTTGCAAGGGCTTTGAAATGCTTCTTAGTAAGCAAACAGCTTCCAATGTGAAGTTTGGAATTGGTTATAATCACACTGCTCCTCCTACAGATTTTGCTTCAAGAGCAGAAGTAGAATCTGATAGAGAAAGTAATGACCAATCCACCTCATCATGTGATTCACTACTTGATAAAGCACCATCAGTAGTTGAAGTCAGTAGTAATCCCTCTGTGAACCTATCAGCTGATATTGATGGTTCAACTGCTGACACTCACATGATCAATGAGTTGATCAACCCAAGTGTTATCCCTAGAAGTCCTAAGGGTACTGGAGAGCAGGGGATAACATCTGGAGTTCAAATCCAATGACTGACAGCACTGAAGAGAAGAAAACTGTCAGTAGGAAGGATTTGAAGCCTACTAAGGAAGTTGACAAGAAGGCAAAAAGTGCTTCTAAACTGCTGAAGAGCAAGTCTTCAGTGGTTTCATCTTCTTCAGTTGATGATCAACAGAAGATGAAGAAGAAACCATGTGAAATATGTGGTCTATTCAATCATCTCACAGATGATTGTTGGTACAAAAAGGGATCCAAACTCAAACAAAAGGAGAAAATTAAAGAAAACTTGGCTAAAATGAAAACTGAGTTTGAGTCCAAGTTTGTACCAGCAGCATCAAATCCTGTTACTCCTATGTCCAAAAAGAAATCTAAAAGGGAAGGAGTGCAACAGGCAATAGCTGTGGTTGCTCAAAAGAAGATGGTGCAACACAAGAACTCATCATCAAACACCAATACCAATGTGTCTGAAGAGCTGAAAGCTCTTTCCCAGAATCAGACACAGCTGGTAATGATGGTTCAACATCTGTTGGGAAGAGTTAACCAACTTGATGGCCCTGTGTTGAAACCCTAGAAAAGGAGATCCAAGCCAAAGGATTCCTCTTCTACACCATCTCCTTCACCTCAAGCTATTGTGCCCAATAAACCTGTTAGTTTACCATCTATTGATGAGACCAGGCCCAAAACCAAAAAGGTTTGGGTCTCCAAAACTAACTGATTGTTTATTAATGCAGGTTTCTCCAACATGCCCAAGTAGCATCTGGTATGTAGACAGTGGGGGATCTTTGCATATGACTGGGAACAACTCACTTCTTAATGACTACTCTCCAGGAAGGAAGGGTTTTGTTTCCTTTGGCAATGATGCAAGAGGTTACATCATCGGGAAGGGCTTTGTTTCCAATGGGGAAATAAGGTTGATGATGTCAACCATGTGGAAAATCTCAAGTATAACCTCTTGAGTGTCAGTCAATTGTGTGACAAAGGCCATGTTGCCCTTTTCACAAGCCAGAACTGCAGGATTCTGTCATCCAAAGTTCTGAGTTTGATTGACAAGGTATTGGATGCTCACACTCTCCTGAAGGCCAACAGGACAGGAAGAGTGTATGCCTTAGATCTTTCCAAGAAAATAGATCTCAAAGCCATCCTTGCCATTTTCCAAGGCCTCTCCTCAAGAATCTAATCTATGGCATAGAAGGCTGGGACATGTTAACTTCAAGAACATGAATCAGCTAATACACCATAGTTTAGTAAGGGGAATGCCTATGAAGGAGTTCAAGTGTGAAAACAACTGCACTGCTTGTTTGAAAGGAAAACAACACAAGGTTTCATTTCCACCTATTGAAGAACCAAAGTCCACTGCCTGCTTACAACTTCTTCACATGGATCTCTTTGGTCCTGTGAGAGTGATGAGCATGGCACAGAAGAAATACTATCTGGTAATTGTGGATGATTACTCCAGATTTGTATGGACTTTCTTTCTACATTCAAAGGATGAAGCTGCACAGAAGATCATAAACTTTGTGTTGTATGCTGAGAAGCAGTATTCCCTCTCAGTCAAGTGTATTAGAAGTGACAATGGAACAGAATTCAGGAACAATACACTTGATGAGTTCTACCTTTCTAAGGGAATAAAGAGGCAGTTTAGTATTCCAAGAACTCCTGAACAGGATGGAGTTGTGGAGGGAAAGAACAGGACCCTCATTGAAGCTGCAAGGTCTATGTTGGCTGATTCTGGACTGCCATTGACCTTTTGGGCTGAAGCTGTCAACACAGCATGCTATGTGCAGAATAGAGTGCTAATAATCAGAGGTTGATGAAGACTCCATATGAAGTTCTACATCATTTGGCCCCTCTCATTTCATTCTTTAGAGCATTTGGGTGTCCCTGTTTCATTCTCAACACAAAGGATCAGCTCCAGAAATTTGATCCTAAGGTGGATGCAGGGTACTTTGTTGGTTATTCATCAACTTGCAAGGCATACAGAGTCTTCAACTGCAGAACAAAGATGGTTGAAGAGACTCTACATGTCAAGTTCAATGAATCTCCAAAGGACAAGATTCCACAAAGCCCTGTGGAGCTCTTTGATTTGGACATACTGCAATATGTTCCTTATCAATCTCCTGCTGTTGCTCCTGTCAACAGTTCACCACCTGGTGTTACTACTGAAGATGATGATGATAGTAGTAATCACCTCGTCAGGTTTAGTGACCAACTGCCTGAGTCCTCTAAACCTGATGCTCCTGTAGCTCCAGCAGCACCATCCACAACAAATGCTGATGAGATTTCTGCATCTTCAACTTCATTTGAGTTGCCACCATCTTCATGGTTTCAAGAATCTGCATCAACATCTGCTGCTGCTGAAGGTCCTACAAACACTTGCACAGATTTGATTGTTTACCAAGAGCTGAAAAATCACCCAATGTCTCAAATCCTTGGTGATATCAATGCTGGTGTCTCAACCAGAAGCCAGTTGTCCAATTTCTGCTTCTATGCTCTCTTCATCAGTCAGCTAGAGCCAAAGAACTATCATGTAGCTTTGAGAGACAATGGATGGGTTGAAGCCATGCAGCTTGAGCTTCTTCAGTTCAAAAAACAGCAAGTGTGGGAGCTTGTTCCTCTACCCCCAGGTAAGTGTGCAATAGGCACTAAATGGGTGTTTAGGAATAAAACTGATGAAAATGGGCTAATTGTTAAGAACAAGGCCAGACTGGTTGTGCAGGGGTTTCCACAAGAAGAAGGTATTGATTATGATGAAACCTTTGCCCCTGTAGCCAGACTGGAGGCAATTAGATTGTTTTTAGCCTATGCTGCACTCCACAATCTTAAAGTTTTTCAAATGGATGTCAAAAGTGCTTTTCTATATGGTAACATAAAAGAAGAAGTTTATGTGTGTCAACCACCAGGCTTTGAGGACAATAAGCACCCAGAATGGGTATATAAGCTTGATAAAGCTCTTTATGGGTTGAAACAAGCACCTAGAGCCTGGTATGAGACCTTATCAAACTTCTTCTACAGCATAATTTCACTAGAGGCTCCATAGATAAAACTTTATTTATTAAGAAGGTGGATCAGCATAAGCTACTTGTTCAAATTTATGTTGATGATTATATTTGCATCCTCTGATCCCCAATTGTGTGAGGCTTTCCAAAACTTAATGCAAAGAAGTTTGAAATGAGTGCAATGGGAGAATTACAGTTCTTTCTAGGTTTGCAAATCAAACAAAAAGCTGATGGATTTTTCATTCATCAGTCTAAATACACAAAAGATCTTTTGAATAAGTTTGATTTACAAAACTGTAAACCCTGTTCTACTCCCATGTGCAACACCACACAATTGGATGTTGATCAGAAAGGTAAAGGTGTTGATGAAACCATTTACAGATGTATGATTGGTTCCTTGATGTATTTAACAGCTTCTAGACAAGATATTATGTTTGCTACATGTGTTTGTGCTAGATTTCAGGCTGCACCTAAGGAGTCTCATCTGATTGCAGTCAAGAGGATCTTTAGATATCTGCAAGGTACACAATCTCTAGGCTTATGGTATTCCACTGGACATTCTTGCAAATTAGTTGCTTACTCTGATAGTGACTATGCAGGGTGTAAGTTGACCAGGAAATCAACTTCTGGTGGATGTCAATTCCTAGGCAACTGTTTGATTTCTTGGCAGAGTAAGAAACAAACATCTGTTGCTACATCCACTGCTGAAGCCGAGTACATTGCTGCTGCAAGTTGTACATCCCAAGTACTCTGGCTTCAGAATCAACTTTTGGATTATGGCATTACAGAGACTAAGACTCCATTATTAATTGATAGTGCTTCAGCTCTTTGCATTGTCAAAAATCCAGTCCAACACTCTAGGACCAAACATATAGAAATTAGACATCATTTTATAAGAGATTGTTTTGAAAAGGGTCTAATTAATCCTATGTTTGTGCCTAGTGCTGATGAGCTTGCAGACATTTTTACTAAGCCTTTGGATAGTTCAACTTTCCACAACCTGGTGTTAAGGCTTGGTATGCTGCAGCTAGAATAAGTGACAACTACTGATGATCTCAGTACTTACTGATGATCATTGGTAACCATGTCACATATTAGTACTGATGAGTTATTTTACCCTCAGTAGTTTTTATAACTACTGAAGGCTAAATGCTTTAAGTACTGTACTTTATCTATTCTAAACTACTGATGTACTTACAACTACTGAAATCAGTAGAAAGAGATAAGTACTGATGTCCTATGAAACAACTGAAAACAGCAAAAAGGCTGATGAGTACGTGTTGAGGACAGTATGAAACAGCTGAAAGGCTATGAATTGGCGACAACTACTGATGAGTACTCTCTCTTCAGTAGTTCACAAACTGCTGTTTCTTCATAAACAACTAAAGCAATACCATGTCTTCAGTAGTTTCACAACTACTGATGACTAACACCAAGTCTTCAGTTGTTTACAACAACTGATGGCACAACCAGGGTCGTCAGTAGTTTCACAACTACTGATGACTAATACCAAGTCCTCAGTTGTTTCAACATCTGAAGTCCAACTTGTCTTCAGTAGTTTTTAAAACTACTGATGCCTAAATCAGAGACTTCAGTTGTTTCAACGTCTGATTGTAAACACCATGTCTTCAGTTGTTTTATAACTGCTGACCACACCAATACCATCAGTCGTTTCAAACCTCTGAAAGTTAATACCACGTCATCAGTTGTTTCAAATACTGATGACTAACACCAAAACCTTCAGTCGTTTCATTACCCGTACCCTATATATACCTGATCCCTCTTTCAGAGTTTTTCATTCTTTCACGACCTAAAATTTCAAAAGCTCTGAAAATCTTTCACCTTCATTAATGGCGACCATGCAACTCAAGCCTCGACACAACTGTGTCGCGTACCTCACTAAATCGCCCTTCTGGACCAAATACGATAATGCTATAGGATCTTATGATCCAATCACCACTGAAAACGGCCTTCCTCCTAAATCCAATCATTTATGCCGATTCGCTACATCAGTTTTGGACGAATGCAACTGTTAATGGAGAATCTATCCATTCGTCCATCAACTCTCATAAGGTGGTCATCTCTACTGCTACCATCCGCCAGATATTACTATTAGATGATGCTGCCTACCCTGTTGGATATCCTAAGCGCCAACTTGATCTTTCATTTGGACAACATGGATATCAAGGCGATCTTAGTGCTTCGACCATCCTGAAGAAACATTTTCCAGATGCTGAACGATTAATATTTCATATGGTAAATGTTTGCCTGGCCCCGAAGACTTCTTCTTGGGATCAACTGTCTTCCAGATGGCAACAGGTACTGTTCTCTATCCTTGAACAAGAACCACTAAACTTTTCTGAAATAATTTTTCTTGAAATCAAGGATATGGCCACAAAACCACTTTCTAACGTTGGATACTATATCCTCGGTTTATAATGGCCATAATAGAGAATCAGCTTTCTGCTGAGGGACTAGTTGGTCTGGGAGTCCCTGCTTTTGCTGTATTGCCGGAGGTATACTCCCGACACAACACTGACCAAACTCTTAAACAGGCTGCCAAGCTGCGCAAACCCACGCAGCTGGAACCCACAGCCTCCACTTCCACATCCAAAGTCCCCTCCAAACCCACAAAGAAGAAGCCTAAGAAGGCTACTCAGGGAGTTGAGTCCCCTGAGGATGCTCCTGCTGCACCAACGCAGGTTATCTCGACTGGAAATAACCCCCCAGTAGAGACTATGACTCCACCAACCGAAGCCGCTCAGGTTTCCTCTCAAAAGGAACCTGATGCAACCACTCAAAGGGAAGCCACACTGCTGGGATCCTCCTCACTTGAGGGGATTACCATTGAAGAGCACCACTCGTCCCGGGTGCACACTGCTTCCACACCCTCTCCTGATGCAACCGCCCCTCAAAGTCCTACAATAATTGTTGCAAAAGTGCTGACACAGTTGCATTCCTCACCCCCCACCCAGACACCAATCACTACTGGGATAACCTCAACACCTGAGGGGGAGGATCACAATGCTTCTGTCAACCCACAGCACAGGGGTTATCATGTTTCATCTCCTGGTGTAGACAAGGAGGTGCGACCTTCTGGTGAGGCTGCCACTGCTTCTGACTCAGCAAATGACCAGGATGCAGTTGGTAACATCTCTAAGACCTCACCAGCGGCAACAGCTGATGAAGGACATAGTCCTGAGGCTGGAAGTCCCCAGAACAAGAACAAGGGGCACATGCTATAATTGATCTACACTCAAGGCATGTTAATCCTGACTCTGTCAGGAGGTCAGGTGATTCAGTATCAACTGATGATGACCTGAGCTTCTTCTATGATGTAGTTGCTCAAAACACCATTCTAAAGGATGAGGTTAGCAGACTCAAAGAGCTGCTGGCCAAGATGTCTCAGGATGCAAGTCCATCTGCCACCACAATACACCCACAGATGGCACCTTCTTCTGAAGGTCCCCTAAACACTGAGCCAATACATACTTCCAAGCCACCAGCCTCTGCTTTTGGCACTGATTCTCAGGAACAGAACCATCCTGATCAATCAGTTGCTAACCTTCAAAAATCCCTACCTCTCATCACTCCATGATCACAGATATAGTGATCAAAGCCATTGATGAGAGGCTTCCTACAATAATACAACCCCTGGTGGAGGAGTTGGTGACTAAATCACTTTCTACTGCTCAAACCCTTGCACCCAATGCAACCAAAAAGGGGGAGAGTCAGTCAGTTAAAGGAAAAAGGAAGAGGACAGATGGGGAAAAGGAGAAAGAATCAGAGAAGGTAAATGAGAAGGAGAAGGAGAGTGAGAAGAGAGCTGAAGTGAATGAAAGTCAAAAAGACTTTCATGTCACATATCAAAAGAGGAAAGGAGAGTCTGAGAAGGAGAAGGAGCTGAATGATATGGTGAAAGAAGCTGGTGCCAACCATAACCGTTCAATGGATAAAATCATTGATCAGTTATATAGGCAGGGTTTTGACATCCAACAACTAGACTCCGAGATCAGAAGGTTGGAGACAGAGGAGATCAACTCAAGATGGGCTAGCTATGATGCCTTAGAAAGAGAAAGGCTGGAGATAATGATTAGATTTATAGCCAAATACTTGGGAAGATCTCTGATAGAAATAAGGGCCTGGACCAGGGACAACATCTTGGCAATAACCACCAAGATTTGTTCGTCTGAAGCATACTCCAAGGGTTTAGTGATTGAGGTATTAAATGAAGCTGGGGTTGGGAACCGAAAAG
This sequence comes from Flaveria trinervia, assembly GCA_025506515.1. Taxonomy (NCBI): domain Eukaryota; kingdom Viridiplantae; phylum Streptophyta; class Magnoliopsida; order Asterales; family Asteraceae; genus Flaveria; species Flaveria trinervia. The sequence continues at coordinate 38,846,298 of CM046458.1, read as the reverse complement.
AACTGACAAAATTTACTAAAGCCTCCCTTACAGCCAAAATGCTAAAACAGTCTGACAAGCCTCTATCCTCAAAATCACTACCTCCACAACCCACTAAAACAACCCCTTTACCCTCTAAACCAACCATCCAACCCACAAAACCAAATCCTTTACCCCCAAAACCCACTGCCAGTGATGTACCTAGACAAAAGAAAAGAAAGGTACTGAGGCTGATGAAGAAGAAGAGGAGGATGAAGACAGGCTGCCACTCTCTGCAGTTATCACTTTGCCTAAGGCTAATCCAACGTCCATCACTCCTGCTTCTCAAATGCATGATGTGATGATAAAGATTGAAGAGGAACAGATGCAAAGACATGATGAGGAAATGCTGAAAAGCATTGACAAAGCATATGCCACATCCTCTTCAATGATTAGCATGAAGAAAGAAGTCTTAAGATTGTACACCCTGGCTAATACCTTTCAATACCAAAGGGAAAAAGTAAGGATATGGCCTGATCCTAGGGTGGCACACCGGATTGTCAAGAAAGAAATTCCTTCAAAATACAAGGGCCAAGTGAAGAGGGTTGTCGACGAAGACATCACTGTGGTTCTTGTAGTGTCCCCTTGGGAAATTGTAGAAGAATTCAAGAAAGCTTATGAAGCCAAACAACCACCCCAAAAGATGTTGGAGAATAAAATCATAAAGAAGGGATTGGTTTACAAAAGACTTGAAAACTTCAAACAAGATGAGCTCAACCTGCTCTTAGAAAACACTCATCCAGATGAGTTTGCTTACAGACAAATAACCACGGTTGAGCTCAAGAATGGAAAACAGGCCAAGTACATTTCTGAAGTGTATGGCCGAGAAGGACTATTTGATGGTGTGCCCGAGGTGCTGACAATGGATGAGCAGATCATGTTTCTAAGGGCTTACACCAGGGAATCATATAGGCTGATACACGGGAAGTAGATCTCATGGTTGGGGTAACAGCTCGGTGTCCAAGTCCCCAATACAGAGCTCCCAACCATATCATGCAAAACAGATCATTAGAGACTTCTTCCCAGGCCGGTGCTGAAAAAGGGTCACTTCTCATCTGATCAAGAGGATAAAATGACCAATCTATCTGCCAAAATAAGTGGGACTCGTCAATAACTTAGAGGTTTTGGCTGCATTGGTTCAGGGGGAGTTTGTTGGACCAAAAGAACCAATGAGCCTGATCAGAGAAACCTCTAAGTCCCACAGGACATCACAACAGCTGAAGAAGACCTGATCAGCTGTTCTACAAAGTCTGAAGAATACAACTGCTGAAGTACTTTTGAAGTACTGAAGACAAAGACTGAGACAACAGCTGAAGATCTAAAGTCTGAAGACTTCAACAAGTACTGAAGACAAAGATTGAAGATCAACAGCTGAAAGACAAAGTCTGATGTCCAAGTACTGAAGACATCAGCTGATGCTAACAGCTGATGACAACACTGAAGAGGGCTTCTTCAGTTGTTGTGATGGTTTTTCTTCATCAGTAGTTTTCTTTTATTTTCAGTAGTTTGTTTACTTTTCCGTAGTTTTGTTTCCTTTTCAGTACTTGTAAACAACTGAAGAGGTTGTTCTTCAGTTGTTGTAGTATCAGTAGTTTTATGTTTTTCAGTAGTTGTAAATAAGATGTTTAACACTTAGGAACATTTGTAAGACGATGTCAGTTGTTGACATCTTCAGTAGTTGTTAAACATTAGTAGTTATAAAACGGTTACATGTCACTTTCAAGTGACATCAGCCTACGTCACTCATTCCTTTATAAGGAAGGATGACTCACCTGTAATCGTGCCTTTGAGGCCGACAATCTTAATGCAATATTCCTTTTGTCGGATATTTCTCTCTCTATAACAAAATTCTTTTATCGCTTTATATCGAATGTTCTTGCTTGAATTTGTCTAATTCTGAGCTATTCCGCTGCTATATCTGTTCAATCGATTAAACCAGAGGCTGAGATCCTAACAGATTGCTTTTTCATATTCTGTTTCAATGTTTGGATCAAGCAGCGTTTTCACTTTACCTTCTTCTTCTTCATTCCTTCTTGTGTCATTCCAAACACTTCATCTGGATCATATCCTTGATTGATCAGAAACATAGCTTTAATTATCAAGTCTTCAGTTTGGGCTTGGACACCATGTCTTCTACTGCTTTTTCTATTTTCCTGGGACTGTCCATATGAACATCTTTTTCAGCTTCATATCCACCAGCAATCTCACCTTCTTCTAAATCAAGTGCACCAGCCAATTTCTTCAATTGAGCTTCTGCCTGCTCATGCTCTTCCAAAAATTCAGCAATTGTTGCTAGGCTTCTGGGGTCATCCTTTTGATTCTTAACTAGTTCTTCTTCAACTATGGGTCTCTTACCCTTAGCCTTTTCAGCTAAGTATTTCCTTTTTTGTGAGTAAGTTTGAAGTTGAGGCTAGAAGTTCCAGCTTGTTGTACTGCTTCAGGTACCTTTTTAGGTGTGATTGGCTCTTGATCATTCAGTTTACTTTTCTCCTCCTCTTTCTTTTCTGTTTCTTTTTCTTCTTTCTTTTCTTTTTCATTTTCCTCTTTCTTTTCTTTTTCATACATTTCTTTTATTTTTCTTTTCGTTCTTCAGATAAAGAGATAGCATGGACAATTTGCATAGTCAACTCCTTCTCCAATGGCACTGGTGACTTAGGGATGAATACAATAGGCTCTAAATCAGCCTCATGACTATTTACAAATTCCCAAAATTCATCATCTATGCTAAATGTTTCAGAGGAAAAACTATCTAATGCACTGAAGAGTTCTTCAAATTCAGCTTTCTCATAGTGAGAGTCATCTTTGTTTCTAGAGTATACCACCATATCTAGACTTTGATCTTTAAACTTTGTTTGACTTGCATCACCTACTTTTTCTTCATTTTTAGAAACATACTTGTTATCATCCATATCTTCCTTTTCTTGTTCTTCATCTTTCTTTTCATCATCCACTTTACTTCTTTGACTTTCAATTATCAGTTCTAGTTTAGAGATTCTTTTGTTTTGTCTTTGAAGCTCTTTTTCAAGACTAGAACTGATTTTTGCTTGTTCTTCAATGATATTTTCTTGTTCCTCCATTGCTATAGTCTGAATAGCAAGAGTGTTTACATGACCACTTATTTCTTCTTTGGAATGGTTTAGTGCAGCTTTTAAGTACTCATTCTCCTTGTCTTTTTCTTTTCTTTCAGCTTCATATTTCTCTTTTAGTTCTTTCAATTCATTTTCTGTCTCATTCATTCTAAAATTCTATCATTGATGATTCCAGCTCTCCTGTTTAAGGTCCTTTCCATCCTTTCCACTTTATGTAAGAGCTCAGATATTAGTTCATCCTTTTCATCAAGCCTGTTGATGTTAGATTCGGCATAGCTCTCTGAAGGAGCAGCTTGAGAAGGTGCTTTCATAGTAGGGATTTGATCATGATGATCCTCCTCATCAAAAGATGATTTAGATGATTTAGATGCACTTATTGATCCTTCAATTTCAGCAGGGTGATCATGGGATGATTGTAAAGGTTGGTAAGGTGACATAGGTGATTGATGTGGTGGTGATATTGGAGATTGATGATGAGGTGATACATGTGTAAGTTTAGGGGTTGTTTGTGGTGTTGGTTGTGGTGATTGTTGTGGTGATGGTTGTGGTGATGTTTGTGGTAATGTTTGTGGAGATGGTTGTGGTGAAGGTTGAGGTATTGGTTGTGGTGGTGGTTGTGGTATTGTTTGTGGAGATGGTTGTGGTAAAGGTTGAGGTATTGATTGTGGTGGTGGTTGAGCTATTGGTTGTGGTGGTGGTTGAGCTTGACCTCCTTGATTTAATTGTTGAATCATCCAAGGAAGAAGGGGTGAGTGGGCACCACTGTAAAAGTTCCTTGGGTCCTTTTTCTTGATGTATTTATAGGATCTTGCATCATAGTGAGGGATGTCCAGCACAGGTCCTTCATTAACATGTCATGGAATGATTCATTGATTAGATTTTGAATGAATCTGGGATACATGAGAAACTTGTATCTTAATCCTTCTTGAATGTTAGAAATTAGGCCATTGAACACATATGCAAACATATTAAATGGTCTGTTGGTGCAGAGAACACATATTCTAGAAGATGTGAGGACTGGAATGTCATTCCATCGTGTTTTTCTTTTTGATAGACAGTGTTGGAACATATGAATTAGGAACCTCCAAGGCAGATCCACTAATTCGTTAACTATCTGTTTTGCTTCATAACCTCCTTCATAACCAATTTCAGTGAAAAATGTGGTTATTTCTTCATCATCTAGTTCAAGAGGATCATTAGCATTATCACCAAATTGTAGACATCTTCTAACAGACTCTTCTGTGATCCTCAGAGTGAGCTCATTGTTGATTCTCCCAGTTAATGTTCTTACACCATCAGCTACAACTACCTTGACTGAATCCCAGAAGGATCTGAAGTGATTCTCATAGATTGTTGGTCTCACAGTCATGGCATATGCTACCCTTATGGCAGATAAGAATCTTATCATATATCTAAGTCCTTCAGCTTCAGGCACATCAGGGTTTAAATAACCGCTGACGTTATGGAGCTGCTCCATGTAAGATTTGCCATGTAATCTGCACAAGAGACATGTGTGTTAGTTATCAGTTTGAATTTAAATTGACAAGGAAGACAGTTTGTCATTTCTGTTGCATTATTGTCATGGCAAATGGTGAGTTTGTCATTTAACAATCACAGTTTCTATGTTTGAACCATTAATGAGCTATTGTTTCATCGATTTGTTTCAAATGTTTCAATTTTATCATGCTTTGTTCTTACAACGAACATGAATATCAAAATTTTCATGATGATAGACTTGCTCTTGGTTTTCATGCTCATTGAAGTCGAAAAGGTGTATTATGTTACATCAACGAAACATGGTTTTGTGTTCATCCTTATCAGTTGGTTCATTGACTGATTTATGTTTAACATTCTGAAACTTAGGTTTTCATTAAAATTTTATGAAAGTTTCACCTTATTTTCCGATCCGAATGTTGTTTTAGAATCGATAACAAAAGTCGATTGAGTAGATTCACACGAAAATATTTGAATGTTTAAGATGATGATGATTGAAGATGGTGTACTGTACGTTTGCGCTCGTCTCACTATAAAGTCTCTCAAATTTGAAAAGTATTAAATGACCCATTTGAATTCCTTTAAATAGTCAAATAATACATTTTGAAAGATTTTACAAGTTTAAAAGCAGATACAGTCACCACTGTAGCAAATGCTGAAGGTAAATTTGTTTGACTTTTGGTCATCCGCATTTGTTAACTGTAGCATATGCGGAAGACAAACTTTTGACATTGACGGTCCGCATTTGGCTACTGTTGTAAATACGGAAGTTTTGTTTCTTATTATTATTCTTAGCATTTGTGTACTGTTGCAAATGCAGAAAATAAAACTTGAAACCTATGACTGTCCGCATTTGTGTTGTAGTAAATGTGGAAGAGTAACTTGTGATTGTGTTCATCGGCATTCACTGTAACAAATGCGGTAGAGTTACTTGTTTTATTCTATCTGTATTTGTACACAGTAGCAAATGCGATAGAATAAAGTCAATCAGCATTTGTGCAACTATACCAATGCGGTTGCCAACACTTGGTCAACATTGCACTGTAGCAAATGCGATAGAGACCTGTTCATCCGCATTTGTTAACTGTAGCAAATACGGTAGAGTAAATTCCACATTTACTTTGCACAGTAATGCGGTAGAGTAAAATCATTGTCCGCATTAGTTGCACTTGAAAATATATTGTTACCCGCATTAGTTACATGCATGGGTTACCTTCACCCGCATTAACTAATGCACTTACCTGCATTAGCTTTTGAACTTAATCAAAAGTTAATGTGATTGAATTGATTATTCATCATGATCATCTTATGAAAAGGTGTCCTTGATTGATTTTTCTTATGAAGTTGGCTGTTGAAGTTGTTAATTCTTGCTTGTATTGACTTGTATGTCAAAATTGATATGATCAAGAGACATGAATAGAAGTTCAAGGTGGATCATTTTATTCTATCTAATGAATGGCTGCTTTTAGACAGCCTTTTTTTCTATTTATTATGTAGTAAACGAGTCTTACCACTCAGCTCTTCCGCCTTGCTTTGTAGAGAGTAGAGAATAGAATAGGCTGTTTCCTAACCGGAATCATGAATTGGATTCGAACCAATATCTCCCAATTTTGACAGATCTTGGACTTATCATGCTTCTAAGAATATGCATAAGCTGAGATATAATGGTATGACTTATTTCAACAACACCAACTAAAATCCTTTTTGTTTTGTTTTTCAAAATTAAGTTAATAAACAAAAATTTGGACTTACTCAAAAATTTTAAATTACTCCCCTTAAAGTTTGTGTCCAAATTTGGATAGAAACTTTAAAGATTTAAAACTTTTGGAATATTATTTTGATTAATATTAATAATGAAGAGAAAAATCTCTTTGTTCGGATCATATCAGTCTTACATTACACTTGTGCATCCTTTATGATTAAATGGACATGATCATGAACTTGAAGATTGAAGGTATGTATGTCCTCTAAAACCCATACCTGGTTGATATTTTGATGCAAATGACTTTTATCATGTTTGGTTGATTAATTATTCAATGTGTACCTCACACACATAAGCATGAAATGATCAACCCTCCTTATACAATGCATGGTAGAACTTTTTCACAACTTTTCTTACCAGGTTACTTAAGTCATGAAATCATATTTTCACTGATCCTCATTGGGATTCTTTTAATTTGATCCTTTTTCATGTTGATCAACATTGGGATTCTTTTCACTTCACTTTGGAAGGTGATCCATGATAGGATTCTTTTGTTCATTCACTTGGAATGTAGTACTTTGTTGATTCATCCAATTTTGGATGTGTTCCACATTGGGAATCTTTTGGATCATAACATCTGCACTATGTGCAAGTTTCATCAGGTCTTTGCTCAGCAAAATAATGATGAAACATGATATGGTGAAAAAGATTCATAAAGTATCATTACGTGGTGTGTTTAGGCTATTACACACGCATGCATTCAAATAAGCCAATACATACCTGTCCTTTGCGATGAGTGTTTCACAATTGAATATGTCTTTAATTCATCACTACATGTATCTTTTATTCCAAGTTGAGCCTACCAACATATCTGGTATGTCACTTCAGTCTTTTACATTTTAAATTAAGCACAGTGAATGATATAACGACTATAATTATATCATTTCCCATAGAAATCTTTTCTTCATCAAACTTGATTTCTTTTTGTGGTTTTCTGATGTTTTAAATTTTCTTTTTTAATGTTTTTTATGGTTTTTACTCAAGGTTAATCATGCCAATTGACTGAACCTGAAATTCATACGTACTAGGTTCAAATGCCTTGGTAAACAAATCAGCTAATTGATTTTCAGTTGGTACTTGAAACAATTTGATTAAACCTTTTTTAGCACAGTCTCTCAAAAAATGATATCTAATCTGAATATGTTTTGTTTTGGAGTGCTGAACTGGATTATTAGTTATAAAGATAGCCGTTGTATTGTCAATAGTAATTAGTGTGTGCAAGAAGTTGAAACCATAATCAAGCATCTGGTTTTGAATCCAGAGAACTTGAGAGCAACATGCTGATGCAGCAATATACTCAGCTTCTTCTGTGGACACAGACACATTTGTTTGCTTCTTGCATTGCCAGGACACTAGTCTGGGACCAAGAAATTGACAACTGCCAGAAATGGATTTTCTATTGAAGTTGCATCCTCCATAATCACTGTCTGTGTAGGCATAGAGATTGAATTCGCCTTCCTTTGGATACCATACCCAAGAGCTGGCTTGCCCTTCAGATATCTGAATATCCTCTTGACTACGTTCACATGTGATTCTTTTGGATCAGCTTGATATCTGGCACACACACAAACACCAAACATAATGTCAGGCCTACTGGCTGTTAGATACATAAGTGAACATATCATTGATCGATAGTGAGTATGATCCACTGATTTGCCTTTAGGGTCAGGTCCAATCTTCACTTTAGTATCCACAGGAGTTCTGATAGACTGACAGTTAGCAAAGTGAAAATTCTTCAACATGGTTTCTACATATTTTGATTGGTTGATGAAGATTCCATTTGTTGTTTGTTGGACTTGCACCCCTAGAAAGAAGGTGAGTTCCCCCATAGCACTCATTTGGAACTTTGAATGCATAAGGTCTTCAAATTCTTTGCAGAGTTGCTTGTTTGTCAAGCCAAATATAATGTCATCCACATAGATCTGGACTAACCGCATGTCTTTTCCTCTTTTTCTTCTCAAGAGAGTCTGATCAATCTTTCCTCTTTCATACCCATGTTCAAGAAGAAAGGATGATAGAGTCTCATACCACTTTCTTGGTGCTTAAGGAAGACCATACAGAGCTTTGTCAAGCTAGTAAACTCTATGAGGGAAATTTGTGTAAGCCAGGTGGTTGACACACATAGACTTCTTCAGCAATCTTTCCATACAGGAAGACACACTTTACATCCATTTAATAAACAGTAAAGTTCATGGACGAAGAATATGCAAGAAAGATTCTGATTGCTTCTAGTCTGGCAACAGGAGCAAACACTTCGTTGTAGTCAATTCCTTCTTCCTGAGTGTATCCCTGTGCCACTAGTCTTGCTTTATTTCTGATGACGATCCCTCTATCATTAGTCTTGTTCCTATACAGCCATCTGGTACTGATAGGGTATTGTACTTCGGGAAGATCTACCAGCTGCCATACTTCTTGCTTCTTGAGTTGGAGCAATTCTTCCTGCATTGCTTCAATCCAACTATTGTCTTGAAGCCTCTTTGATGTTTATGGGTACTGTATGACATAGAAAGCAGAGAACAAACAGATGTTTGTAATACTGGACTTGCTTCTTGTCACCCTCTCATTAAGATCACCAATAATGGTTTCAACCGGATGATTCATGTGTATTCTTATGGTTGGAATGGTGTCACCAGCAATAGTTACATCAACATTGGAGACATTCAGTTCATTATGGTCAGAGGCATATTCATCTTGTATTGTTGTTGATTTATGAAGATTGTCAACTTTTGTTTCACTAACTGCTACATCTTCAGCAGCACTGAGATTGCTTGCATCATTTGATGTACCTTGTGTTTCTACTGGATGAGAAGCCTGTTTTTGATTTTTGTACTCATTTGCCAAGACATCTGAGCGAGATGGTACCAGGCTGGGACCTTCTTCAGAAGAAACACTAAGGTTTTGTGACAGTTGTCTGATGGGATCAGCTTGAACAGGAACATCTTCATTCATATGTTCATCAAATATAGGTGGAATCAATGGATAGTTATCTCTTATTTCTACAGTGATGAAGTATCACCTCAATGTATATTCCTGCATCAGACAAGTAAAATTAGTAAAATGATTTTTTAAATGTGTCAATATCAAACAACCAGTCAGGACCATTTGTAGATTTGGGAAACGAATATTCCTTGAATTGAACATTTGTAGATTCATCAATAATGTTCAATCTGGGATTGAACACTCTATAAGCCTTTGAGACAGAAGAATAACCTACAAAGAATCCTTCATCAGACTTGGATGAAAATTTTCCCAAATGATCACGGGTGTTTAATATTGAGACTGGACAACCAAATGATTTTAGGAATCCAATAAATGGTTTCCTATGGAAGATCAGTTCATAAGGTGTCATGTTACTTTCTTTAACAATAAGAGTTTGATTTTGCACAAAGCACAATGTGTTAACTGCTTCTGCCAAGAAGGTGATTGCAGTTTAGCATTGGCTAGCATCGTTCTTGCTGCTTTAATAAGTGTTCTATTTCGCCTTTTAGTTACCCCATTTTGTTAAGGAGTTCTTGCTGCACTGAATTAATGAGCAATGCCTTTGGTTGCACAAAATGAACTCATATTTTCATTTTTGAACTCTGTACCATTATCACTTTTTATTATTTTGACCTTAAGATCAAGTTGATTTTCAGTTTTAGTGATAAATTCTTGAATGATTTGGGATGCTTCGTTTTTATGAAGTAGGAAGAACACCCATGTGAATCGAGAAAAGTCATCAAAGATCACTAATCAATACTGTTTCTTTTCCATACTCATTACATGAGTTGGTCCAAATAGATCCATGTGAAGTAACTTCAATGGAGTATTGTTAGTGTTCACCAGCTTGGTTTTGTGAGACGATTTGTGTTGTTTTCCTTTGAGGCACGCTGAACATTGATCAATAAAATTGAATTCTTTTGAGGAAGACCAATGACATGGTTTCCTTTGACTAACTTGTTCATATTTTTAAAGTTAATGTGCCCCAAACGTCTATGCCAAAGTAGTGACTCATCAAATGATGCTTTAGACAAAAGACATGTTTCTTCCTTAGGTGATGCAAAGATAGGTTTAAGACATATGTATTATTCTTCCTTGGAGTCTTTAAGACAACCCATTTTTCAGGGATCTGAAATCCAGGTTTCAGAATGTAGTAGTGAGTGTCTGTAAAGTGAGTGGAATATTTTTGTCGCAGATCTAAGACACGCTTAGCAGATTGAAATTCAGTTGTTCATAGTAATTCACTCTGTCGAAGCTCAGCATCCCGTTTGTCATAGATCCTTCTCCTGTAATTCTACGACCTTCTGAATCGCCACCGAATGCTACAATAGTTCCTTTTATGTACTTGAAGTCATGAAGGAGGGAACGATCTCCAGTCATGTGTCGGGAGCATCCACTGTCTGTGTACCATAGGCTACTAGACCTGTGTGGATGAACCTAAAGCAAAAAAGAACTAATTTGAATGAGGAATTGTAAGACCCTATTCCCGGGACACTTACAGTTGGATCCTCATTGCACATAAAACATATAATTACATTTGCCTTATGAAAATATTGCAGTGGAAACACAAAAAAATAACTTTTCATATCATTACATATGCTTTTGCAAGTTAATACAAGTGTTCATCTCAAAACATCATTCGTTCGCATTACAATGCAAAAACATTAACAAAAGAATGCAATCCAAAAGAGCTGCGTAGCCACCTCGTGCCATCCTCAGCAACGTTTACCTGCCAACTGAAAACGTATAAAAGTCAGCGTTGCTGAGTGAGTTCTAGTGTAATAATAAAACATACATTTCAATCGTTAAAACCATTCTTTACATTCTTTCAGAATCAAACTGTACTATTCATTCGTTCGTGATCATGCATCATACGTACATACAGATAACATCATTATCTTCCATTACATTCGTTAACTTCGTCCGTTTTATACGTTCGTCCTTTCGAGTATGTTGCGACAATATGGTCGCTCACCTCTTTAACAAGCACAACTGTTTGCACGCTATCCAAGTCTGTTGTACCCATAGGGTCACTTACCCCAATTGCCACTTTCAATGATAGGACGTTATCCGAGTCTGTTGCAACCATAGTGTTGCTCACCCCCATGGAAACTTCATCATAGCTTGCTATCCGAGTCTGTTGCACCCGTAGGGTCGCTCACCCCAATTGCCACTTTTAATGATAGCACCCTATCCGAGTCTGTTGCAACCATAGTGTGGCTCACCCAATGGCAACTTCATGATAGCTTGCTATCCGAGTCTGTTGCACCACTAGGGTCGCTCATCCCAATTGCCACTTTTAATGATAGCACGTTATCCGAGTCTGTTGCGACCATAGTGTTGCTTACCCCATGGCAACTTCATGATAGCATGATGTTCGAGTCTGTTGCAACAACTGTGTTGCTCATCTCAAATATGTGCTTGCAAGCCTTTCCTTTGTTCATTCGTCATTCAATAATGCATGCATTCTTCATAAGGACATATCATACAATCACACATCACATCATCACAACATAAATGACTTCAAAAATCAACTAACATAGCCCCCCGAAATCTCCCAAGTTAAGCCTACATTACACTTTTTCCCCAAAAATCAGAAAATATTCTAAGTCCTTAGGGCATGGGCACTATGCAGGTGCATGGACACTGTGCAGGCGCATGGGGAACACTAAGGCGCATGGGCAACTTTCCGACGCATGGGCATTATGCAGGCACAGAGGGAATCCTGGACGTCTAGACATTTAGTCAATTCCAGCCCAATTCTAGGCGCATGGGTACTATTCAGGCGTATGAACACTTAGGCGCATGGGCCACTAGGGCGCATGAGTACTATTGGGGCGCATGGCCCTACACTTAGTCATCCGACTAATATTTCTAGGCGCATGGACCACTGTTCAGGCGCATGGCTATACTTAAAACATATCTAAGGAATTTTAGGCGCATGAGCTACTATTTAGGCGCATGGATTACACTTAAATCCTTCTAACACATTTTCAGGCGCATGAGCCATATCTAGGCGCATGAGCTTTCTGTGTAACATGTTCCTGGTATGTTTTTAAATCCAATCATCAAACCCGTCTATTCTAAGCTTAATATGGCTATTCTAAACATGAATAACCTATAAGCATTCAAGAATTAACATCCAACATGCATAATACATACGGGTAAACATACCTAAACTTTGTAAAATCATTTTAATACATTTTCAGCCCCAAAGATAGTTTAAAACAAGTAAAAACCAGGGTCTATAACTCACCTGATGCAACTTCAGTGTTTCTTCCTTTCAAACCCTTTGCAACCGAGTTCAAACACCTAAAAAAACATCACCAACACACACACCCGAGCACATACACAAACACATAAGCACATAAGCATAACCGGATAAACCTGTCATAAATACTTACAACCATGAATTCTTACCTTGCTTCTCGACTTCTCTCTTTTCTTTTCTTCAAAACTCGAAGTTCTACTCTCGCTCTCTAAAACCGAAAGAGTGTGATGTGAAGGGAGGGTGGGCGGCCATGCCCCCCTTTACACCACTTTTGAAAGATTTTGTCCCTTTGGACAATTTTAGACTCTCCACTTGGACTTTATTGCTTTTCTTTCTTTTATTCTTCATTTCTTGTCTGTTTAAAATAAATGGGTGTTACAAGTCCACCCCCTTATATAGGTTTCGTCCCCGAAACCTGTTATTCCTCAAACAGACGAGGATAATGCTGGCTCATCTCCTGCTCAGTTTCCCATGTAGATTCGGATCCCTTCCTATGCTTCCACTGTACATGCACAAGAGGAAACACTTTATTTCTCAGCCTCTTTTCTTTATGATCGATGATTGCCACTGGTTGTTCCACTAATTGAGCCTTTTGTCTACTTTGATATCCTCCAGTGGAACAATCATGTCTTCATCTGCTAAACACTTTCTCAGATGAGATACATGGAATGTCGGGTGAATTCTACTTAACCTCATCTACTAACTCTAATCTATAGGCCACCTCTCCTACTTGAGTAATGATTTGGAAAAGAGCCTATATATCTTGGGCTCAACTTGCCCCGCTTCCTGAATTGGATAATACCCTTCCAAGGTGAGACCTTCAACATAACCCGGTCACCCACCTGGAACTCAATCGGTCTGTGTTGTTTATCACACACGACTTCTGTCTATCTTTGGCTGCCTTCATAAAGGCTTTAATCTTTCTAACTTCTCAGTCGTAGCCTTGATCACCTCGACACCTCCCAATTCTTTCTGCCCATGTCTCCCCATCATACGGGCGTCCTACATCTTCTACCGTATAGCATCTCGTATGGTCGCATGCCAATACTGGTATGATAACTGTTGTTGTACAAGAATTCAGCTAACGGTAAGTGGTCATCCCAACTTCCCCCACAATCAATCACACATGCCCGAAGCATGTCTTCCAGTGTTTGAATGGTCCTTTCTGACTAACCATCAGTTTGGGGATGATAAGCTGTGCTAATATGTAACCTCGTCCACATGGCATCGTGGAATTTCTTCCAAAATTTAGAGGTAACCGGGTGTCACGATCAGACACAATGGACACCGGCACGCCATGATGAGTTATAATCTCCTTGATGAACATATCATCCAACGTCCTGGATGAAATGTCTCGCGTATCGGTAGGAAGTGGGCACTCTTCATCAAATGGTCAACAATCACCCATAAGGCATCGTACCCCTTCGGAGTACGTGGCAGCTTCGTAATGAAATCCATGGTGATGCGCTCCCACTTCCATTCTGGTATATCGAAGGGTTGGATCTTCCCATACGGCTTTTGATGTTCGGCCTTCACTTGCAAACAAGCAAGGCACTTACTCACATACGCCACCACATCACGCTTCATACCCGACCACCAATAATCCTTCTTCATATCTTGATACATTTTTGTGGCACCAGGGTGGATGGAGTATCGAGTTTTGTGGACTTCATCCATTATTTTCACCCGTACATCCCCAAAACGAGGAATCCACACTCGTCCAAATCGGGTTTTAACACCGAGTGTGTTTTCGCCCAATTTCCCAACCAGACCTCTCATTCTTTCAATTTCGATGCTCTTCTTTTAATGCCTCATCTTGAAACTCCTTGACTTGCTTAATCACATCAGAGGACCCGAATTGGCTCGTGCCTCTCCTTTCGGCTAAGAGCATCAGCCACCACGTTGGCCTTGCCCGGATGGTAATGGATCTCACAATCAAAATCCTTTATGAACTCCAACCATCATCTCTGCCTCATGTTCAGATCCTTCTGCTCGAAGAAGTACTTCAAGCTCTTTTGGTCAGTGAAAATGGTGCACTTCATCCCGTACAGATAGTGCCTCCAAATCTTCAATGTAAAGACCACGGCGGCTAGCTCCAAGTCATGAGTAGGGTAGTTTACCTCATGAACTTTCAATTGTCAGGATGCATAGGCTATAACCTTCCCTCTCTGCATTAATACACACCCCAACCCCGAGTAAGAAGCATCTGAATATACCACCAAATCCTCGCTTCCTTCGGGTAATGATAAGATAGGGCTTGAGTCAACCTTGCCTTTAACTCCTCGATTGCTTGCTCTTGAGCTTGACCTCATATAAACTTTACATCCTTTCGGGTCAACTTGTTTAGTGGAGAAGCGATCTTGGAAAAGTCCCGAATGAACCTTTGATAATATCCCGCCAAGCCCAAGAAACTACGAATCTCGACTGGCGTCCTTGGAGACTTCCATTGCATCACTTCCTCCACCTTTGCAGGGTCTACCATAATCCCCTCGGGATTTACCACGTGACCTAAGAATTAAACTTTGCACAACCAGAACGCACACTTGGAGAATTTGGCATACAACTTCTCCCTTCTTATTGCCTCCAACACCTCCCGAATGTGACCGGCATGCTCTTCTTCGCTCTTTGAGTAGATCAGAATATCATCAATGAACATGATCACTAATCTATCCAAATCGGCCGGCACACTCGATTCAACAAATCCATAAAGGCAGCTGGAGCGTTAGTTAGACCAAAAGACATAACAAGGAACTCGTGGTGTCCATAACGCGTACAGAAAGTTGTCTTAGGAATGTCTGGTTCATTCACCTTCAATTGATGGTAGCCAGATCATAGATCTATTCTCGAGAACCAACTGGCACCTCAGATAATTGCTGCACCGACACATCCATATCTTTTACGTAGGCCAAGTAGGCACTACATCCATGTTTCATGCACCTCCCCGCCACCGCCATCGAGATCATCTTCAGGATCGTAGTAACACGATTTCCATAAATCGTAACCAAACTCCCATCGAATGCAACTAATCGAATCATTTTCTTGTTACATACGATGTTTTCTTCATAGGTTACTAACCAGTCCATCCCTAGTACTACATCAAATCCACCTAGGGGCATCACGTGTATCCTAGCAGCAAACCTATGACCTGCTAGTTCTATGGCATAGTCCTCTATCACATCAGTAATTCTAGTGGACTTACCAATAGCAGTTTCTACCTCGAATGGTTCATAGACATTTCTACTACTAACAGGAAACTTAGCACAGAAGGCAACAGAGATAAAACTTTTTACTAGCATCAGAATCAAATAACACCGAGGCTAAAGTTTGGTTTACTAGAAACGTACCTGACAGAAGATCGGGGTCCATCCTAGCTTCCTCCGACCTTCTTCACTCGCGAGCCTTTCGCACTCGGCTTCTTACAGTCCCTGCTCACGTGACCTTCTTCACCACAAGAATAACACCTCCCCATACCACAGTTCTTCGCCACATGTTCGGTCCTTCCACAATGGAAACAGACATTGCTCCTCAATCTACATTCCCCGGGGGCCTGCGTCCAAACTTGTCATACCTTTTCAACTCCGCAATTCTAGTCGTCATCATTGCGCCAAAACTCTCATCCCATGGTTTCTTACAGTCTCTGCTCATGTGTCCCGTCTTGCCATAGTCGTAACATTTAGCCATTTGACAATCCCTCACCGTGTGGCCCTCCTTTCCACACTAAAAACAAACATTCAGTCCCCACTTTCACTCTCCAGTATGCCCTTTAGCACACCTACCACACTTCCTTGCCTCCGTGCTAGATGAAGCTACACGCGGTCATCCGTCCTGGCAACCTTTTTATATGGAGTGTAACCCCCACGTTCGACTCGCTTTCCGTTATAGTTCTTGTCATTGCTACCCTCCTTGTTCAATTCAATCGTGGTCATCTCCTTCACTGCCTTAATTACCTCGGTCACTATACCCGAACGAATCGTCTGCATGGCCCGTTGAACTCCCTCGACAACAACCTCTTTCAACATGGTCCTCAGACTAGCACTATCATCACCGGGTTCCTGGTGATGGATCTTGGCTCTTTGAGTGCTACCTCAGCAGTCCTAGCCATAGTTCTTGTGACATGCGGTCCAGCACCACATCCACCACAACCTTCACTTGACGAAACCTTCAAAGATCTACCACCGACCATCGTCTAAACGCACACTATAAGATTTAAACACAACATGGTCATTCAAAGTACACTCAGTTTATGTCAAGTATAGTAAGTCCCTAATTACAGTGGCCAGTTGTGATTAGCCACTTACTTTACTCTTCATACCCCAGCATCACCTGTCCTGACTACATTAGTATTAAATCTACATACAACACATAACCATATACTATGCGCACATAAACCGTTAACATTACGAAAATAACTGATGGCACACAACTACTTAGATTGGCATCCCATTCCCATTCCGTCCCATTCTTAGATTAAGTTAACATTTATTTTGAAAATTTACCCATTTCACTTAAACTTTGGCTGTGATACCAACTTGTAAGGCCCCGTTCCCGGGACACTTACAGTTGGATCCTCATCGCACATAAAACATATAATTACATTTGCCTTATGAAAATATTGCAGTGGAAACACAAAAAAATAACTTTTCATATCATTACATATGCTTTTGCAAGTTAATACAAGTGTTCATTTCAAAACATCATTCGTTCGCATTACAATGCAAAAACATTAACAAAAGAATGCAATCCAAAAGAGCTGCGTAGCCACCTCGTGCCATCCTCAGCAACGTTTACCTGCCAACTGAAAACGTATAAAAGTCAGCGTTGCTGAGTGAGTTCTAGTGTTATAATATAACATACATTTCAATCGTTAAAACCATTCTTTACTTTCTTTCAGAATCAAACTGTACTTTTCTTTCGTTCGTGATCATACATCATACGTATATACAGATAATATCATTATTATCTTCCATTACATTTGTTAACTTCGTCCATTTTATACATTCGTCCTTTCAAGTTTGTTGTGACAACATGGTCGCTCACCTCTTTAACAAGCACAACTGTTTGCACGTTATCCGAGTCTGTTGCACCCATAGGGTCACTCACCCCAATTGCCACTTTCAATGATAGGATGCTATCCGAGTCTGTTGCAACCATAGTGTTGCTCACCCCATGGAAACTTCATGATAGCTTGCTATCCGATTCTATTGCACCCGTAGGGTCGCTCACCCCAATTACCACTTTTAATGATAGCACGCTATCCGATTCTGTTGCAACCATAGTGTTGCTCACCCCATGGCAACTTCATAATAGCTTGCTATCCGAGTCTGTTGCACCCATAGGGATACTCACCCTAATTGCCACTTTTAGTGATAGCACGCTATCTGAGTCTGTTGCAACCATAGTGTTGCTCACCCTATGGCAACTTCATGATAACATGATGTTCGAGTCTATTGCAACAACTGTGTTGCTCACCTCATATACGTGCTTGCAAGCCTTTCCTTCGTTCATTCGTCATTCAATAATGCACGTATTCTTACTTTGTGTTCCTCTTTCATTATCTTTCACTTTACGTACATAATACTTTATTCATTCATAACATAACACGTAAAGCCATAGGAAAGATAAACATTCATCATAAGGAACATATCATACAATCATACATCACATCATCACAACATAAATGACTTCAAAAAGTCAACTTACATAGCCCCGGGGAATCTCCCAAGTCAAAGCCTACATTACACTTTTTCCCCAAAAATCTAAAAATATTCTAAGTCCTTAGGCGCATGGGCACTATGCAGGCGCATGAGTGCCTAGGCGTATGGGGAATCCTGGACATCTGGCCACTTAGTCAATTCCAGTCCAATTCTAGGCGCATGGGTACTATTCACACGTATGAACTCTTAGGCGCATGGGCCACTTGGGCGCATGAGCACTATCGGGCGCATGGCCCTACACTTAGTTATCCGACTAATATTTCTAGGCGCATGGACCATTGTTTAGGCGCATGGGCTATACTTAAAACATTTCTAAAGAAATTTTAGGTGCATGAGCTACTGTTTAGGCGCATGGATTACACTTAAATCCTTCTAAGACATTTTCAGGCGCACGAGCCTTATCTAGGTGCTTGAGCTCTCTATGTAACATGTTTCTAGTATGTTTTTAAACCCAATCATCAAACCCATCTATTCTAAGCTGATATGGCTATTCTAAACATTAATAACCTATAAGCATTCAAGAATTAACATCCAACATGCATAATATATACATGTAAACATACATAAACTTTGTAAAATCATTTTAATACATTTTCAGCCCCAAAGATAGTTTAAAACAAGTAAAAATCAGGGTCTGGAACTCACCTGATGCAACTTGGGTGTTTCTTCCTTTCTAACCCTTTGCAACCAAGTTCAAACACCTAAAAAACATCACCAACACACACACCCGGGCACATACACAAACACATAAGCACATAAGCATATAACCAGGATAAAACCCATCATAAATACTTAGAAATCACGAATTCTTACCTTGAATTCGACTTCTCTTCTTCTTCTTTTCTTCAAAACTCGAAGTTCTGCTCTCTCTCTCTCTAAAACCGAAAGAAAGTGTGATGTGAAGGAGGGTGGGCGGCCATGCCTACCTTTACACCAACTTTTGAAAGATTTTGTCCTTTTGGACACTTTTAGTCCCTCCACTTGGACTTTATTGCTTTTCTTTCTTTTCTTCTTCATTTCTTGTCTTTTTAAAATAACCGGGTGTTACAGGAACCCAAGCCATGATGGTGTTGGGTTTCCCGTTCCTATTCATGATAGTGACCTCCTGGTATTTCCCTCTGAATTGTGATTTGGATGGAGGTGTTCTCGGAGATTTTTTATGATGAATTGATTGAGTCATCTCATCAACATGTACTGAGGATTCAGATGAATAATGAAATCGTTAGTCTCCATTTCTGTGTAAAAATCTTGCCCGAGTTTCATTATCAAAAGTTGGTTTTTGCTTAGGAAGGTCAAGTTTGTGTTTCATTGTGAGATGATTTCATTGACCCTTCCTTAATTCCTTCAAGTTATTTCTGTCATTTGTTGATCTAGGTGTCCTAGATTGAGTATTATGAAGATGAGGTCTGATAGAGTGCATCACAGTAGATGTTTTTGAGATGGGCTTGTGTTGGGGAATTCTCAACCCTTTCTGATTAAAGTAACAATCAGATGTATTATGATTGTTCATGTCATAGATTGAATAATACTTGTTGAAATAACAATTTTTGGTGGAGTGATTATTCATATCACAGATAGAACAATATTGATTGAAGAAGCATTTATCTGTCTTTTGATTGAACATTTCACAAATATCACAATACATTTGTTTGTTTCTTGAATTAGATTTTTCCTTGTGTGACTCAACTAATATTTTCTTTTGATGAGTCATTTTCTTTTCTTTAGGTGATGAATCAGAATCAGCCCTTTTAGTAGTTTGCTTCGCAACACTACTTTTGTTCAATTGTCTAGGATGTTTCTATTTCTTCAACCTATTTCTTACTTCTTTCTCAAACTGGTCAACATGTTCCTTGTTATAGATATCAAACCTAACTTCCTGTCTTAATCTTGAAGACTGAGGGTCTGATGATGTTTTCTATGTTGAACTTAGTATTACAGTTTGTTTCTTTTGCAATGAATCCTTTTCTAATTTGCTTGAATTTTGTGGAGATATAATCTCATTATCAGAACTACTCTTAGTAGTGGGTTTCACTATCTTGACATATTTCTTTTTGCATTGTAAAATAGTTGGTATGAATTTTATAAAAGGTACAATTGCTTTTATAGGGCTTGATGGTTTCATGACACTCACTGTGTTGTCTGAACACTCTTTGATTTTGATTGGGTGACCTTACTTGATTTTATCCTCATTGGTTTCAATATAAACATCAGGTTTGTTTTGAGGATTTGTCACCTGTTTCACTATAGATTTAGGTTCCATAGTTTTAGGTTCAATTGCTTCAGTGAGTGAGACAGAGTCAGGCATGACAGTGTAGTTATCGTTGTATGATGGGGGACATGAATGATACCCAATCCCTGTCATGTCCTTTGGATTCTTTTCGGAATCAAGCATCTCTTGCAACTTGACTGAAGACATTTGAAACTTTTCAAGTTTCACTTCAGTCATAGATTGTTGAGTTTTAGATTGAGCTAACTTTTAAGTAAGTAGCTCATTCTCAGCTACAAGACTATACCTCTCACCATGTAGTTTTTCTATATCAGAGATGAGAGATTTATTTTTGATTTCAAAGTTTTTTATTTCTATCTTCATAATCTCTGATTTCACCTTTTCTTCTTTGATTTTATCAGCCTGTTTGTGATTATGTTCTCTATACCCTTGCAATTCATTAATACATTTTTCACTACAAAGGTTAGATTTTACCTCAGTAGGCATTGGAGATGGTCCATCATTGATGTGAGCCATAAGAGCATGATTTTGAAATTGAGGCTTGACTTCCTCTGCATACACACCCTAGTCACAAAGTCCATCTTGCTTTATTACAAGAGCACTGGCTGAAGACTGACTGCTTCCATGAGCTTGGTTTGTTAGTTGGGGTGGATTCTAATATGATTGGTGTTGATGATACTACTTCTGTTGGTTGTTTGAGTGGAAGTTTGAGTTAGGCTGTGAGGATGATTGGCCTGGAGAGTTCCTTTGATAGTTATTTCTCTTGGGGCATTACACTCTCTTGAAAAATGGCCAGCCATGCCACAGTTAAATCATTTCACCTTGGATTTATCATATCCAAGTTTCCAATTCTCAATCAGGCTCAGCTTTCTTCCTTTGCTGAAAAATTTCTTAGCTGTCATTGCACTCATGGCCATTTGCCATTGTAGATCCATTTCTTCCACATCATCTGGATCCATTTCCTCCAGATCTTCTTGAATGAGATGAGCAAAAATGAGTCTTCCTCCCTAGTAGGCTACAAAGCTTGCAACAAGAGCATTGTAAGTTGCCTTTTGTTCTTCTAATCTTGAGTCTTCAGGATTGGTTTAAGGAACAGTATTGACTCTGGGAGTTTGAGGAGCAGTAGTGACTCTAGGAGGTTGAGATGAGGTTGAAGGATGATTGATTGGTGGAGTTGCAATGAACCCAGTATTGTTCATTGGATCTCTAGATGAGATAAAATCATCCTCCTTAGTGATGAATGCATTTTCCACAGAATGAGATTCTGATGGAAATTTGTAAGCTTCAATTACTCTAGGTCCACCAAGATTTTTCCTTCTTTCATCAAGTTCTAAAGCTTCAATTTTGGCTATCATGATGTCTAGAGTAGTACTCTCAAGATTAAGACTATTTTTCAGCATGGTTACATTCTATTTCCAGCTTTCAGGGAGACTGTGAAGCATCTTTTTGTTTAATTCTTTAATTTTGTAAGTGACTCCCATGATTTCAAAGTCATTTACTAACTGTACAAATCTGTGCAGTTGCTTAGAGATTGTTTCTCCCTTGGTGTGGTGAAATGTTTCATACTGATTAACAAGCTTGTCGTTGTTGATTTCAGCCACTTCATTGCTTCCTTCACACATGATTTTGAGTGCATCCAACACAGTTTATGCAGTTCCATACTTCTCCAGTCTTTTCAGCACATCCATCTTGAGTGCTTGAGTCAGAATTGAGTAGGCTTTGAGGTCTATCTTGATTTTCATGTAGTCTTCTTCATCTATGGTCAGATCTTCAATGGGTATTCTAGCAATTCTGTATATTGCAGCTTCATCTGCAGACAGAGTAACAGGGATGTGTGGCCCCTTGCATATTGATATCTAGAAATCAGGATCTACACCTGTTATGTAATTCCTAAACCTGATCTTCCACTATTTAAACTCAGATTTATGTTTAAGCATTGGAGGTTTAGGTGTATGACCAAGTTCTGAGTAGCTATTAGAATCCATTTTGACTATGTGTTTAACTTTTTATAATATAGATTTAGATGATTTTATGATTGATTAGTCCAAATAGTTTCACGGAAATCAGAAACAAATCTGTAATGATACTAAGTTTCTTGGTGTTGTGAGTATTTTGATGAGTATGTGTTGATAAGAGTAATTTCTGCTGTTTACTGAGTAGAGAATATGATATACTCTACTAGCAACTCGATTACCAGATCAATCGAATTCTATCTAGTTCTTTCGCAGATCTAAAAAAGAATCGAGAGCCAAAGCTCTGAAACCAATTGACTGGGGTTGAGTAAGAGTGATATTCTTGTTGTGAATCGAATATGGTAACCAAGTCAATGATTGAGTGGCGGAAAAAAACATTAAAGAACATTCAATGCAAGAAAAATACTCATAAATGCTTCTGTATTGATATATGAAAGTTGATAAATTACAGAGAATAATTACAATAAAAATTCTCTATCTATCAGCCATCACCTCATGTACGAGGTATCTATTCTAGTTATTGGCAAACAAGATGCCTTTTACAAAATGACTAAACTACCTCTTACCTATTACATCAGAACTAGTCTAAGTCTTCATCCGCATCTTTGCTTGTTCATCCGCATTGACAAATGTGGATGAGTTAACTTGATCAGCATTTCTTCACTTGATCAACCGCATTAGTATGTTGGTCATCCGCATTGGTTCATGCGGATGAACAAATACTTGTGCGCATTTGTTCGGTCATCCGCATTTGTCAATGCGGATGAGCAAAGTGTTGTCCGCATTTACTTTGTCTTCCGCATTAGTCAATGCGGAAGAACAAATACTTGTCTGTATTTGTTCTATGCCTTCCGCATTGACAAATGCGGGAGACAATACTTTATTCTTCTTAGCAGATTCTTCATTCGTGTTTCTTCTTAGACTTAAGGGATTTTAGCAAAACAATCATCAAATCACCCATTGAGTTGGCATGTATGATCCTTTCAAGGGTTCAACAATAATACCATTCTTGTTCAATACTATGACTGCCTCTCCTGTTCTCCAATCATAGTACCACCATTTGAAGTGGGAAGTGAAGTCCTGTGGCATTTCCCGTAGAGGGATCTTAGACATTGTGCACATAGGACTCCACTTTAGCACTATTTTCGTTTTTCCTGTTATGGCATCAACCTCAGACCGTCCGATATACCTCGTTGGTTGTTGAGGTTTGAAAATGACCCATCTGGTGTGATACTCTCTCTTTGTTGCTGCTTCAAACCAGCCTAACATTTTACGTGGGTCAGCGTATAGCAATTTCAACATTGCTAACTAGTTAAGCTCAAACTACGAAGAGTCTTCAAGTCATGTAGGAACCTAAAATACTCAATCCCCTTCTCACGTTTAACAGGATAAACATTTAGATCTTCAAAATGTGCCCACGCAATGATTTTGCCCGACACCTTGTGATGTTTCTTCACTTTGTAAAGCTTGTTGTAGGCAGTTGACGTTGAAGCACTGCGTTGGGCTCTTATCTCTTCAAAGCATGCAGCCAATTCATCCTTTCTGATATTTACATTGACTTCTGAGGCTGGGACTTTGTCTTCTTTCTTTTCAGACTCTTGTTCCATTTTATCCAGAGTCTCAAAAGTTTCACTAACAAGATTGTCGCCTAGATTAGGAATGACATTACCCTCATTATCAGTGTACTCTGGATAATATTGATCCGTGACATCTTCAATCTCTATCTCATCGACGTCGTTGAGCTCGTCGTCACTTTAAACCTAGACTGTTGGAGCATCTTTCACAATCTCATCAGGATTGAGTCGGAATATTTCAGCGAGTTGCTCGTCGGTGAGATCATGAATTATCTCTCCTTCTTTAGGTGTGTAATTCACCGATCTCCTGACTATTCCTTGAAGATCAAGAATCATCGTGAGTTGAGTCTTGATCTGTTAGAGGGGAGCAACATCATATTCATCTCCTTAAAAATTTGAATCTGCTTGATTTAAGACATGTAACACATCAGCCATTAGTTAATAATCAAAGCAGTAATCATTAATAATAAATATAAACATTAATTACATTATTTTGATACAAGATTCAAATACACATGATTTTAAATAACATAACAACTATGCATTACTCTTGTCTTGAATCATGTGCTCCTCTTCTGACGTGGCTGAAGTAGAGGCACCTTTGTCTTGAGCTCTCTTGGTCCTCTTTTCACTTGCCAGATGAGCTGTAGTGGTGGTGGATGGGAAGTGTGTAACTGGTGGAGTTGTGGTAGGTGAGGTGGTGGAAGGTGGAATGGTGGTAGTGGTGGTAGGTGGAGTGGTGGTAGTGGTGGTAGGTGGAGTGATGGTAGTGATGGTAGTAGGTGGAGTGGTAGTAGTGGTTGCGGTGATAAACATCATCCTCCTCCTCTTGTTCTGCATCCCGTGGGGTTGAGCCATCTGTTTCTTCCTCGAGCCCCTCGAAGTGGATGCTCTCCCTGGGATGTTGCTGGGCTGATCGGGAGTATAACTAGGATCAGTAGCAGTCTCCCTAGAGTCGCTAGGGCGTCCTCCAACCTCCTGAATACCTCGGTCGATGGCAACCACCCTGCTCCCCATAGTATGAGTCAAGGGCTCCTCGTCTATCTTCTCCTCCTCATCAAGACAAAAGTCTTGATGGAAACCTATTGCCTCAGTCCCTCCTTGGGTGGATGCTGGAGATGCTGTATCAGTAGTGGGGGCCCTCAATTGAGTGGGCCCTGCATCTCCACTATCACCGCTGTCATCGTTGTCGGAATCATCGTCCGGGAGCACAAGCTGCTCAACATCAGAATCACTATCTGTGTGGCACCATTTACGTCTCCCTGGCGCCACATAATCAACCTTGGCTAGATGGCCGAAGAGTCTCTTCACCGGGGGTTTGACCTGTTTTCCTTGGTAGACCTTCATGCGGCCCAAGGTTGTATCATCCATAATCTCCAACACCACAGCATCGTGGCTCTCCTTGGAAGAGAGGTCAACTTCTCATCAGTGTTCATTTGGAGAAACCTAGGGTACATGCAGAAACCCCCTTTACCCTTGGCCTCCAGATTCTCTATCAGATAAGAGAATATCATGCTCGAGAAGCTGAAAGGGTGGTTCGGAACCAGTGCCATGTAGGCATTTTGAATCTGGCCTGAAAGATCATCAAACCCACCCCTTCATGAAGTCAAGCACTTAAGGATGACATGTGGTAAGTACTTGTACTGGGGACACAGGTTGCTCTTGTTGAGCACACCTGTATTAATATCCCCAGCATACTTCATCCTTAAGAAGCACCCTCTCACAGTCAGCGAATGAAGTCTAGTAGGGTGATCAGCATCATCACCCAAGGCAAGTACCCTTCGTATATCCTCAACAGTGACCTCGACATCCTGACCAAAAATGCTACTATGGATGCTGTAAGGCTCGTGTGTACGGTCAACCGATGCCTCCTTCCAGAAGGCATGCTAAATAGACCTGTAGGGAGTGCATGGTGTGGATATAGCCCTGTAGATCCTAGATCGCTTAAGGAATGCCATAATCCCCACAAACTCGGTGCCATTTCTAGTAGTGGCATCTAAATGAGCACATATGTTGTGCTTGGGATTGATGGACCACCTGTCAGCCATAGATCTGCAATACAAGTCACATAGATGTTAGATCACCACATATCAAAAATCAATTCTAATTATCTTAGTTGAACTTAGTCTGGTTCAATCATGTGACTCAACCATGCGACTGTGTTCAGTCGGTTGACCTGGCATGCGACTGGGTTCAATCGGGTGACTGAGCAGGCGACTGAGTTCAATCGGCCGACTGAGCTCATTCGTAGTATCCATTCGGCTGATTAAGTCCTTCGACCAGCTAAATCGCGCGATTGGATTTCATCGTGGTGTCTAGTTGCATGACCCACTGTTTGGTAGACCGAAATTCAAATTTGACACAAATCTTGACATTAGACGTCGTGTAATGGTTCAATAGACTCGCAATCACTTTACTAATAACCTAATGACTTTTATTTCAATAATTTACTCGGTTTAGTTAGGTTATTAGTCCATTTACTGGTTCGGTTCTAGTATGGGTCGAAAGTCATAAATTCGGGCACCATTCCAATAGATTTCGGTGAGATAGCATCACATTGTACTTGTATAACAGCTCACAATCATCAGAATATCAAACGAAGTCGGAAATTTTGATTTGATGAAATTTTGGGCAGAGTAACGGTAAGTTGTGCAATATTAAGGCGATTGGGGGTGATGAGTTGAATGCGATCGACTATGGCCCTATTTATACCAAATTTGATTTCAATTGGGCGACTGGACCCATTTGCTTTGTTCATTCAGGCAATTGGACCTCAATCGTGCGATTGGTTTAGTCTATCACCTTTAGTCGCCCGACTGGATTTCAGTCGGGCGACTGACTCATTCACACAGCTCCATTCGGTCGACTGGCTCATTCTGATATGCCATTCGGGTGAATGGTTCATACTCATGTGCCATTCGGCTGTTTAGGGCATGAGTAAGGTCCATTCGTACGGTTGGTCCATACTCATGGTCTAATCGTGTGATTGGATCGTACTCATGATTTTGAGTTTATGACCATTCCACACTTAATCCCTTTTAACTTTTGATTAAATGTTGTGAGCAATTTGATCATCTCAGACATGATCATTTTAACTTGGAAAACTTTTGATCACCTCAGACGTGATTGATTTTTCATTTGAAAACACGTGTGGTCACCTCAAAAGTGACCCTTGTAGGTGATTAAATCCCCTATTGAATTCCATTGCGTAGTCCGATATCTAACAAACTGAATTGATGAAATTTAAACAAAATAAAAGACTTAAACTCAAATACAAAACTAAAACTTGTTTTTAGGTTTTGTGTGAGGTGTAAATCCTAAGATAGAAATCTAATGGATTTGGTTCCGAAAAAGGTAGCTTCAGTTCATTTTCACCATAAATGGACCAATTCAAGTTGGAATCATACAGGCAAGTCAAATCATTTAGGACATGTTATCAACACCTTTCGTGCGATTGGATCGTACTCATGATTTTCACTTTATGACCATTCCACACTTAATCCCTATTAACTTTTGATTAAATGTTGTGAGTAATTTGATCATCTCAGAAATGATCATTTTCACTTGGAAAACTTTTGATCACCTCAGACGTGATTGATTTTTCATATGAAAACACGTGTGGTCACCTCAAACGTGACCCTTGTAGGTGATTACATCCCCATTGAATTCCATTGCGTAGTCCGATATCTGACAAACTGAAATGATGAAATTTCAACAAAATAAAAGACTTAAACTGAAATAGAAAACTAAAACTTGTTTTTGAGGTTTTGTGTGAGGTGTAAATCCTAAGATAGAAATCTAATGGATTTGGTTCCGAAAAAGGCAGCTTCAATTCATTTTCACCATAAATGGACCAATTCATGTTGGAATCATACAGGCAAGTCAAATCATTTGAGACATGTTATCAACACCTTTTGATGCTTAATTCTTGTTTTTCATCTAGAGTCGTTAGCAAGTTTAGGAAATCAGACTAGTACTATTAGATTCCCAGATTGATTTGGACTTTCAAGAATTGTAGCCACGATGATTGTCAGTATATTGTTCCCCTTAAATCCATACACAAACTTTTGACACAGATTGGTGATAGTTTAAGGTTTGATTATTTCAACAAGCATTTGTGGATCCCACACTTATATGGTAATCAACATTCCTCAGGAGATTTTGAGCAGTCTCAGGGTAGTTTTCAAGAAGAAACTATTCTTAGAACTTTCAAAGAGAAGCCAAGCCTCAGGTTAGTGCCACCGCACAACAAAGAGGTGGCAAACAACAATGAATTCTAGAATATATAGGTTATGCTTATCCTCAGGTATGTGCCACCGCACAGCAGAGAGGCAAATAACCTATCTTCTTGTTTAAGCAATTTTAATCTTTTTGCACAGATCTCACCACAACATAAGTTATTAGTTTGATTGCTTTTGCCTTTTTTTCATGTGCTTTTGCCCATATTTTGGTCTTACGCTCACATTTGTGGCGTTTATTCTGCTAGTCACCCCTTATTGGAATTTTGTGGATTGTGTTAACCAGGGATAAGATGATAACCCACAACTTGTTGAACAACTTAATTTGTTCTTGAGATCACCAACAAGGTCTAATCATCTATTGTGTTGAATCACCCGACATACCATCTGTGGTCTAGCAACCTCTAGGTCTACTTTCTTTGTGTTACCTTAGTAGTAACTTGTTTTACTATCATTTTTCCTTTTATATTGCTCAGACTACACATACTTATACTTTGAACTTCGCATCTAATTTAATTTAAACTTTTAACGTCCCAAGTGGTTTGTTCCTGTGTACTATCATTCTCGTCATCCCTCTTTTTTTTTAATAATGTTAGTAACTAAACCTATTCTCCCCCTAAAATTCTAAAACTGTAACCGATTTATGCTTTATAAGATTTTAATAGGCGACAATAACACCAATTTAATTAAATACTTAAAATTAAACAAACAAGTAAAGAAAATAAAATTTTAAAAGAAAAATGGACTATACGCATCGGACTAGACATGATCATCTTCAGGAATTACATTACTTTTTTTAACGTCATTGACCTCTAACAAATATAGAAAACATGGTTTATCAAAATCCTTTGTATAGAGGTCAGCACGTTGAAAATCAGTATTTATTTTAATCACATCGATTAGGTTTTTTTCAAAGCAATCACGTATGAAGTGATATTTTATGCCCATGTGTTTGGTCTTTGGATGTTGTACTAGATTTTTAGTTACTACAATTGCAGCAGAGTTTTCAACAAAAATAGGAGTACACGAGAAATTCAAACCGTAATCCCACATTTGCTGTTGAATCTATACGATTTGTGAACAGCAACTTGCAGCAGCAATGTATTCGGCTTCATAGGTTGACAAGGCAACCGAGGTCTGCTTCTTACACAGCCAGGTCACTAATCTTCTCCCGAAGAATTGACATCCCACTAATGTAGACTTGTAGTTCATCTTGAAGCCACCGTAATCCGAGTCACTATACACTGTTAGCTTGAAGTCATTGTCATGAGGATACCACAACCCAAGTGTTGGAGTACCCTTCAAATAATGGAAGATGCTTTTGACCCCTATCAGATGGTTAACTTTTGGCTTTGCCTGATATCTTGAACATAAACATGTAGCATACATGATATCAGGTCTTGAGGTAGTGAGGTACATGAGAGATGCAAGCATTCCTCGGTACATGGTGGCATCGACCGGATCACCATTCTCGTCGGGTGCTACATCTCGGCAAGTGGAGTCCCAGCTGCGAAAGCATTCTCCATGTCAAACCGACTGAGAATGTCTCCTACATACTTGTTCTCATGTAGGAAAATCCCTGTTGGTGTCTGATTCACCTGGAACCCAAGAAAGAATTTCATCTCTCCCATGGCACTCATTTCAAACTCGGCCTTCATTATTGCTTCAAACTCTTTACATAGATCTTCGTTGTTGGACCCGAAGATTATGTCATCAACATAGATTTGGATGAGTAGTAAATCACCATCCTTTTCTTTGATTAACAGTGTACAATCAATGACACCTCTGCGAAAACCGTGTTTCACAAGGTGAGTCGAGAGTTTCTCATACCAGGCCCTGGGAGCTTGATGAAGCCCATATAAAGCCTTGTCGATTTTGTAAACTCTGTCCCGATGATATGGATCCTCAAATCCCTCGGGTTGACTGACGTACACTGTCACTCGGATTTCACCATGAAGGAATGCACTCTTCACATCAAATTGTTAAACTTTAATCTTCCTGTATGATGCATAGGCAAGGAAGATACCCATTGCTTCCATTCTTGCCACAAGTGCAAACACTTCATTGTAGTCTTTTCCCTCAACTTGTTGAATCCTTGAACAACAAGTCGAGCCTTGTTTCTAATGATCACTCCTTGATCATCTTTCTTGCATTTCAAGACCCATTTGTTGCAATGACCTTAGTACCTTTAGGTCTATCCACTAGAGTTCATACACCTAACTTCTTGAACTGAAGAAGTTCTTCTTCCATGGCACTCACCCATGCCACATCATTCAGGGCTTCACTAACATACTTTGGCTCAAACTGAGACACAAAGCAACGATATGCACCGTCATGAAGGTATCCCCTTTCTATCACCGAGACATAATCAGCTAAGTATAGCTGATTTCTGGTCTGAACTCTTGATCTCACATCCCCAATGACATTATCCAAAGGATGATAGCCATTTAGGCGTGATCCAGGAGTGGTTGGATCAACTACCTCAGAATCAAGATTGTGAACATTTGGTTCAGTATCTGAGGCAGTACGTGTTTGAGGTTCCGAAGACTCAGAGGCATCAATGTCAGATGCTTGTGGACTTGCAGTAGGAGGAACTTGTTGCTCCACGTTGTTCAGATCAGTCTCCATGTCTTCATCTTCAGAGGAAGAGTCACTTCCTCGAGTGCTCCCCTGAGTTGGTAGATGAATCACCTTCTAGTCCGAATGATGTAGATTCTTCTGAATGTGTGTTGAAGACATCATACATCATCTTTGTTGCTAACTCATCATCAGAAGTGGAGAGTGGGATGTTGAAGGACTTGAAGAATCCATCAAAGTCGAAAAAGAAGGAAGGTCTTTTTCCAGCAGGTGGTGTCGTGTGTCTCTAAACGTCCACGTTACACCACACTTCTACTTGACCCGTCGAGTTGTTGTAAACTCTCTTGTTTGGTATGTTGTATCCTAGAAAGATACCTTCTTCAGCCTTCTCACTAAATTTTCCTTCCTGAGTCTTCTTCAGTAGGGTGCATGGAGCACAAAATGGCTCGAGATACTCAAGATTAGGTTTACGTTTTTGTAGTAACTCGTAACATGTCTTTCCATGGCGTTTAACTACCAGAACTCGATTTAGCGTATAACACGCATTTGCAACTGCTTCATTCCAGAATTGGATAGGCAGTTTTGAGTCTGCTAGCATCGTCTATGCTGTCTCTATCAAGCTGTGATTCTTCCTTTTAGCAACGCCATTCATCCGAGGAGTGTAGGCAGAAGTGAATTGATACATAATTCCTTTTTCCTTGCAGTAAGCCTCCATCCATTGATTCTTGAACTCGGTTCCGTTGTCTGAGCGCACTTGTCATACCTTCAACTTGTATAGAGACTCCAGAGTAGTTACTAATTCCTTGAATGACTCAAATGATTCTGATTTGGATTTCAGAAACATCACACAAGAGAATCTTGAGTAGTCATCAATAACTACACAGCAGTACAGATTGCCTGCGATGCTTCTTGTACTGACTGGACCAAACAGATCCATATGAAGAAGTTCAAGAGGAAGTTCAATGAAATGAACTTTCTTTTCCTTATGAGACTTCTTCATCTTTTTGCTATTCTTGAACGCAACACAGAAATCTGGAAGTTGGAAGTTTTTGACGTTAACTCCTCTCACTAGATCATTCTGGATCAAGTGATTCATCTTTCTTGGATTAATGTGTCCCATTCTCCTATGCCAGGAGATGGAATCCTTCTCAGTAGATTTTGACAAGAAGCACTAAACTTCATGATCCGTTATGGAGGCCTTTGATAGATCCAAGACATAAAGGTCCTTATATCTCTAGGCAGACATTAAGACTTGATCCTCCGGGATGACATAGTCCTTTTACAGGACATAGCACTTCTTCTTGTCAAAAACTACCTTAAAGCCTTTATCATAAATTTGAGAAACAGAAAGCAAGTTATTTTGAAGTTGTTGAACATAGTTTACCTTGTCAAACTTCACTTTCTGATTACCTACATCCCCTTGAGATGTGATGTATCCACCTTTGTTTCCAGCAAACGAAATATGACCTCCCTTTACCTGTTTGACGTTTGATAAGAGATCCATGTTCCCTGTCATGTGCCTGGATGCTCTGCTATCTATAATCCACGTGTTGGTTTCAGCACTATAGCGAACACCCTGCACATTCAATTGAAAACATTAGTTCAGGTTAGGGACCCAAGCCTTCACTAGCTTGGGTTTCCCAGAGGCATCACACATCATAAACTCAACCCATTGACCGTTTGAGGGTGAGGGAAGCTCAAATGTCTTCTTGTTCTAATTATCAGACAATGAGGTTGATTTATCCTTCCATAAGCCAGCTTTGTATAAGGCCTATTTGTGATAAACAGACGACTGGCTAATGAGTTGAACTTTAGGTTCACTATCCCCTTTAGGTGGTGTTACTGATTTCCTCTTAAAAGAGCTAGGTTTTGGTTCCAGAAGTTCAACTTTCCTCCTCGGTGTCTGATAATAAGGACAGTTAGACGCAATGTCTCCATACTCTCCACAGCTGTAGCATGATCTGCTTTTGACTTTACGATTTAACTATTTTTATGGAGATATATGTGACACACGTGTGACCTTACTCTATTTCGGTTTTGACTCGTCTTGTTTAGATGTTTTGTCTGGTTAACAAAGTTAATTACTTTAACACTTTTAACATCTTTTCCTTTTCTATTATCTGGACTTTGACAAGATGCACGTGATTGGTGAACATTATAGGTCCTTTTAAGTTTAGATTTAGACTTGATTGAACCAGACTTTATATTAACATTTTCAATTTCTTTTTCCAGATTAAAACAAGGCATTTTATATTTTGCCTTTGAAGTGGCCTCCTTTGTTTAGTACCAGATTCATTTGATTTACATGTGGAATCTGGATCACTTACAAGAGGAGTAGACACCACATGATCCTTGATTGGATTGTTATTAATTGGTTTACTTTTAGTATTCATTAAGTTCTCATGTGGTGGTGGAACCACTTTATAACCCAATCCATCCCCATTATTACGCTCTCTTACTAAGTGTTAGACTATATTTGAAGAACTTGTCCAACTATGCAGTTTTTGCTTTAAGGAATTAACTTGTACTTCTAAAACTGCCTTTTGTTTCTTTGTGTCCTCTAGTGAGTTAAGATAGTACCTAATGTCATTATCTTGGTTAAAGGCTACTACCTCGGTTTCCCTAAGCTGTTTGTTCAAAAGGTCTATCTTTTCTTTGTAACTATGCTCATTTTGTTTTAGAACTCTGTTAGCTTCAGTGCATAGTTCCAAGTCCTTTACTATGTTACCATTATGATTTAATAACCAAGAAATTTTAAATCAATGCTTTCCCTAAATTTATTACAATCAGAACAAGCATGATTATTGAAAAGTTGGTCAGTAGTACTTACCTGAGAGGGTTCTGATGAATCATCCATCAATGCAGAGTCTGGTATTTCTGGTGCTGGTGATTCTGACGTTGTTGCAGTTTTCCCTTTTTTAGGCAGGTAATTAACCACTGGTGCAGTCTCTTCTGTGTTTGACATCGCGAGTTCGATTGCAATATATCCTTCACTAGCAGAATCATCATCTAGATCCTCCACACTAGCGATAGTGGGTTCTCCTGGTCAGACAAACCGAAAGCTCCAGTCATGTCCTTCATCATCATGAGCAGTCAAGGCTTTAGGATCCTTTCGTGATGAAGTAGGACTGCTAGTGGGTTTATCCTGACGATTGAAGGAAGTGAAAGGATTCCCGTTTCTAGTCTTCTTTGGCTTCACACACTCCTGTTTG
This sequence comes from Flaveria trinervia, assembly GCA_025506515.1. NCBI lineage: Eukaryota > Viridiplantae > Streptophyta > Magnoliopsida > Asterales > Asteraceae > Flaveria > Flaveria trinervia. The sequence goes on along the minus strand of CM046458.1, from coordinate 38,812,170 downwards.
AAGTGCCCTTTCTTGTCGTTGTTGAAACAAGTCACCTTGGTCTTATCAAAACCAAAGGTAGTGTCCTTAGTTGCAACCAAGTTCTGTCCGTTTTTTTGACAAACTTCTTAGCTCGCTGGACAGCACTCGCTAAGGCCCACATTACGTCCATCCTTTCCAGCTCTGTCTCGTCAACCTGCTCATAGTCCTCATTTGCCAGATGACAGTTCCAATTTTACCAGCAATTAGTCCATCACAGGAGTGGACTACCGCAGCTAAGAGATCCATGTGTTCTTTACTTACCTCAAGTATCACATTAGCGAAATTCTCGGTCTTCAGTTTTGCTGCATTGGCTTCAGGTACAATGTATTGGGTACCGGACGAACCGGACGTTTCTTACCCTGAAGTAGAGGCTTGAGAAGGACTAGATGAGCTTGATACGAAAGCTTTCTGAAGAGGTGCTCCAGATGTATTGGCATATGGAGTCACGTTGTACAGGGCTGGGTTCTGATCATAGGAAGACTTTTGTGCTCTATACTTCATTCTCAGCTCTTCCTCTCTTAATTTCAGAATGAAGTCATTGATATCTAACTTTGTTAGCATATCATTCTGTCGGAGGTTGGAGACAAATGAAACCCATTTCTCCGGCAACCCATCTGCAAAGTTAGACACTTTGTCCTCCATTGACGTCATTACTCCATGAGTGTGCATCTCACTCATCAAGTGGTAGAACCTATTGATAACATCATCCAGGCTTTCTTTTTCAATCAAGAGAAGTTGTCAAACTCCTTCTTTAAAGCCATAGCCTTTATGGCCTTCAATGATGTGTTTCTGTCATACCTTTTCTCCAATGCATCCCATTGTTTCTTTGCTTGCATATACTCTGAGAATTGATGGAAATATCCTTCGGAATTGACTGTGTAAGCAAACATAGACTTTCTTTTCAGCGTTGTATTTGACCTATTGTCCATCAGTCATGCCACCTACTGTAAGTTTGACAAGATCAGCTCCTACTAGCATGTTGTACCCTGTCTCTATAGATTCCCATAGATTGGGATCTACTCCATTTAAGTAGATCTTGAAACATTGCTTCCATTATGTGTAGTCATCTAACAAGATTAGCTTTGGGGGTTTTTTATGATTCCTCACTTCATTCTCCAATAGCAATAAGTTCTGAATACGTGAGTCTCTCCCTGCTGTGAATGTTGAGTATTGATCCACCATTACAATAAACTTTAACTTTAAACCAAACTGTTGTATTAGTGTGAATGAAGGTGTGCGATTGGGCTATCGGGCGATTGAACTATGCGGATGGTTCAATCGTGCGATTGAACTAATGTGGATGGCTGAGTCGGGCGAATGAACTAATGTGGTTGAACAATGCGAATAGTCTTCTCAGTCGTACGAATGAGTCCAATCGTGCGTATGGGGGATGCATATGATCTCAGTCCTGTGATTGAGTCAATCGTGCGACTGAGCCTGCTGGATTTCGAAAATTTGTAGGTTTAGGTGTTTGGACGCAAAACACGAATTTCTTGCTAACCCTAATTGTCGTATGCTGGAAAAAAACTAAACTTTACGATCGGGAGACGTCTAAAACCCGATTTGACACAAAAATAGCGTTTTTGAGTTTAAAAACACAATTTTTATATCAAAACGATTGAATCACATGTAAATCTAGAGCCAAAGCTCTGATAGCACTTGTTAGGATCGTGTACTGGATGAATACTAACAGATTTTGCATGTACCGAATCAAATAGTGCGGAATCCTATTTGATTGCGATCTATGAAGTTGGAACAGGTTGCTAGAGGTCTCTGGACTAGTAGGGTACGTGTAGGTATAGAATTATTCAAAGTATCTTGTTTTTCCACGAATTAAGTGGTATGTATAGGTTAGGGTTTATCAATCATGCGACTGGACCATTATCATGGTTCGGTCGTGTGGTTGAGTCATTCTTTTCTTTTGTAAATCTCATCATTCTTTTCATTAAGCACACACTCAAATTCAGCTTTTCTTTTGGAAATTGTTTGTTCTAGCTCAATGTTCTTGTTAATCAAAGCCACATTTGCTTCTCTAATAGATGCAAATGCTGCTATGCATGTTTCAGAACATAATTTGGCTTTTGCCTCAGAGGATACCGATGATACCTTTGGTGTAGAGGCATTAGTGGATGAAGTATCAGCAGAATCCAAAGCCACAAGAGCTAGATTTCCAAAGGGACTGTCACCACCATGTTGACCAGCACCAGTGAACAGTTGTTCATGACCAGACAAATCATCTGGTAAACTGCTCCAGTCAAAAACTCCTGGGGTGAAGAAGCTGTGTTGTTGAGGTTGAGTTTGTTAATGAGATTAGGAAGGTTGTGGTTCAGGCAATGCTTGTGGTTGTTGTGCAATTGGAGCTTGAACAGGATTTGGTTAAGGCAAATAATAGCAGGGATAAGGATATGACATTTGACCCTGGGGAACAAAGTATGCAGGAGACCTAGGATGTGAATGATGACCAGAACCAGCAGGATGTTGCCCTCTGTTTTGTGGACTAGTACTAGGAAAAGTCACAAAGAGTTCAGAAGAGTTAGATCCAGTTGATCTACACTCTCTTGCAAAGTGTCCCAGCCTTTGGCATTTGTGACACCTCAACTTACTCTTGTCAAAACCAACTTTGGTTTTGCCAGAGAGTCCAGGAAATTTCCTGCCAGTTCTCTTATAGAACTTCTGAGATCTGATATTAATCAATGCCATTTGGCTCAGAATATCCATCTCTTCTAGATCATCATCAGCTATTCCTTTCAAATCATCCATGATGAAGCATAGATTATCACTATTACTGCCAGAATGACTCTCAATACCAACAAAAGCATGATCAGAACTATTTGAAGAGAAATCAATATGCTCATCATAATTGCTTTCAGATGCAGCATATTCTGACTCATGACCAACCAAGGCAGTATTCCCTGGTACAAAGTCATCAGTGAGCTTTCCTGATGAGGACAGTTTCCTCTTCTGCTCTATCTCTCTTTCGAATGTAAGTAGTTTCCCATGAAGTTGGGTGAGAGATAGGCTATCCAGATTTGCACTGGAGCGTAGGACAATAGTGTATGTGTCCCATCTCTCAGGCAATGATCTGAGGAACCTGTTATTCATCTGGCTATTGGTGTATTCCTGTTTCACCATTTTCAGCTCAGAGATCAAGCAGGAAAAATGCTCAAACTGTTGAGTCAGTGTCTCACCATTTCTATGAGAGAATGTCTCATATTGTTGGGCAAGGATTTCTCTGTTGTTTGCTAAGACCTCATCTGTGCCACCGAATTGTTCCTTCAAGGCATTCCAGAGATCATGAGCAGTTTCATTTTGCATAAGCCCTAAATAGATTTCATTAGGCAGTGCCATGGCCAGAATTCCATGGGATTTAGCATCAATCTCAAACAGTTTCCGATCTTCATCAGAGTATTGTTCCTTCTTCTTCGGAACCATTTGATTGGTTTCCGGATTGTTCACCATAGGCTTATGTGGTCCATGTACCACAGATGTCCAACAACCTGAACTGTTAACAGACAGGTGATGAAGCATTCTTCGTTGCCATATGTTATACTCGGTCCTAACCAGCATCGGGGGCTTGGTTGAGGAACCAGTATTGTGAGGATCATTAGAAGGAGTAGTCATCTCAGATTCAATCAAATTCAATTAAGCTATAACAGATTTAGAACAAAACACAACAACCAATTGAACCAAGAGAGATCTCAGAATAAATGAACGAAAGCGTCAGAAATTCAATAATCTATAACCAGTTCTTGCAAAATGCTAATTCAATCAAACATAGATATCAATTAGCAGTTTCAATGATTAATTGTTAGATCAATCAATGATTAACCTGCTCTAATACCACTTGTTAAGATCAGTGATCTACGTTTGATTGATTAGAGAGTATAGCAGCGGAATTCTAACAATGAATTAGCCAATTCACAAGAACAAAAGGATATTCAATGTAAGAACACAGACGGTTATAGATAGAGAGAATTCTGCAGATATATTTCATTCAATATTCGCTTTTGTGGTAACGGAATGTCACACTTACAATTAGGTCGACACCTCTTATATAAGAGATGTCACGTCTGCTGATGTCACTTGATAGTGACATGTAACAGAATTATTCCAACTGAAACACAACTACTGAAGATGTCAAAACAACTGACATCTTCTTACAAAAATACGAAGTGTTATGAGTTACTACAACTACTGAAAAACATAAAACTACTGACGAGCACAACAACTGAAGAAGTATTCTTCAGCTGTTGTGTCAAACTACTGAAACAATAACAACTAAAGAACATACTCTTCAGTTGTTTTACAAATACTGAAACAAGAAACTACTGAAAGGTAAACCATCACAACTACTGAAAAAGAACTCTTCAGCTGTTATGACAACGTCTGATACTTTGGTCTTCAGCACTTGTGTCTTCAGACTTTGTCTTCAGCACTTGTGTCTTCAGACTTTGTCTTCAGCACTTGTTTCTTCAGACTTTGTCTTCAGCACTTGTGTCTTCAGACTTTGTCTTCAGCACTTGTGTCTTCAGACTTTGTCTTCAGCACTTGTGTCTTCAGACTTTGTCTTCAGCACTTGTGTCTTCAGACTTTGTCTTCAGCACTTGTGTCTTCAGACTGTCTTCAGACTTTGTGTTTTCAGACTTTGTAATCAGCTGTTGTTTTCAGCTGTTGTGGTCTTCAGTAGTTGTTGTGATGTCTGTGGGACTTAAAGGTTTTTTTGATCCGGCTCATTGGTTCTTTTGGTCTAACAAAAGGTAATCCCCTAAGAAGATTGTTTTAACTAATTTGTTTATATTTTGAAATTAACGTGGCCCAACCTGCGATGGCATAGGAAAGACTTAGAAGTGGAAGCTTTGGACAAAAGACAAGTGATGGTGGATGTTGACTCCCTTGAATCCATGCCAAGAAGATATGTGTCATTCTTTCTTGGAGTTCGCATTAACACCATCTCTTCTGGAATATAATCTCTGATTTCAGAAAAAGACATTCCTTGGACTTGAACAAGACTAGAATGTCTATTATCCTAAATCTGAGCAAGTTTAGGTACATAGTTGACTTTCTCTAAAGTAGGACAGCCGTTGGAAACCTCCCCTTTGCAAACCATTTTCCCTCCTTTCTTGTCATCGGCAAATGCGACATATCCTCCATTGATAATTCGATAATTTGTAGTCTTTTAGCCCCGTCATGTGTCTGGAGCATCCACTATAAACATGTCATACACTTTTTACAACTTTAGTGGTTGGCTCCTGCAAAAATATCAAAGAACAAAATAACCAAGTGAAACTGGAACCAAAGTTTGAACAACTTTGGTTTTTGGAGAGATAGGCTTCTTACAAAAGAAGTTATTAACCAAATGATTCAATCTACACCCAAATGAGTTCTTAAAAATATTTCTATGATGTAGCATAGGACAGTCCTTAACTACATGATCATTTTTGACCACATTTTACATATGTAACAATGTGATGTAACAAGCCTATAGATATGTATAAGAATTATAGTGATAACCACTAAAATGATCATTTTGTATATAACCATTCTGTTATAGCCCAAACCTGTTTTAACCCTTTCCCCTATTGATATTTACATAAATCATCATGTTTCATCCCCGATATTATCCATTTATCAAGCTTTGGTTGAAGTTTGCTTGTATCAAATTTAGCAAGTGCAACCCTTTCAGTCAAAGTGTTGATTTCAATATTTCTTTCCAAAACAAATCTTTTTAAATGATCATTTTCTTTCAAAGCTTCGTTTAATTTAGAAAAATATTTAGACTCGTTTATTTTAATATCTACATTAATTCGTTTTAATTCCTTTTCCTTATCAATTAACAAGAGATTAGGTATGTATACCCCGAATAACCTAATTTTGCATGCAGAGAACACATGTCTTGAATTAGCTCATAAGGAAGTCCCATCACCACCTTTTATGCTGCTAAGGCATTCTCACATTGGCACACCAGATTATTCAACTTGTTTTCCTCGACAACGGTAGCAGCATCATCTTTTCCATTATGTTGCTCCATGGGCTGACTTCCTTCCTTCTGCATCTTCTCATACTTACTTTCTATCACCATTTCATCCTCTTTCACCTTCAAGGATACTTTAACTTCATCTCTAAATTCTTTGACAGATCAAAATCATCCTCACTTTTCACCTTCTTCTTCTGTTCCACAATCTTAGCCACCAACGCTTGGTTAATTTCTTCTCTCGTCTCTTCAACTTCTACACTCAAATCTAAATTGGAGATCACAGTTGTCTATTTCTTGTGATTCATTTCTTTTTTATTCCCACTTGAAACCAGTCTTGGGACTCCTGAATTACTAGGATCAGTCTCTTCAAGATCATCAAGACCCACCTGATAGATATCATCTATAGTCATTCTTTTACCTTTCAACTCCCTAGCCACCAACCCTTCATAACTCTATACAAACATACCAAAGAGTGCCATTGTTTCAGATGGAACTGACAATTTATCATTTGCTTTCAAGTTGGCTTGATCTCTCCTAACACTACCACTACTACCAAAATAATAACCAGTATTCACTCCACCTTGTCGAGATGCCTGCATTGGAGAGCTTGTAGTGGAAGATAGTAATACGACATTCTGAGTGAAACCAAATGTAGGCATCATGGTTTGATTGAATTCTCTTCTCTTCATTTGTATGTCGAAAGACTTAAGCTTATTAATGATGTTCATAAGCTTTTAGTCAGCGAAACCTCTTTCTTTTTTTCACATTCTCATCTGTAGACTCCAGTAACATGGGAGAGACTCTAACAACCTGTTAACTTGTTCATTATTGGAAAGTTTCTCATCATATCTTGTCAGCATGCTCGAAACACTCAGAAAACAATTTGTAAGATACGTGAGACTCTCATTCTTGTATCCTACAAAATAGTTAAACTCCTTTTCAACTTGAATATCCTTTTCTTTTACCAGCTCATTATTACCATCATAGAACATATAGAAAGAATCAAAGAGAGATTTAGCATTCTTATGCTTAGCAAATCGATTGTAGATGTCTGGTGCAAGACATAGTGTTAATGCTCCAAAAGCTTTCTAGTCTCTATCAATCAACTTTAGATCCTTTTCATGAATGTGGTTGGATCCTTGCTTTTAGACACGACATCACCAATATTGACAGTTGGTATATGCAGGCTAGAGATGATAGATTCCCATTGGTTGTGGTTAGTGTAGAAGAAAAACGTTTTGACACATCTCTTCAAATCTTCAAAGTTGTCTCCGTTTATGAGCAAGGATGAGAGTAGTCATCTATGATATTTTAGTTTCGCAGAAGAAATAACAATTTCACAGAAAATAGCTAATTTCGCAGCGAAAAGCTTGATTCGCAGTGAAGACTAGTTTCGTAGAGCCGACAGTAGTTTTTCTGGAAATGTCGGCAGTAGTTTCGCTAGCCTGAAAGCTTGAGACTGCTTTGTTTCGTCGACAATTTGGCACAACACAAGCTAGAACTTTCGTTCAGTGATAATTTCGCTTGATGGATGAACACATGTTGTTTTGTTGGATGAAGATGATAATAGTTTTGCTGGATGAGCAGTAAATTCGTAGGATGAATCTGAAAAGCTTTTTCAACATGAAAATAGCTAATGGATTTTAGATCTGATGATTAACAGAGCTTTTCTAACCAACAACAAGCAAAATTAAATCAAATTCCTATCAAATACACTCAAATTTGATCCGGAATTGATGAAATATTGTTATTGAACAAAACAACCAAAAACCCTCAAACAATCAAGAGCACTAAGGCTCTGATACCATTTTCTTGGTCCATTTGATCGAATTTCAGTACAAATGATATGTTGAATCATTCAATATCAGAAACAATAAACAAACAACAAAGATAAATATGAACAAGAACAACCACAATGTATTCAAATATAAGTAATATGAATCCAACAACCACATGTATTCAAATATAAGCAATATGAATCCAATACAACACAGGTAACAAAGCTCAATATATTTCAGTAGAGAAACAGCTTACAATAGCCTCTGGCAACAATAATATTCGATTAGGTTTTTTGCAAGGATGCTCGACAATAAGCAAGATCAAAACTATTTATAGAAGTTTACTTTCGCTGATAACGAAACTATGTTGCCATGTAACACCCGGATATTTTATTATGGCGAGAAAGAAATAATAAAAGCAAATAAAGAAAGAAACACAATTTAACCCAAGTTGAGGGGTTAAATGTGTAAAAAGGACAAAAAGTTTCAAAAGTTGGTGTAAAAGTGGTCATAGCCGCCCACACCCTTCTGCACATCGGCTTTTCCCTGAATTTAGAAAGAGAAAAAAGAGAAGCTTTCGAGTTTTGAAGAAAAAGAAGAAGAAATCTAAATTCAAGATAAGAATTCTTGGTTATAGAATGATCTTGATTGGCCAATCCATCGGTTATATGCTTATGTGTGTTGTGTGTTTGTTTGTGTGTGTGAATTGGTGGGTTTTAGGTGTTTGAGCACATAGAAAACGGGTTTGAATGTAGTTATATCCAAAGGCTGCTAAGGGGAGTTCTAGAAACCCCTTTTTTTACATGTTTTTACATGATTTTAAGGTTGGAAATACATGTGTGAATGTTTTTATAAATGTGGGTTTTACACCCGTTAGTGTGTGTGTATGTGTGATGGGGGTGGGTTGTGGTTTTGGGAGTTCACGATGATATGTTGATGCCATGTTCATGTTATGATGCTTAAAATGTAAGAAATAAGCTAACAACATGTTAGATTGGTAAATTAGGACTGATTATAATGATGGATAGTCTGAGTTGGCTGCCCATGCACCAAGATAGGCCCATGCGCCGAACGGGCTAAAATGCCTAAGTGTCCCATGCACTCAAAAACTCATATGCCCAAATAGTTCCCATGTGCCTAAGTTAGGCTAAAATTGGCTAAGTGTCCAATACCTAGATTGCCCATGCGCCCTCGAACTCATGCACCTGAATAGTGCCCATGCGCCTAGGAATCTTGCTAGAAGGACTAAGTGTTAGGCCATGCACCCAAATAGTGCCTATGCGCCCAGAACATTCCCATGAGCCTTAGTGTTCCCATGCACCTAGAAGGTCATGCGCCTGCATAGTGCCCATACGCCTAGGCCTTAGAAACATTTTCTGAATTTGGGGAAAAATGTAAAGTGTAGGCTTTTACTTGGAATGTTCTCGGAGGTGATGTAAGTTGACTTTATGATGTGTGATATGACATGTATGATTATGGGTGATTGATGTTATGCTTATGTATCTTATGTTTCCTTATGTTCCTTATTACGTATTATGATGTGACCTTACGTGGTGTGATTATGATAATGAACATAAAGTATTATCTTAATGCAGTGAAAGATTAAGATAATGAAATGGAACATAATGAATGAGTGAAAAGTCTTGCATGAAAATGAAAGGACATTCATAACTCATTGAGAGTTGTTAGCTCAAGTGTGTGTTCACAACGTGCGATATTGGCTAACCTTTAAGGGCTCATCCACAGTGGGAGTTAGTCTATATGACTACTCCTTGTTAGAAGAGGACCGTCTACATACGGAGTACTAACTGATTATGCGTTAAACCAGATCAAATAGGAATCCTATTTGATTGGCGATCCAATCAGTGAGAATGATAACTCAATCGATATAAGATTGAACTAAACGTTAAGAACGAGTAGGAATCGATCAGGAATGAACTATGAACTTGGACAGGTTGTTTGGGATGCTCTGGACAGCTAGGGTTATGTGTATATGAAGTATCTCTCCAAGTGTTCTATTTTACCATGAATTAGGTGGTATTTATAGGTTAGTGGTTTCCATTCGTACGACTGAACCATTAGCTTGGTTCAGTCGTGCTACTGAGTCAATCTTATATCTCAATCATACAACTGATCTAGTCCCCTAGTTCAGTCGTGCGACTGGTCCATAAGCATGATGTATTCATGCGTATGGTCCACAAGTATGGGCCATTAGCATGAATAATCACCCGACTAGGTTGAACACATTTTCTCAATCATTATTGACTAAGAACTATGTACAACAACCTCAAACCTATATAAGTAGTCATAAATATGAATCAAAGATAAATAAACATCAAGTCATATATCATGTTTCATTACTTCATCAAATTACACATATGTAAGACATGAAAGACTTTTACATTTAAGTACATAAACTAGGTACACATGTATCTACAAACTCCTCCTTGGACCTAGTTTACTCTATCGTCTAACATTCTTCACATATTATTGGAACTTCTTGTACTTCTCTTCTATTGTGACTCCTGCATGTATCTCGAATGCAAAGCAAAGCTTTATAACGTGTTGAAAGTGAAGAGGTTGTATAATGTCTTGTGTGTCATAGAACAGTGGCCACTTGTATAAAGTATAGACATCTTCAGCAGACAAGTTAGTGAGCCACATTGGGTCTGAACTTTACCCGTCTGCTGTGGTATTCCTTCTGCAATGCAACCTCAAATCATCTTGACATCCTTCTTGGGTTAGCATACATCAAATCTAAGCATGCTAGTCGGTTGAGCTCAAAACTAGGAAGAGTCTTTAGATCATGAGGACATCTGAAGTACTCAATCCCTTTCTCCCTCTTAATAGCATATGCTTCCAAGTCTTCAAAATATGCCCAGGCAATAATCTTACCTGACACTTTCTAATGTTGTTTGACTCTATAAAGCTTGGTGTAGGCATTTTGCTTGGGGGTGTGCGTTGGGCTTTCATCTCTCCAAAACAAGCTTCCCATTCAGCTTTCTTTATATCAACATTAGCATCCAAAGCTTGGGCTGTACTTTCATATTTCTCTTTCTCTTTCTCCATTTCTTCCAACTTGTCAAAAGTACCAACGCCAAACGTTTCACCCAAATTAGGGATAACATGACCTTCTGGTTTAGTGTACTATGGATGGTGGTCAGTAGTGACATCCTCTATCTCTTTTTCATCCGCATCTTTTAGCTCATCATCACTCACAACATCAACTTCTGGAGCATCTTTCACAAGCTCATTAAGAACCAGTCTGAACATTTCAGCGAGCTGCTCATCTGTAAGATCATGTATAATCTCTTCTTCTTTTGATGTGTAGCGCACAGATCTTCTAACAATCCCTCGCAAGTCAAGAATCATAGTAAGTTGAGTCTTAACTTGCTGAAGGGGAGCAACATCGTATTCATTTGTCTGTTGAGCTTCATCTGTTTGATTAAACATTAAGCACATCACACATAAATCATCAATCAAGACATTTAAACATCAATAATCTTTAATTACATTAATATAATACATAACTCAAGTACAAAAGTTTCAAATACAAAAACATCTAAAAATTACTTTTGCCTTGGTCAGGTGTCCCTTCAGCTTGAGGAGCTGAGGACGAGACTCCTTGATCTTGATTTCTCTTTGTGCACCTCTCCTTCGCTGATAGATTTGAAGCTGATGCAGACGCATCACTTTCTTGATCATCCTCATCATCTTGTTTTCCTTTTCCACTTCCTTCTGCTACCTTGTCATCACCATCATCTTCCTCAGATTCCTCTTCATCCTTATCATCATCATCCTCGTCATCACCATCCTTAATCTTCAATGGATCACTCTTTGACTCTTTAAGTTTTAGCAAGATCCTCTAGTTCTTCTTCTAAAGACCTTCAATCCTCTTTACTGATGCCAACACCAGCTCATTTTGACTTTTTAGTGCATGGTGGGCTTGGCCTAACGCTCTCTCGTACTGAGCTTTCTTCTCACTAAGCTGAGCGATTTGCTTTGCTTGAGCCGCATTCACCAACATCAGCTGATTGATTTGAGTGGCCCTCAGATCATCAGTAGCAATAAGCTTTAGCACCATACGGTTCAGGCTAGCCAACGTCTACACTAATCCGACTATGGTTAGAGTGAATCTAAGGGTTATTGTGGATTGGGTGGAGGGACCAGCTTGGTGAGTGGTGGTAGTAGTGGTGGATGTGCTGAAAATGGGACGAGGAATGGGAATGGATTGTGGTGGAGTAGGTGTATGAGTGGTGATGGAGTGGTGGATGTTGTAGTAGGTGTGGTAGTGGTGGTGGCTGTAGCAGAGGGTGTGGTAGTGGTGGTGGTTGTGGCAGTGGTGGTGGTTGTCGCAGTGGTGGTGGTTGTGGCAGTGGCACTAGAAGATGTGATTAGTGTGAATCATGGTCTCTTACCCTTTTTGCCATAAGGCTGATTTGGGTGTAAGTAGGATAAGTGACATCTGGAGCAGCACCCTTCGACCCAGCCTGGCGTCTGCCAACCGGCTCTTTCCCTTCGTCGGTAGCCACAACTCGGCTACCAACTGTCCAAACCAGTGGCTCCTCATCAGACTCTTCCTCTTCATCGAGTAGGAAGTCTTGGTGGAGGCCAGCCTTCTCCGTTCCGCCAGGTGCATCACCACCTTGACCATCATCCTGGTCTTCATCATCGTTGTCTTCTTCATCGGCGGGTAGCTCAATTGGCTCAACATCGGAGTCGCTATCATTGTGATGCCACTTCTTGTGAGAAGACGCGACGTAATCTTCACTGGCCAAATGCCCGAACAATCTCCTGACCGGGGGCTTCACCTGCTTCCCCTGGTAGACTATCATCCAACCCAATGTAGTGTCATCCATAACCTCCAAAACAACAGCAACATCCCTCTCTTTGGTAGCGAATGAAGCTTCTCGTCAATAATCATCTATAAAAATCTTGGGTACATGTAGAAGCCTTCCTTGCCCTTAGACTCGATGTTCTCTACCATGTAGGAGAATAGCATGTGGGAGAAACTAAACGGGTGGTTCAGCACCAGAGCAACTTATGCATTCTGGATTTGATCAGACATCTCCTCAAACCCTCCTCTCCTAGACGCTACGCACTTGAGAATGACATGAGCTAGGTACTTCAACTGGGGGCACAGGTTTCTCTTGTTGAGCACACCTGCATTGATGTCCCCAGTGTACTTCATTCGCAGAAAGCATCCCCGAATAGTCAAAGGGTGTAGCTTGGTTAGGTGGGCACCATCCTCATCTTGATCCAAGACTCACCTTAGATCGTCTACAGTAAGACTGGTCTCCTATCCAAAAATCAAGCTCCGAAACTGTGAGGCTCGGTCGACCTGTCAACTATAGCACCTTTCTAGAAGGTCTGCTGTAATGATCTGTATGGCGTGTAGATATGGCCTTGAAGATCCTCAATCTCCTCTGAAAGGGTATGATGTCAGCAAACTCGAAAGCATTTCGAGTAATAGCATCTAAGTGAGCATAAATATTGTGCTTGGTGCTCGTGATCCATCTATCAGCCATGTTGCTGCAACACAAGAAAATATACATTAGATTTGTGCATAACAAAAGATAGTATGAACTTAAACTGTTTTAATCAAACTGGTTCAGTCACGTGACTGAACCATACGACTGAGTTTTAGTCGTACGATTGACTTCGGTCGTCCGATTGAGCCTGCGACTGATTTCAGTTGTGCGATTGAGCCTGCGACTGAACTTAGTCGTATACGACACCATGCGGTTGAGTCATTCGCGCGACTGAATCCAAACGCATGATTCATTCGTGCGATTGAATCGTGCGTCTGGCTCAATCGTGTGACTAAAGTTCATTATCATGACCATTCGCATCCTACACTGTTGAACACCCTAGATTTGAATCGTTGTCAAAACATTATATTAGACTTCGTGTTTATACTCATTAGACACGTAAATACTCGAAATAACACTTAATGTCCTTTAAATCAACTTTTATGTCCATTTAAGTGGTCTATTTTAGGGTTTAGTCTCGGTTCTAGGTTTTTGCACAATCGGTCTATAAAGATGAGATTAATATTAGCATTTGGATCAATTTTGGTTGCCCAGTACCTGTAGATTAGTAGAACACAAGTTAGAATCACAATCAATAGGTAAGAACAGGCCAATGAAATTTGGGCAGAGTATGTGTGTATGGGCTATTTTAGAGGACTTTGAAGGGTGGTAAGGGTTACGACCGACTGGCCCCTTATTTAAACTATTTTAAATTTCAGTCGTGCGATTGGACCCATACTCATGCTTCAGTCGTGCGATTGAGCCCATACTCATGCTTCAGTTGTGCGATTGGGGTTCAGTCATTCAACTGGCTCATACTCCTTCATCCATTCGTACGATTGGTTCAGACCTGTAGTCCAATCGCATGGTTGTCCCATACTCATGGTCCAATCGGGTGACTGGCTCATACTTATGGTTCAATCGTGCGATTGGCTCATCCTTATGATTCAATCGTGCAATTGGCTCATACTTATGAGTTTGACCTCACACACTTTCAAACAAATAAATTTTTAACCTCAGATGTGATCCTTTTAGTTTGGAACCGATTGATCACCTCAGACGTGATCTTTTTAATTTAAAACCCGATTGGTCAACTCACACGTGACCCCTTTTAGTAAGTGATTCACAGATTACATCCAGTTGTATAGTCCAACATCTACGCAACACAAGACTAAAAATAGAAAATAATTTTGAGTTTTAAAAGAAAAACAAGACATATTTTTGTTGTTTTGGGTTTGACCAGAACAATTTCAAGTTAATTTGATCATTTCCTCAAAGATTCATTATGGAATCATACAGGTATATCATAATCATTTGGGAACCCCTTTTAATATGTACTTTGATGCTAGGTTCTTGTTTTGTCTGAAAGTCAATAGCACTTTCAAGAAATCATACTAGAGCTATAATATGCACATAATGATTTTGACTGTCAAGAATTGCAGCCACAATGATTGTCAGTATACTTGTCCACTTAAATCCATACATAGATTTTTGACTCACATTGGTGATGAACTAGGTTAGATTATTTCAACAAGCATTTGTGGATCTCACACTTATATGGTAATCAATATTCCTTAGGAGATTTTTGAGCGGTCTACGGGTATTGGACAAGAAGAAACTATTTTAAGAGCTTTCAGAGAGATGCCAAGCCTCAGGTCAGTGCCATCGCACAAAAAAGAGGCGCAAACAACAATGAATTCTAGAATAATTAGGTTATGCTTATCCTTAGGCCAGTGCCACCGCACAGTAGAGAGGCACACAATCTATCTTCTTTTTAGAGCATTTATTTTTCTTTTTGCACACAACACACTAATAACATTAGTCATTAGCTTGATTGCTTTTAGCAGTTTTCCATGTGCATTGCTCATATTTATGGCATTCGCACACATTTGTGGCGTTTTACTCGTCACCCCTTATTGGAAATGTGTTGATTCTGTTAACTGGGGATAAGATGAGAACCCACATCAATTTGAACAGGTTAGTTTAAATTTTAATTCACCAATTAAGTATACTCATCTATTGTGCGGAATCTACCGATACATTATATAATGAACTAGCAACCTCTAGGTCTAATTTCTCTATGTTACCTCAGTAGTAGACTAGTTTAACTATCATTTTTCTTTAGTTGTGCTTAGACTTCTCAGACTTCTACTTTGAATTTCACATTTTGAGTACACTAGTTTTGAAGTCCCAATCTATTTGTTCCTTACTATCATTTTCCATAGACTTTGAATCATAATCACAGATTTGATTTTAGTTCTTTCAGCTAAGCTTCCCTCCCCCTTGTTTTTTTAAGTAAGAAAATTCTACAACAAATTGAATACTAACCTAAAACTATTCTCCCCCTAAAATACTAAAATTGAAAATCTTTTTGTGATTTTGGATTTTAATAGACAGGAAAATAAAATAAAATAAAAGAAAATAAATAATAAACTAATAATGTAATTGTCGGACTACGAACTGTCGTCTTCTTGAATCACATCATATTTCTTTTTCACACCATTGAGCTCTAAACATATAAAAACCTTGGTTTGTCAAATTCTTTTGTGTAGAGGTCGGCGCGTTGAAAATCAGTATTAATTTTAACCCCATCGATTAATTGCTTTTCAAAACAGTCACGTATAAATGATATTTAATACCGATGTGTTTTGTTTTAAGGTGTTGGACCGATTTTTGGTTACAACAATTGCAGCAGAGTTATCAACAAAAACAGGGGTGTTAGAAAATTGCAAACGTAGTCGCGCATTTTGCTATTGAATCCAAATTACTTGCGACTAGCAACTTGTAGCAGCAACGTATTTAGCTTCACATGTTGACAGAGCAACTGATGTCTGCTACTTACACTGCCAGGTGACTAACCCTCTACCAAAGAACTAGCATCCCGCTCATGTTGACTTGAAATTCATTTTGCTACCACCATAGTCCGAGTCACTATACACTGTAAGTTCAAAGTCATTGTCATGAGGATACTACAACCCGAGTGTTGGAGTACCCTTCAAATAATGAAAAATTCTTTTATCCTGATGAGATGATTTACTTTTGGTTTCCCCTGATATCTGACGCAAAGACACGTGGCGTATACATGAGAGATCCGATCATTCCTCTATACACGGTGGCATCAACCAGATCATTATTTTCATCGGGTGCTACGTCATGGTTCGTGGCAAGTGGAGTTCCAACAGCCGAAGCATTCTCCATGTCGAATCGACTGAGGATATCTCCTACATTTTTTGTTTGAAGCAGGAAGATTCTATTTGGTGTCTAATCCACCTGTAAGCCAAGAAAGAACTTCATCTCCCACATGCCACTCATCTCAAACTCTGCTTTCATTACATATTCGAATTATGTACATAATTCTTCATTTTTGGAACCAAAGAATATGTCATCCACATATATCTATACCAGCAGTAAATCTCCATCTTTTTCGTTGATGAACAATGTACAGTCAATAACTCCTCTACGAAAATCGTGTTTCATAAGATGAGTTAAGAGTTTCTCATACGAGGCTCTAGGGGCTTGATGTAGCCCGTAAAGAGCCTTGTCTAGCTTGTAAACTCTATCCCGATGATAAGGATCCTCAAATCCTTTAGGTTGACTAACATAGACTATTTCACGGATTTCACCATGAAGGAATGCACTCTTCACATATAGTTGATGAACTTTAATCTTCATGTAGGATGCACAGGCTAGAAATATATGTATTACTTCCATCCTTGCCACCAGTGCAAACACTTCATTGTAATCTATGCCTTCGACTTGTCGAAATCCTTGAACTACAAGTTGAGCTTTATTCCTGATTATGACCCCTTGGTCGTCTTTCTTGCACTTCAGCACCCATTTAGTGCCAAACACCTTAGCACCTTTTGGTTTTTCCACAAGGGTCCATACTCCTATCTTCTTGAACTATAGGAGTTCTTATTGCATTGCACTAACCCATGCCTTATCGTTTAAGGCTTCACTCACATATTTTGGCTCAAATTGAGACAAAAAACATTGATACGCACCATCATGAAGATAAGCTTTTTCCATCACTAAGGCATAATCAGCTGAGTATAGCTGATTTCGTGTCTATACTCCTGATTTAAGATCCCCAATGATGTTGTCCAATGGATGATAAACATTTATCCGATATCGGGGAGTCGTGGGAACGGCTACCTCAGTATCCAGATTGTTAAACCCAGGTTCAGTATATGTAGTTGTTGGAGTATGAGGTTCTGCAGTGTCAGAGGCATCAAGATTTGATGTTTGTGTACTTTCATCTGTGGGAACCTAGTCCTCCTAGTCCATATTTGCAGTCTCAACTGCTTCATCATCAGAGGAAAAATCACTTACTTCAAGCTCTCCCCTAAAGGGCTAGAAGTATTATCTAATAGAGCAGTTGTTGGCGAGTCTGGTAGTGGAGTGTTGAGAACATCGTACATCATCCTAGTAGAATGCTTGTCATTAGTATGAGAAGGCGGTAGTTTGAAGGATTTAAAGAATCCATCATAGTCGAAGAAGAGGGAGGGTCCTTTTCCATCAGGGGGTGGTGTATCTTTGAACATCAACATTGCACCACACTTCTACCTAACTTGTTGAGTTGTTATAAACTCCCTTGTCTGGTTTGCTGTATCCGAAGAAGATCCCTTCTTCTACGTTCTCACTGAACTTCCCAGTCTGAGTTTTCTTAACAACATGCACGGTGCACCAAACGGTTCTAGATACTCCAGGTTGGGTTTACGTCACTGGAGCAGTTCATCACATGTTTTCCCTTATCATTTTACCACTAAGACTCGATTGACTGTGTAACACACATTAGCCACTGTCTCATTCCAGAATTGAATCGGTAGTTTCGAGTCAGCTATCATTGTCCTCGCAGTCTCTATCAAGCTCCGATTTTTCCTTTCAACAACACCACTGATCTCACTTCTACAGATTGAGGAAACCTTTTATGTGATGTTGAGTTTGGTGAAGGTGCGAGGTGTGTCTGGTTGCGTTTTGTCACTTCACTTTTAGATATTTTAGCCTTATTAACAAAATTAATTGTTTTAATGTTTTGAACATCTTTACCTTTCATTTTATTTGGACTTTGATGATTAACACGTTTTTGGTTAACTGGTTTAGTCATTTTGGGTTTTGAAATAGATGTTTATGAGCCTGACCTTACATTAACCCTTTTATTTCATCATCCAAATTCTCAACTGGCATTTTTCCTTTTGATTTCAAAGTAGACTCCTTCGGTTTAGTGATAGAGTTCACTGGTTTACCCGTGGAATCAGGATCACTAACAAGAGGAGTGGACACCACATGATCCTTTACTGGGTTGTTATTGAAAGGTCTAAATTTAGTATTCAAAAGGATCTCATGTGGTGGTGGAACTACTTTGTAACCGAAACCTTCCCCATTATTTCATTCTTTCACTATGTTTTGAACTATGTGAGAAGAACTAGCCTAACTATGTAGTTTTTGTTTTAAAGAATTAACCTCGACTTCCAAAACTGCTTCTTCCTTTTTGGTTTCTCCTAAAGAATTTAAATAAAACTTTAGATCATTTGATTGATTTAGAGCAACAACCTCGGTTTCCCTTAATCGTTTCCTTAAAAGTTTTATCTTTTCTTTCAAACTGCACTCATTTTGTTTTAATATACGATTAGCCTCAGTGCAGAGTTGTAAATCATTTACTAAGTTATCATTGTGGTCTAATAACCTAGCAAATTTCAGATCAATGCTTTCCTTATATTTTTCACATTCAAAACAAGCATGTTTTTCAAACAATTTATCTATAGAACTTACTTGTGAGGTATCAGACGTATCTACCATCAACGCTTCATTGACTGGAGATTCTAAGTTAGTTGCTCTTAGCTCTTCCTCAACCAAGTGATTTACCATGTTCACAACTTCTTCGGTATCTGACATTGCTTGCTCAGCTATAATCTCACCTTCACTAGCAGATTCATCATCCAGTGCTTCGACAAAGGCAATATTTGATTCTCTTGAAGAAACAAATCGGAAGGACCAATCATAACCTTCATCACCATGAGGAGTCAAAGCCTTTGTCTCTTTGTTGAAGAAGAAGTTCCAACCATGTCTTTGTCTTGACGGTTGAACGTAGGAAATGGGTTTCGATTTCCAATTTTCTTGGGCTTTACACATTCACTTTTAAAAATGCCCCTTTTCACTATAGTTGAAGCAGGTGACTTTGGAGATACATGATGTTCCTAGTTTATAAGCTTAATTGTAAAAGTCTTTCATGTCTTACACATATGTAATGTAATGGTTGAATGCAATATAATATATGGTTGATGTTTATTATGTTTAATTTTTTCATATTATTATGATGAATGAACCTATTATATAGGTTTGGGGTTGTTGTACGCAATACTAAGTCAATAATGATTAAGTAATGTGTTCAACATAGTCAGTTGAGTATTCATGCTAATGGTGCATACTGATGGACCATACGCATGAATACATCATGCTTATGGACCAGTCAAACGACTAAACTAGGAGACTGGATCAATCTTATGATTGAGACATAAGATTGACTCAGTTGCACGACTGAACCTGCAGTCGTGCGTATGACTCAATCGTATGATTCAGTCGCATGACTTATCCATGCTAATGGCTCAGTCGTACGAATGGAAACTGCTAACCTATAAATACCATATAATTCATGAAAAAAATAACACTTGAAGAGATTTACACATACACATAAACCCTAGCCGTCCAGAACGTCCCAAACAGTCGTCCCGCCATCTATTCATTCTGAAAATTTAGTTTTAATCTTCTATCGATCGAGTAATCGTTCGCAATGATTGGATCACCAATCAAATAGCATTCCACACTATTTGATCTGGTATAACACAGAATAAGTTAGCACTTCGTACGTACACAGTCCCCCAACAAGTGGTATGAGATCCAGGTACTTAATTTTGCGTTTGATTCAATTAGGTTTGGTGTCAAAACCTATGTTTTAATGAAAAGACTCACCATGGTTGCTTCAACATGTGTGCTCGACGTTTTAAGGCGTTAAAGTTGTGATTTTTCACTATACAGCAGATTATCCTTTAAGCCCAATCTTTAAAATATGTGCACACGTAGATGCTTTTCTCAGGATGAAGTACACTAGGGACATCAACGCATGTTTCCTCAACAAGAGAAACTTGTGCCCCCAGTTTAAGTACTTAGCTCATGTCATCCTTAAGTGCATAATGTCAAGGAGAGGAGGAATTGATGAGAAGTCTGACCAAATCCAGAATGCATACGTAGCACTTATGTTAAACCACCTGTTCAAGTGCGCTCACATGATCTTCTCCTACTTAATAGATAGGAGAAAGATGATGTTTTGGACAGAGATGGGAATAATGCTATGCAAATGGTGGTGGTATGGATGATGAAGATTCTCAAGAAGCTAACGACTTTATGTCACTTATTTTACAAGATGTTGATGCTTATTAGCTCAAGTGAAGTATGTCTCAAGCTTATGAATAGCAGATTGATCCAAAACAGAACCAAAAGCTTGTTGACGAAGTACTAAATATCCTAGAAGAAGGTGAAGACTGTGGAGTTGAAACTAAGCTCCTGGTAAATCTATAGTCTGATAATTTCAGCCTGATCAAGTATCCTTTAAGGAACTGATTCAAGATTGTGTGTTCAATAAAAGCCCAACGCGTGCCCCCAAAGTAGAATGCTACAAAAAGCTTTATAGAGTCAAAAGACATCAGAAATGTGAGGGAAGATTTTAGCGTGGGCATATTTTGAAGATTTGGACGTCTATGCTATAAAATGGAAAAGGGGATTGAGTACTTCACATATCCTCTTGATGTGAAGACTCGGTATTGAGCTCAACCAACTGACATGCTTAGATCTGATGTATGCTAATCCAAGAAAGATGTCAGGTTGGTTTGAGACTGCATTGAAGAAGGAATACCATAATAGGTGGGTAAATTTTAGACCTCAACAACCAAAGGGGTTCATTCATAAGTCTGAAGTGGATCCTATATCTGGAAAGCCTAAAGTCGTGCTGAAGTGGAGTCCTCCGCACACAATGTCCAAGATTCCCTTACGGGAAATGCCTTAGGACTTCACTCCACACTTCAAATGGTGGTATTATGACTGGCGGACGGGTGAAGCGGTCATAGTTTTTGAACAGAGATGGAAAAATAGATACTATCAGGGTATTCGACCCGATTTAGCTTACTAACTTGTCGGCTGAAGATGTTTATACTTAATACAAGTGGCCACTTTTCTATGAGACGCAGGACATTGTACAAGCTCTATAGTTCCAACTAGTGATAAGATTCTACTTTTCATTTTAAATACATGTAGGAGTTACAAAAGAAGAGAAGTACAAGAAGTTCCAAGAACATGTGAAGAGTGTTAGAAAATAGAGTAAACTAGGCCCATGGTGGAGTTTGTAGATACATGATGTTCCTAGTTTATGAGCTTAAATGTAAAAGTCTTTCATGTCTTACACATATGTAATGTAATGGTTGAAGGCAATATAATATGTCATTGATATTTATTAATGTTTAATTATTTCATATTATTATTGTGTATGAACTTATTATATAGGTTGTGGTTGTTGTACGCAATTCTAAGTCAATAATGATTCAATAATGTGGTCAACATAGTCGGATGAGTATTCATGCTAATGGCCCATACTTATGGACCATACTCATGAATACATCATCCTTGTGGACCAGTCGCACGACTGAAGTAGAAGACTGGATCAGTCGTATGATTGAGACATAACATTAACTCAGTCGCATGACTGAACCTTCAGTCATGCGTATGACTCAATCACATGATTCAGTCGCACGACTGATCCATGCTAATGGTCCAGTCGTACGAATGGAAACTGTTATCCTATAAATACCATATAATTCGTGGAAAAAGGCAATGGAAGAGATATTACGCATAAACATAAACCCTAGCCATCAAGAGCGTCCTAAATAGCCTGTCCAAGGTCATAGTTCGTTCCTGATTGATTTCTATTTGTTCTTAATATTTAGTTTCAATCTTATATCGATCGGGTAATCGTTCTCACTGATTGGATCGACAATCAAATAGGATTCCGCACTATTAAATCTGGTATAACGCAAAATCAGTTAGTACTCCGTACGTACATGGTCCCTAACAGACTTTGGTTTTGTCAAAATCAAAAGTCGTATCTTTAATGGCTACAAGATTTTTCCCGTCTTCATGAAAAGCTTTTTAGCTCTTCTAACTACACTCGTGAAGACCCACATTATGTCCATTCTCTCTAGCTCATTTTTGTCAACTTGCTTCTAATCTTCATCTGCAAGATGACAATTTCCAATCTTCACTGCAACTACACCATCATAGGATTGTACCACTGCTGCTAGAAGATCCATATGCTCCATAGCCATTTCCACTGTGATATTACCGTGAATCTTGATCTTCATCTTTGTAGTATTGGCGTCAGGAACTATGTATTGGGTTCCAGATGACCTTGGCGTTTCTGGTCCTGAAGCAATGGTTTGGCAAGGAGTAGAAGAACTTGACACGAAAGCTTTTTGTAACGGTTCTCCTGAAACAGCTGGAGTTGGAATTGAGTTGTAAAGTGAAGGATTCTTAATGTCGGATCCATTCTTCGACTTGTACTTCATCCGCAGTTCCCCCACACATATCTTCAAGATGAAGTAATTCATGTCTAATGTTGCAAGAATGTCGTTCTATTTCAAATTAGACACAAATGAATCCCATTTCTCAAGCAAACCATGAGCAAAGCTTGAAACTTTATCTTCCATTGAAGTGGTTACGCCATGAGTGTGTAGCTCACTCATTAGATGATAAAATCTATCAATAATATCATCCAAGCTTGCATTCCCTATGGAAGAGAAATTATCAAACTCTTGCTTGAGAGCCTTAGCCTTTAGTGCCTTCACCATTGTGTTTCCATCATACCTCTTCTACAATGTCTCCCATAGTTTTATAGCCTGCTTGTTCTCCGAGAATTGATGAAAGATGTCTTTCGGTATTGACTGAGTCAACAGGGCATAAACTTTCTTTTCTGCATTGAAAAGAGTCTTCTAGGCTTCACTCATTCCTCCCAACGTCAACTTTACTGCATTTGCACTAACTGGTACCATGTAACCAGTCTCAATGGATGTCCAAATATTAGGATCAACTCCATTTAAATAGATATCAAACCACTGTTTCCACTGAGGATATTCATCTAACGTTAACAGCTTAGGCGGTTTGTTATGGTTTCCTATCTCGTTCTCTAGAAGTAGAAGGTTCTGGATGTGTGAGTCCTTTCCGGTAGTAAACGTAGCAAATTGATCTTCCATTTCTATAAACTTGGAACTTTGAGATCAGGATAGTTTCACTCGTGCGAATGGGCTATAAGTATGGCTCAATCGTGCGAATGAAGGGTGCAAATGAATTCAATCGTATGATTGGATTCAGTCGTGCGTATGAACAAGCCGAATGGAGTCAAACGAATGGAGTTGTTCAGTCGTGCGAAGGGAGTAAATGAATGAGTTCAACCGTACGAATGGACTAATCATGCGACTGAACGTTGTTGTTTCTGCAAAATCGAAGATTTTGACACTTGGACACAAAATACGATTTTCCTAGGAATCCTAATCTGCCATATAGTGAAAAATCGAAACTTTAATGCTACAAAACGTCGAAAACACCTTAGAAGAAAAGTGGTGACTCTGTTGATTAAAACGTAGGTTTTTGACACAAAATCTAATTGAATGAAACGCAAAATCAAGAGCCAAGGCTCTGATACCACTTGTTAGAGGAGGACCATGTACGTACGGAGTACTAACTGATTATGCATTTATAGTGAATTAAATAGTGCGGAATCTTATTTGATGGCTATCCAATCGGTAAGAACGATAACCCGATCGATATAAGATGAACTAAACATTAAGAACGAGTAGGAATCGATCAGGAACGAACTATGAACTTGGACAGGCTGTTTGGGATGCTCTGGATGGCAAGGGTTTATGTGTATACGAAGTATCTCTCCAAGTGTTCTATTTTTCCACGAATTAGGTGGTATTTATAGGTTAGTGGTTTCCATTCGTAGGAGTGAACCATTAGCATGGTTCAGTCGTGTGACTGAATCATGCGATTGAGTCATACGCACGACTAAAGGTCAGTCGTGCAACTAAGTCAATCTTATGTCTCAATCATACAACTAAATCAGTCCTCTGGTTCAATCGTGCGACTGGTCCATAAGCATGATGTATTCATGTGTATGGTCCATAAGTATGGGCCATTAGCATGAATAATCACCCTCCTAGGTTGAACACATTTCTCAATCATTATTGACTAAGAACTATCTACAACAACCTCAAACCTATATAAGAAGTCATACATATGAATCAAAGATAAGTAAACATCAAGTCATATCTCATATTCATTACTTCGTCAAATTACACATATGTAAGACATGAAAAACTTTTATATTTAAGTACATAAACTAGGTACACATGTATCTACACTCCATACGTGCGATATGTGCAATATGGGGTCCTTGTCGCTTAACCCTAGATGATATGGCTTTGTGCTCAAGAGGGTGGTTAAGCATACGACAGGACCTAAATACAACTGAAAAGATAATAAATGAACAAAATGCGTGATAAGTACGAAATGTATGATATGTAAAAAATGAACGATGATGGAAGATAATAATTATTACGTTCATGTACATATAATGTGTGATCATGTGCGATAGTAAAAAATGTTTTAATGAATGAATAGGTAACATAATGTCTTATAAAACTAGAACTCACTGAGTTACACTGATTTTTATATGTTTCCATTTCACAGGTAGATGTTGCTAAGGATGGCACAGGGTGGCTGCTTGGATTATTTTGGATGGCATCCATTTTATGTTGCGATGATGTTTTTGCATTATAATGCGAACAAACAATATTATTGTCGTGTTTGTTCGACCATAAACATAGTTGTTTAACCATTTAAACAAGAAAAAACACATCAGAAACAAAGCTAAATAATATGTTAGATAATCTGAATTTAAGCATATTATTTGTCCACAATAAACCCAAGAACGTAAGGATCAAATATATGTGAATGGACTAGCTATCAAGAAGAAATAACAACCAAAGCAACACATACAAACTACCTTTGTAGAGCTGCTGAA
The DNA here is from genome assembly GCA_025506515.1 of Flaveria trinervia. Taxonomy (NCBI): domain Eukaryota; kingdom Viridiplantae; phylum Streptophyta; class Magnoliopsida; order Asterales; family Asteraceae; genus Flaveria; species Flaveria trinervia. Next base: position 38,786,739 of record CM046458.1, on the reverse strand, counting down.
AAACGTGATTTGGATGAAGAGAATAAGGTTCTTGAATGACCAAAACACAAGAGGAGGTGTCCTCAAGCTCTCATACCCACAAGCATCAAACAAACACCTTGTTGCTAGGATTTGAGCACCAAATTCGAACCAAGATGAGCTAAAAATCCAATTTTCAGCTTTGAACTTTTCAAGAAAGTAGAGAGAAAATGTGTTCTTGGTGTGTGTTTCCAAAAGTCAAGTCATGGAAAACAAGAGGCCAATGACCCCTTAAAGGGGACGGCCGAAAATCTCATAAATTTGGGGTTTTCCCCAAAAATTTTTTTTTTTACCATTTTGTGTAACTTGGCTTTAGTGTGAGTTATGTAATTAACCGTTTAATTATATAACTCATACACATACTTTTATTACTTCATATTATTTAACCAATTTGAATAACATTACAAATAATACCCATGAACAAAATATCCTTATAAGTTGTTCCGAGTCATATACAATCTATTTAGAAAACCTGTTTTCCTAATTGGTGTAGTTATTTAATTGCATGATCATATCATCAGTTAAATATTTATTGGTGTTTGCTAAGCTTGTTATTGGGTATGACATGACTTGGATCATAACGTACTAACCACATCAATGTTTTATGTGTGTTGGGCATAAAGAATCCAACAATCTCCCACTTGCACAAGATTCATAGAAGATTGATGCATACACTAAATACCTTCTAACAATGGTTTACTACCCTTAATACGCATGAATAAAATCCATTCAATAACATATTCCCCTTCAAGTATCCAACTTGAAATGATTTAGGTGAATCAATTATTTATCCTTTTGTTATAGATGTCATGTTAAATCCAAGGACACAGAATGATCATTCCTTGTTGATTTAACTTAATCAGGCCTTAGACATCTTGCTCTCAACGAATAAGAGGAACAAATTCCATCTGGACTACATACGTTTCTCACAATCACCTCGTGTCACACCTGAACATAGCCTTATGTACTATCCATTATTTAAGAGCAGTGAGGAACTAGCTGAAGGTATAACATTTGGTGAATATCAAAACCCAATATGAATCTCCGGTCGAAGGATAGCAAATGAAATTTACCTTTACTCAAATTTACTTATGATCAATCTAGAAGATTCCACGTAGTAAAATTTGAGATGTGGGTCAGTCCAATATTTGTATCCCATAAATATCTATGAACTTTGGCAGCAACCAATTGCTCTATATTAGGCCTTAAGAATATCCACCAATCCATGTTCATAATAGTCTTACGTTCATATTGTTCCCACAAATATGACCAACTATGGACATTAAGACTCATAAACATATTCATGGATATATACTTTCTAACAGGAACACAACTCAGAATATCACAAATATATAAAGAGTTAAACATTACATTATTCCAAACTTTTAAATACTTAACAGATCAATTCCAGTCACTAGAAAATCAAAGCTCTAAGGCACAAGTATGAATTTCATGCTTTGCCCTTTCAAGGTGCTTCATGAGTGGATCCATAATGTTTTGATCAGTGTGAACTTGATGAATAAATGTCTTTCCTTTTTCAACTTCATCCCTTATGTAGTGGAATCTCAGCTTAATGTGTCTAGTCTTTTGATGTGCACGACGTTCCTTGATTTGTGCAATCACACCCTCGTTATCACAAAAGATTTCTAGGGGGTCTTGAATGGTAGAGACCACCCCTAGATCGGTGATAAATTTATTTATCCATGTAGCTTCCTGAGCTGCTAATGAGGCAGCTATCTATTTGGATTTTGTAGTGGACAATGCTACCACGTCTTGTTTTGAATTCTTCCAGGACACTGCTCCTCCATTCATAATGAAGACATACCCCAATGGTGATCGAGAATCATCTCGATCACTTTGGAAGCTTGCATCCGTGTAACCCTTAACAACGAGTTCCACTTCACTAGACCCGTATATTAGAAACATTTTCGTAGTCCTCCTAAGGTATTTCAATATAATTTTAACAACCTTCCAATGGCTATTACCTGGATTCTGCTGATATCTGCTTGTCATGCTTAATGCGCATGACACGTCCGGTCTAGTGCATATCATCGCATACATGATGGATCCTATAGCAGAAGCATATCGGATGTCCTTCATTCGATCTTGCTCACCTTTGAGCTTGGACATTGAGAGGTACTCAATATTGTCCCTCTTTGAATAGGTACCATACCTTTCTTAGAGTTTTCCATCTTGAACCTTTTTAAGATTTTATCAATATATGCACTTTGGTTTAGACCTATCAACCGCCTCGATCTATCCCTATAGATCTTTATTCCCGAAATATAGGCGGCTTCACCGAGATCTTTTATGGAAAAATAACTTCCAAGCCAGGTTTTATGGAAAAAGTAGTATGTCATCAGCATACAATATTAAGAATGTAATTATGCTCCCACTAGCCTTCTTATATACACAAGCCTCGTCAGCGTTCTTGATGAAACCAAATTTATTGATCTCTTCATCAAAATGTTGATTCCAACTCCTTGATGCTTGTTTCAATCCATAGATTGATTTCTTTAACTTGCATACTTTATTAGGATGTTGTGGATCGACAAAACCATCAAGCTAAACCAATGGACAGTCACTTGGAGATGTCCAACAAAAAAGCGGTTTGACATACATTGGCAAATCTCATAGTCATAATATGCAGCTATGGCAAGTAATATCCTAATTGACTTTAGCATTGCCATAGGAGAGAAGGTTTCATCGTAATCAACCCCTTGAGTTTGAGTGAAACCTTTTGCTACAAGTCTTCCTTTGTAAGTATCCAAGTTTCCATGCATATTTGTTTTCTTCTTGAAAACCCACTTGCATCCAACAGGTTTGCAGTTAAGTGGAGGGTCACCAATTCCCATACTTGGTTGTCATACATGGATTGCATCTCTACATTCATGGCTTCCAGCCATTTGTCACAATCTGAATTGGACATTCATCATGGTATGTAGTTGGCTCATCTGAGTCAACCACATGGCATCCATTCATGAAAAATCCATATCTTTCCGGTGGAATGCTAACACTACCAGATCTGTGAACGCATTTTGTGTATTGATCAACTTCTTGCTCATTATCAACAACCTCTTGTTGATTGTTAGTGTCAACGAAACATGTATCGGCTTGTGGATCTTGATCCTCATCAAATTCCACTATTCTATATGTTATTCCTTCCATAAGGAACTTAGCTTCCAAGAACTCTGTCTTTCGAGCAATAATACTTTTTGCCCTGTTGGATCAAAGAAGTAGTATCCTATACAGTCTTTGGGATATCCAACAAATAAACACTTAGTGGATCGACTTTCCAACTTGTTTTGGGTTTTTAGCTTAACATAAGCTTCACAACCCCATACTTTTAAATATGATAGCGATGGAACTCTTCCATGCCATTTTTCAAAAGGTGTCGTATCCATTTTTTTGGTTGGGGCCATATTCAAAATACGAGTCGTGGAGAGCAATGAGAATCCCCAAAATGATTGAGGTAGTGAGCTTATAGCCATCATAGATCGAACCATATCCAATAGGGTTCGATTTCTCCTTTCAGACACACCATTATGTTGTGGTGTTCCAGGTGGAGTAAGTTGTGAGACGATCCCATAACTTCTTAGATGATCCTGAAAAGCCTCACTTAGGTATTCACCTCCTCGATTTGAATGAACAACATTGATAATTTTATTGAGTTGATTATCTAGTTCATTCTTGAAGATTTTGAACATTTCAAAAGCTTCATGTTTATGTGCGATCAAGTACACATAACCATAGCGAGTATAATCATCGGTAAAGGTAACGAAGTATCTTTCACCATTTCTTGTCATTGTCTTAAAATGGCCACATACATCCGAATGTATGATTCCCAATAAGTCTTTTGCCCTCTCGTTAGTACCACTAAAGGGTGACTTCGTCATCTACCCTTGTAAACAAGATTAACACTTATCAAATGAAACATTTTCATTTGTTTTCAAAAGACCATTCTTTTGAAGTGTTTGAATTTGATTCTTGTTTATCCAAGACGACAATGCCAAAGATATGAATCGCTTAAACCCATTTTATGGTTCTTGGAGCTTGTCTGGTATAATGAGCTATTATAGGATGAATCATCATGAACCAATTCATAGATACCATTAAAACGCATTGCCTTAAAATAAAACACATCATCCATACAAACATAAATACCATGGTTAACAAACTTTATTCATAAACACATCGTTTTAAAAAGGAAACAAAAATTATATTCCTAGTCAAACTAGGAGCATACAAAATATTCTTAAGAACAACTTCAAAACCACTTGAAAGTTTCAAAATATAGTCTCCTTGGGCTTCGACATCAACTTTTGCTTCGTTGCCCATATAGAGACTTGTGTCTCCCTTCTTGAAGTGCTTATTTCTTTTGAACCCCTGCAACAAATTACAAATGTGAATTCCACATCCGGTATCCAATACCCATGTATTTGAAGAAATAACATTCAAACCAATATGTATCATGAAAGTTGTACCTGATGTTTGCCCAGCATCCCGCTTGTTTCTCAACTCTTTGAGATAGGTTGGACAATTCCTTTTCCAATGTCCTATCTCACCACACTCAAAGCATGGATCCTTCTCCGTTACCTTAGGCTTCTTAAGCTTAGGCTTTGGAGGTTCCGCTTAGCCTACCCTTTCCCTTTGTCTTTGAGGTACCATTTTCCTTTGGGAACATTTTCCTTGGGATCAGGGATGGCATTTTCTTATTGCCTCCCTCATTGATCGAGTGAATAGCTAGAACCTTTCAACCCATCCCAGCCTCGGCTATTTTGAGCATTGCGTGAAGCTCACCAATGCTCTTGTCCCACCCATTCATATTGTAATTCATTATGAACGTCTCAAGCTTTTTGGTTAGGCCATTAAGGATCAAATCCGTGGCCAATTCCATTAAGATGGGACAGTTAAGCCTCTCGAGGCGATCAACGTGGCTTTTCATATTAAGAACATAAGATGATACCGATTGGGTTTCTTCCATGCGACACACATGAAGCGCTCGAACCGTTTTGAAGCTCTCTACCCTAGCTTGTTGAAGGAACATTTCCTTCAATTGGGTAATCATGTCATATGCCCCATGTTGCTCCAAGTCCTTTTGGAGTTCGGGAATCATAGTTCCCAACATGAGGCAGGAAACCAGGATGGAATCCTAAGTGTATTGAAACCAATCATTGTAGGCCTCAACATCCTCGGGGTCGGGTTGGTCAGGAATGGGATCATCAAGGACATAGGCCTTTTTCTCTTGCTTTAGAACAATTCTCAAGTTTCAAAACCAGTACATAAAGTTATTATAGTTAAGACAATCCTTCTCTAAGATGGTTCTCAGTGATAGTGTATGGACGGTCAGCGTGGTAGCATTATTGTTTGCGGCCATTTCTACAAAATTTACAAAGTTCATATTAGTATTTCTGAAAAAATTTCATTTTAATCATTAATACCCTTTACTTGTCTCATAGACAATTAATAATTAAAATCTAAGAATCCAACGTTACATTTAAATGATGGTTAGGTGACCTTTATCCCATTATTTAAATTAACAAGGTAGTCAACATTTAACAATTGCAACCTATTGCAACTTCTAGCTTTATGGGATTGGTTAAACATCTTATGTTTAGTCGGCATGTAAAATCCCATCAACACCATTGTACGCCATGCTTCGATGACCCTATGCACATGGTTTCTAATTCAAGTCGTCCTACTTACACATACGTGTGAGTTTACACATACAAGTGGTTAGGTGACCTTTATCTCACAAATATGTTAAGCCCACCTCAAACACACAAGTTCCCTAGAAGTGGTTAGGTGACCTTTATCCCACAAATAGTTTTCAAGTGATTCGAGTGTCGTGTAAAAGGATGGTGTTTAACTTGTTTCCAAAGGGATTTTTGTTTTCATCAATTCTAGTTAGGAAAACTCTATGTACCTTGTATTCGCATGCTTTCAAATACATGGTACCATATGGTTCTTTTAATAAAACCTCTTTTATTTTGAAATCATTAATCCTTTTAATAAGTTTTATTAACATATTAATGATTAAGAACCATGAAAATTCAGCTTGTTTCGATTATTTATTAAGATTGTTAAGCATATCCACACATCAAACTATCAACAGAAAAGGGATAAACAAACAAACATAAACAAAACAACCACATGTGTATAACCATAGCCACTTAGGTGATAAAACTGGTTTCCCATCACAAGTGTGGTCATAAGGTCTTTTCTAAGGGTTAGTTACAACACAAAGATAGGATCTCAAAAGACCCCGACTTGAAATTGCATCCAAATGAGTCAAGTCCTTCTCTTTGTTCCTTCCTTTTGTGCTTCCAACTTGTGTATCTTCTTTTACAAAATTTATATCCAAATACAAAATTTTCTAATAAAAGAAAATACACATAATCTATTTATTACATAACCATTGAATGAATAAATAAATTACAACAATATACAAGCACAAAAGAGTAAATATTACAACCCATAATGAATGAAATCAACCAAAACAAATCATTCATCCAAAACCAAATCAACACAAGATCAAGGCTAGGTTATGCACCAATATGAAACATGATATATAACATACAAGAACCAAAATAAATCCCCATTTGACCCTAAATTTTCAGCCAACATAAACCAAGAATTTAGGGTGTTTTTGTCCAAACAAAACACAATCAACCATTTGATATCTTTCTTTCAAGGTATAATCATAAGCATGTAAGATATAACCTTGAAAGGTTGGGGATTCATTATATCACCACAAAAAAAGCCCCTATTAGGTTGTTAAAACCCCATAAAACCAATTTTACAAGGACAACAGAAGCTAGTCATCCACATATCCGGCTTTAGATGCCAATGTTGGGTTTGTTGTACCATAAACATAGTTGTTTAACCATTTAAAAAACAAAAAAACACAGAAGAAACAAAGCTAAATACTATGTTATATAATTCGAAACTTAAGCATATTATTTGTCAACAACAAACCCAAGAACATAAGGATCAAATATATGTGAATGGACTAGCTATCAAGAAGAAATAACAACCAAAAGCAACACATACAAACTACCTTTGTAGACCTGCTGAAAAACGTGATTTGGATGAAGAGATTTAGGCTCTTGAATGACCAAAACACCAAGGAGAGGTTTCCTCAAGCTCTCCTACCCACAAGCATCGAACAAACACCTTGTTGCTAGGATGTCAGCATCAAATTCGAACCAAGATGAGCTGGAATACAATTTTTCAGCTTTGAACTTCTTCAAGGAAGTAGAGGGAAAATGTGTTCTTGGTCCTTTGCAAGTGAAAGAGAGAAGAGGTGAAGTGTGTGTGTTTTCCAAAAGTCAAGTCATAGAAAACAAAAGGCCAATGACCCCTTAAAGGGGGGTGGCTGAAAATCTCATAAATTTGGAACTTGACTTTAGTGTAAGTTATGTAATTAACCTTTTAATTATATAACTTATACACACACTTTTATTTCTTGATATTATTAACCAATTTGAATAACATTACTAATAATACCCATGAACAAAATATCCTTATAAGTTATTCCATCTCGTATACAATCTATTTGGAAAACCCGTTTTTCAAATTGGTGTAATTATTTAATTGCATGATCGTATTATCAATTAAATATTTATTGGTGTTTACTAAGCTTGTTATTGGGTATGACCCCACTTGGATCATAATGTACTAATCACATCAATGTTCTATGTGTCTTGGGCATAAAGAATCCAACAATTATGTAATAATTATAAAATTTGTATTATTTTGCAAAACCAGTTATTTATATATATGAAATGAGTTGTTTAAAATGATTTTGCTACAATATTTTATTAATTTATATCAAATGTTTTACGCGTGATGATTGATCAGCCTGAGCATCCCGGGAACGGGGCCTTACATGACAAAAATGTAGTTTCGCCGGTAGAGACTAACAGTTTCGCCGGGTGAACTAATCAGCGGACTATGAGTGAAAGTGCAGTTTCTCTCAGAGTTTTGCTACGCAACAAAGCAACAACAATTAATTAGCACACAAAAGTAAACTAAGATTAAACCTATTACAATGCAATATAAACATAATCTACTCTAAGGTGAGTCCAACCTATACATGATCTTCATTGACTCCGTACAAACTTCATATCTTTACGGGTTGGCATAGTCAATGGAGAAGCTATCTTAGAGAGGTCTTGGATGAATCTTTTGTAATATCCCGCCACCCCCAAGAAACTACGAATCTCAGATGGCATCTTTGAAGACTTCCATTGCATCACGGCTTCCACTTTTGTCGGGTCCACCATAATCCCCTTGGAATTCACCATGTGAAACAATCACTGATTTATCCAACATTGGCCAACACCCTTGATTCATCAATTCCATAAAAGTTGTTGGGTCGTTGGTTAAAACAAAAGACATGACAAGGAACTCGTAGTGTCCATAACGCATATGAAAAGTTGTTTTAAGAATATACAGCTCCTTTACTTTCAACTGATAGTAACCAGATCAAAGGTCTATTGTTGATAACCAACTAGCACGTTGAAGCTGATCGAACAAGTCGGCATTCCTCGGTAACAGATTCTAGTCTTAACCATCAACTTTTTCAACTCGCGTTAGTAGATACACATCCTCATACTACCGTCTTTTTTCTTGAAAAATAAGATCGGAACACCCTAAGGAGAAATACTTGGTATAATAAAACCCTTATCAAGCAACTGTTCCATCAATTCCTTCATCTCGGAAGGAGCTAAACAATACGACACCTTAGCAACATGTTGAGCACCGAGTATCAAGTCAATCTGGAACTTGATTTTATGGTCCAATGGCACACCTGGTAAATCTTCTCTGAACACATCGGGAATGTCAAACACAACCGGTACATTGGATATTTGTGGTGTTGATGTGTCCACATCCTTCACGCAGTCCATGTAGGCACTACATCAACGCCTCATGCATTTTCCTTCCACCGCCATCGAAATCACCTTTGGGATCGTAGTGTGTAACACCCGGCTATTTTTAGACAAGAAAGAAGAATAAGTGAAGAAAAACAAGGAAAAGAAATAAAACCCAAGTCTAGGGGTAAGAAGTGTCCAAAAGCACAAAATGATTGAAAAGTGGGTGTAAAAGGCAGTATGGCCACCCATATGTCACATACACCACTGATTTTCGGGTTCTAGAGAGAGAGTAGCTAGGAGCAGAAAATTCTCGGCTTTGAAGGAAGAACTTGAAGGAATTCGAATTGAAGGTAAGAATTTATGATTTGATGATGTTCTTGACTAGTCTATCCTTGGGTTTATGCTGATGTGTGTTTGTATGTGTTCAGGTATGTTTTTTGTGGGTTTCTAGGAGGTTGAAGTCAATTTGCAAACGAGTTTGGAAGAAGCCACACTCAAAGCTACAAAGGTGAGTTCTAGGACCCCTCTTTTACTGGTTTTTAACTAATTTGGGGCTGGAAATGCATGAATGTATGTTTTTTATGTAACTGGGTCTCGAACTCGTATGCTTGAATGTGTGTATGATGATGTATATGTGATGTGTAACTATGTTCATGCTTGATGATGTATGATTGTGTATCTAAGGCTTAGAGGGTAAGATTTAAGCTTAGAACATGATGAATGGTGCATGGAAATCGACTATGATGTTTTAGGCTCACATGTTATGTTTTTAAATCTGCCTAAGTGTTTGGAAGTAAATGCGGATGGAAAGGGGTCAGTGTGGATGAACATTAACCAATGGGTAAGTCAACGCTGATGAAGTCAAATGTGGATGAAGTGAATGCGGATGAACACCGACTAAGTGCATGAAATGCGGATGAGCATCTGACTAAGTCTGGCAAATGCGGATGAAGTCAATGCGGATGATCATTTGGCTAAGTCTGGGAAATGCGGATGAGTAAGTCCAATGCGGATGACAAATGCGGATGAAGCAAATCAAATGCGGATGAAGTAAAACCAATGTGGATGAAGTAAGGCCAATGCGGATGAACTATAGCAAATGCGGATGAACTAGAGCAAAGGCAGATGAACTATAGCAAATAAGGATGAACACTTAGAAAAATTCTGACTTTTTGGAAGAAAAAGGAGTAATGTAGGCTTTGACCTAGGAATTCCCGGGGGTTATGTAAGTTGACTTTTGGGGTCATAGATGGGATGTTGGGCATGTAATGATATTTGATTGATGCATAGGCATGATGATGATGATGATGATGATGATGTTGCATGGTTATACATGATGTATGTTATGTATGTATGATGCCCTGTATGATGATGTATGAATGATATGTTTATGTTCCTTATGATGATGTATGATTATCTTTCCTATGAATTTACATGTTATGATAATGAATGAACGAAGTATTATGTAATGTAAAGTGAAAGATAATGAAAGAGGAACATGATGATGAATGCATGCATTAATGAATGAATGAATGTAAGAAAGGCTTGCAAGCAAATGTATAGGGTGCACACCCATTGTAGTTGTTAGCTCAACGGTGTGCGGGTTAGCTACCCCAAAGGATGCACATTGGGGTCCTTCTTTGTGATTGACCATATAGATGAACCATTGTTGCGTGTCTTAGGTACTGTGACCACTTGGTGCTGGGCACCACCGATGAAGGTCTTTTATAGGCTTAGGTCCAGTATCATGAGCATGAAGGGCATAGCATATGACAATGGTATACCTGAACTTTACCTTAGATACTATGACCACTTAGTGCTGGGCACCACCGATGAAGGTCTTTTATAGGCTTAGGCACAGTATCATGAGCATGAAGGGTAAAGTTCATGGTGATAATGAAAGTAATGAATGAAATGATGAATGAATGAAAGTATGAACGAAAGAATGACGAAGATAATAATTATATTATCTGAATGCACGTACGATGTATGATCACGTACGAATGTAAAGTATAATATGATTTTAATAGAAAGAATGGTTTTACAAAAGAAAAGTATGTTTTATTATAAAACTATAACTCACTCAGCAACACTGACTTTTATGTGTTTGCAGTTGGTAGGTAATGTTGCTGAGGATGGCACGAGGCAGCTACTCAGCTCTTTTGAAGGACATCATGACCTGGTGAATCGCCTAAACCACAGCCTCCTTCACCGAGGCCCTCAAATTTGCACTTTCATCGCCACCCTTCGGATGAGGGATCTCAGACTCTTCATGAGCCATGTCCGCAGCTTTAGCCTTGCCTCTTGTGACCCGTGGTCCAGCACCACGTCCACCACGACCTCTACCACGAGAAGCCTTAGAAGATCTACTTCAAGCCATTCTCTAACGCGCTATAAGTTCCAAACAACAACATGTCATTCAAGGTAATAGCTAAGTTTATGTTAAGTATATTAAGTCCCTAATTATAGTGGCTAGTTTTGATTAGCCACTTACTTTACTCCTCATACCCCAAGCATTTCCTCTCATAACTACATCAGTATCTAAATATACCAAAAGCACATAAGCCATATCACATAGGCACATATTATCGATTTATCATTAAAGAAAAATACCTGATAGCACGTAGCTACTCGAACTGGCATCCTTCCATTTTGTCCCATTCTCAGTTTAAGCATAGGTTTCTTTTTTAATATATTTTGCCCTATTTTTCGTAAACTTTGGCTCTGATACCAACTTGTAAGGCCCCGTTCCCAGAACACTCACAGTTGGTCAATCATCGCACGCAAAACATGAAAAATACATTTAAATGTATTAAAATATCATAGCAGAATAACTTAGAAACCATGTCATATATTAATAACTGCTTTTCCAAAATAATAAATCATTGTTAATAGTTACAAAATACTATCGTGTGCATTACAATAGAAAAACATCATAGCTATACAAATGGATGCCATAAAAAATATCAAGTAGCTGTCCCGTGCCATCCTCAACAACATTCACCTGCCAACTAGAAAATACATAAAAGTCAGCGTTGTTGAGTGAGTTCTAGTTTTACAAATAAAATACTTTACTTTTCTTTAAAACCTTCCTTAACTTTCACACACGATCATGCAATATACGTAAAAATAGACAATCTTATCATTATCTCTCATCATCATGCATTATCTTTCTTAGTTATCCTTCGTCCATTCAACATCATCCTAATACATTCCGGACCAATGCTATAAGCTATACCCTAAACACAGGCACAAAGTAGGTACTAGGCCAAAGTCTTTAAATAGACGCCTAACATTACGCACATAGTCTGGCACCAGTACCAGGGAAAGTGACAAGGATACCATATGTTTGGTCAGTCGCAAAGACTAGATCCCTATATGTATCCTAATGGGTTAGCTAAACCACACAGTTGAGATAACAACATTTTAGAGGTTTGCATGTCCTTTCATTTGCTTGCAAGATTTTTCATACGTTAATTCTTACTTCCATGCATGCATTCATTCTTTCTCAACATTCCACTTTTCATTCATTCATCATTAATTTTTGCTTTTATTACATAATACTTCACGTTCATTGATAATAACATACCACGCAAAGCCAAGGAAATATATATAATAAGGTACATAAAGACAACAAACATAAACATACATAACATAGGCATGCATATCTTACCTAAACATCATCACCCCATCGTTATAAATCATCAAAATCCCTATTTGGAACATCCCAAGTCATAGCCTGAAACTTTCTTTTCATACCAAAATTTCAAAAAATATTACAAGTCTTTAGGCGCATGAGCCCTAAGCAGGCGCATTACCACTATGCAGGTGCATGACCTTTCAACTCATGAGAAACTTTTAGGTTGTTCGATCAAGAAGAAGGCTAGTGCAACCAAAACCAAACCAAAACCAAACACTTAGACCTACTAACACCGCTCTTTCACCCATTTAAATAATCCCGAGTCATCATTTTCATCTTTTTACCACTTCTACTACGTAGAGCTCTTCCACTTCAACCTTCTCCATCTTCAAACTTGTTTTCCTCTATTCTTTCTCAAAATGGCACTAAACCCTCAACACAATCAATTGCACTTCTGGATTCATCCAAGGATGCTGACTTCTCTGAAATCATCTCATTTCTCACCCAATCCAACTACTGTACTACCTTGACCATAAACTCCACTTTTTATCTTAACCAAATGGATGAGTTTTCGGCCAACGGTCATACAGAAACCCTAATTCAAGTTAGGGTTATAAGGTCGAGCATTATGGCCAGGAGTTGGTCATCTCTAAACAAATCATCAGGAGCATCTAGAGCTTCATGATGAAGGCGCCCCTAATGAATTTCCCATGACCGACCTTGATGAATCATATACCTTTGTTGCACCCTGAAAGGATCATACATGCCAACTCAATTGGTGAAGACATAATACTAATGCTGAAGAACAAGTTACTCTTCCGCATTGACTAATGTGGAAGAGCAAAAGAATATGTGGACAAGACTTTGATCATCTGCATTGATAAATGCGGATGACCAACCAAATGCGCACATGTATTTGTTCATCCGCATTAATCAATGCGGACGACCAACTTACTAATGATGATGATCAAGTAGAAATGCTGATCAAAATTAACTCATCCGCATTTGTCGATGCGGATGAACAAGCAGAGATGCGGATCAAGACTTAGACTAGTTTCTGATGTAAAAGATCAGGGGTAGTTTATTCATTTTGTAAAGGCATCTTGTCTGCCTATAAATAGAATAGTTAACCTCGTACTGAGGTGACGGCTGATAGGTAGAGATTTTTTGTTGTAATTATTCTCTATAACTTATCAACTTTCATATATCAATACAAACAACATTTATGAGTAATTTTCTTGCTTGAATGTTCATTGATTGTTTGTTTTCACCACTCAATCATTGACTTGATTATCATATTCGATTCTTAGTAAGAATATCACTCTTACACAATCCCAGTCAATTGGTACCAGAGCTTTGGCTCTCGATTCTCTTTCAGATCTGCGCACAGACTGAATAGAACTCGATTGATCTGATAATTAAGTTGCTAGTAGTAGATATTATCATCTCTACTTATCAAACAACAAAAATACTCCTGTCAAACAGCAAGAACACTCATTCTGAACCTCAACAGAACTGCTTGAACAAGTTGGACTCATCAAACATAATCAATCTTAAAATCAACTAAATCTATACTAACACAAATCAACATGGATTCTACTCTGAATTAGGTCATACACCTAAACCTCCCATACTTAAACACAAATCTGAGTTTAAACAATGGAGAATACGGTTTAGAAATTATATTAAAGGTGTAGATCCTGACTTTTGGATCACAATATGTAAGGGTCCACATATTCCTGTTACTCTATCAACAGCTCAAGCTGCACTGTACAAGACTGCTAGAATACCAATTGAAGACTTAACTCTGGATGAAGATGACTATAAGAAAATCAAAATTGATCTCAAAGCATACTCTATTTTGACTCACGCACTCAAAATGGATGTGCTGAAAAGATTGGAAAAATATGGAACTGCTAAAGTTGTTTGGGATGCTCTCAAAATTATGTGTGAAGGTAGGAGTGAAGTTGCTGAAATTAACAAAGACAAGCTGGTCAATCAGTATGAAACCTTCCATCACATCAAAGGAGAATCCATATCAAAAGAACTGCACAGACTTGTACAGTTGGTCAATGACTTGGAAATTATGGGTGTTTCATACAACATTAAGAACTTAACAAGAAAATGCTTCACAGTCTACCTGAAAGCTGGAAGCAAAATGTCACAATGCTAAAAAATACTCTTGATCTTGAGAGTACCACTCTATACATTATGATAGCCAAGACTGAAGCTTTGGAACTTGATGAACGAAGCAGAAATCTAAGTGGGCCAAGAGTGATTGAAGCCTACAAATTCCCTTCAGAATCACATTCTGTTGAAAATGCTTTCATCACAGAGGAAGATGGCTTCATCTCATCAAGAGGTCAAATGAACAATACTGGGTTCATTGCATCTCCACCATTCAATCACCCTTCAACTTCAGCTCAAGCACCAAAAGTCTCCACTGCTCCTCCAATCTCTCTAGAAGACTTAAAATCAGAAAAGCAAAAGGCAACTTACAATGCCTTTGTTGCAAGTTTTGAAGCATATCTTGGGGGAAGACTCACTTCTGCCCATCTAATACAGGAAGAATTAGAAGAAATAGATCCTGTTGATGCTGAGGAGATGGATCTACAGTGGCAAATGGCAATGATTGCCATGAGAGCAAAGAAATTCTCTAGAAAAGAAAGAAAGTTGAGCCTGAATGAGAACACAAAACTTGGATATGACAAATCCCTGGTAAAATGCTTCAAGTGTGGCATGACTGGCCATTTCTCAAGAGAGTGCAATGCCCCTAAAAGAAACAACCATTCAAGGAACTCTCATGGTCAATCATCATAACAGCCCAATTCAAGCTATCACTCAACAATCAACAACAACAATACCATCATTCTCATCATCAACAACATACCAGAATCAACCACATCTGACTAATAAAGCCCATGCAAGTAGTCAGCCTTCTGCCAGTGCCCTTCTGATCAAACAAGATGGGATATGTGACTGGAGTGTGTATGCTGAGGAAGTCAAGCCTCAATTCTAGAATCATGATCTTATGGCTCACATCAATGATGGACCATCTTCAATGCCTACTAAGGTAAAAACTAACCTTTGTAATGAGAAATGCAAAAATGAATTACAAGAGTATAGAGAACACAATCATAAACTGGATGATAAAATTAAAGAAGAAAAGGTGAAGTCAGAAATGATGGAGAGAGAACTAAAAATTTTTCAAATCAAAATCAAATCTCTCATTTCTGACATATAAAAATTGCATGGTGACAAATACAATCTTGCAGCTGAAAATGAGCTACTTACTGAAAAGTTAGCTCAAGCTAAAGCTCAACAATCTATGACTGAAGTGAAACTTGAAAAGTTTCAAATGTGTTCAGTCAAGCTGCAAGAAATGCTGGATTCATAAAAGGATCCAAAGGACATGTCAAGGATTGGGTACAATTCATGTCCTCCACCATACAATGACAATTACACTGTCATGCTGACTCTGTATCACTCTCTGAATCAATCGAACTAAAACTATGGAACATAAATCAGTAGTGAAACAAGTGACAAAACCTCAAAACAAACCTGATGTTTATTTTGAAACCATGAGGATGAAATCAAGTTAGGGCACCCAATCAAAATCAAAGAGTGCTCAGACAAGATAGTGAATGTCAAGAAACCATCAAGCCCTGTAAAAGCAATTGTACCTTTTATAAAATTCATACCATCTATTTTACAAGGCAAAAAGAAATATGACAAAACAGTGAAACCCACTACTGAGAGTAGATTGTATCTCCACAAAAATCAAGCAAATAAGAAAAGGTTTCACTGAAAAAGAAACCAACTGTAAAACTGAGTTCAACACATAAAACTTCATCAGACCCTCAGTCATCAAAATTAAGGCAGGGAGTTAGGTTTGATATCTGTAATAAAGAACATGTTGACCAATTTGAGAAAGAGGTGAGAAGTAGGTTGAAGAAATAGAAATAGCCTAGACAACTAAACAAAAGTAGTGTTGTGAAACAATCTACTAAAAGGGCTGATTTTGATTCATCACCTAAAGAAAAGAAAGTGACTCATCAAAAGAAAGTATCAGTTGAGTCACACAAAGAAAAATCTGATTCGAGAAACAAACAATGTATTGTGATATTTGTGACATGTTCAATCACAAGACAGATAAATGCTTCTTCAATCAATATTGTTCTATCTATGATATGAACAATCACTCCACCAAAAATGCTATTTCAACAAGTATTGTTCAATCTGTGACATGAACAATCACAATACATCTGATTGTTACTTTAATAAGAAGGGGTTGAGAATTCCACAACACAAACCCATCTAAAAAACATCTACTATGATGCATTCTGTAAGACCTTATCTTCATAATACTCAATCTAAGACACCTAGATCAACAAATGACAGAAATAACTCGAAGGATTTAGTAAGGCTCAAAGAATTCATCTCACAATGAAACACAAACTTGACCTTCCTAAGCAAAAACCAACTTTTGATAATGAAACTCGGGCTAAACTTTTACAAAGAAATAGAGACCAATGATTTCATTATTCATCTGAATCCTCAGTAGATGTTGATGAGATGACTCGACCAATTCATTACCAAAAGTCACCCAAATCACCTCCATCTAAATCACTACTCAGAGGGAAATACCAGGAGGTGACTATCATGAATAGGAACGGGAAACCCAAGACCATCATGGCTTGGGTTCCTGATTCTAATTAGTTCTTTTTCTTTGAAGGTTTGACAGAGTGAATTACTGTGAACAACTGAATTTCAATCTGCTAAGCGTGTCTCAGATCTGCGACAAAAAATATTCCGCTCACTTTACAGACACTTACTGCTACATTTTGAAACCTGGATTTCAGATTCCTGAAGAATGGGTTGTCTTAAAGACTCCAAGGAAGAATAATACATATATCTTAAACCTGTGTTCTACATCACCAAAGGAAGAAACATGTCTTTTATCTAAAGCATCATTTGATGAGTCACAGCTTTGGCATAGATGTTTGGGGCACACTAACTTTAAAGATATGAACAAGTTAGTCAAAGGAAACCATGTAATTGGTCTTCTCAAAAAGAATTCAATTTTATTGATCAATGCTCGGCGTGCCTCAAAGGAAAACAACACAAATCGTCTCACAAAACCAAGCTGGTGAACACTAACAATAGTCCATTGAAGTTACTTCACATGGATCTGTTTGGACCAACTCATGTAACGAGTATGGAAAAGAAACAATATTGTTTAGTGATCATTGATGACTTTTCTCGAGTCACATGGGTGTTCTTCCTACTTCATAAAAATGAAGCATCCCAAATCATTCAAGAATTTATCACTAAAATTGAAAATCAACTTGATCTCAAAGTCAAAATAATAAGAAGTGATGATGGTACAGAATTCAAAAATGAGAATATGAGTTCCTTTTGTGCAACCAAAGGCATTGCCCATCAATTCAATGCAGCTAGAACTCCTCAACAAAATGGGGTAGCTGAAAGGCGAAATAGAACACTGATTGAAGCAGTAAGAACGATGCTAGCCGATGCTAAACTGCCAATCACCTTCTGGGCAGAAGCAGTTAACACATCGTGCTTTGTGCAAAATTGAACTCTAATTGTTAAAGAAAGTAACATGACACCTTATGAACTGATGTTTCATAGGATACCGTTTATTGGATTCCTCAATTCATTTGGTTGTCCATTCTCAATATTAAACACCGTGATCATTTTGGAAAATTTTCATCTAAGTCTGATGAAGGATTTTTTGTAGGTTATTCTTCCGTCTCAAAGGCTTACAGAGTGTTCAATCCTAGACTGAACATTATTGATGAATCTACGAATGTTCAATTCAAAGAACATTCGTTTCCCAAATCTACAAATGGTGTTGATTGGTTGTTTGATATTGACACATTTACTAAATCATTTGACCAATTTCACTTGTCTCATGGAGCAAATATACATTCTAGTGACACTTCATCAACTGTAGAAAGAAGAGACAATTATCCATTGATTCCACCTACATCTGATGAACATATGAATGAAGAAGTTCCTCTTCAAGCTGATCCCATCACACATCTATCACAAAACCTTAGTGTTTCTTCTGAAGAAGGTCCGAGCCTTGTACCTTCTCACTCAGATGACTTGTCACATGAGATCAGACATCATAAATAGGCTTCTCATCCAGAAGAAACTCAAGGTACTTCAAATGATGCAAGCAACCTCAGTGTTGCTAAAGATATAGCAGTTACTAAAACAGAAGTTGACAATCTTCATAATTCAACAACAATACAAGAGGAATGTGCCTCTGACCATAATGAACTGAATGTCTCCAATCTTGACGTAACTATGGCTGGTGACACTATTCTAACCACAAGAATAAACAAGAATCATCCAGTTGAAATCATTATTGCTGATCTTAATGAGAGGGTGACAAGAAGCAAGTCCAGTATTGCAAACATCTGTTTGTTCTCTGCTTTCTATGTCAAACAGTACCCTAAAACATCAAAGAGGCGCTTCAAGACAGTAGTTGGATTGAAGCAATGCAGGAAGAGTTGCTCCAATTCAAGAAACAAGAAGTATGGCAGCTGGTAGATCTTCCCGAAGGACAATACCCTATCGGTAGCAGATGGCTGTACAGGAACAAGACTAATGATAGAGGGATAGTCATCAGAAATAAAGAAAGACTAGTGGCACAGGGATTCACTCTGGAAGAAGGAATTGACTACGACGAAGTGTTTGCACATGTTGCCAAACTAGAAGCAATCAGAATCTTTCTTGCATATTCTACGTCCATGAAATTTAGTGTTTATCAAATGGATGTAAAGTGTGCCTTCTTGTATGGAAAGATTGCTAAAGAAGTCTATGTAAGTCAACCACCTACCTTTGAAGATCCAGATTTCCCTCACAGAGTGTACAAGCTTGACAAAGCTTTGTATGGTCTTCATCAAGCTCCAAGAAAGTGGTATGAGACTCTATCATCCTTTCTTCTTGAACATGGGTATGAAAGAGGAAAGATTGATCAGACTCTCTTCAGAAGAATAAGAGGAAAAGACATGTTGTTAGTCCATATCTACATGTATGACATTATATTTGGCTCGACAAACAAGCAACTCTGCAAAAGAATTTGAAGATCTTATGCATTCAAAGTTCCAAATGAGTGCTATGGGGAACTCACATTCTTTCTAGGGGTGCAAGTCCAGCAAACAGCAGATGGAATCTTCATCAATCAATCAAAATCTATAGAAACCATGCTGAAGAAATTCCACTTTGCTGACTGTCAGTCTATCAGAACTCCTGTAGATACTAAAGTGAAGATTGGACCTAACCCTGAAGGAAAATCAGTGGATCAAACTCACTATCGATCAATGATAGTTCACTTATGTATCTAACAGCCAGTAGGCCTGACATTATGTTTGGTGTTTGTGTGTGTGCTAGATATCAAGCTGTTCCAAAAGAATCACATGTGAACACAGTCAAGAGGATATTCAGATATCTAAAGGGCAAACCAGCTCTTGGATTATGGTATCCAAAGAAAGGAGAATTTAATCTCTATGCCTACACAGACAGTGATTATGAAGGATGCAACTTCAACAGAAAATCTACTTCTAGCGGTTGTCAATTTTTGGTCCCAGACTAGTATCCTGGCAATGCAAGAAGCAGACAAATGTGTCTGTGTCCACAGCAGAAGCTGAGTATATTGTTGCTTCAGCATGTTGCTCTCATGTTCTCTGGATTCAAAACCAGATGCTTGATTATGGTTTTAACTTTTTGCATACACCAATTTCTATTGAGAAACAACTGCTGTCTTTATAACTAATAATCCAATTCAGCACTCAAAAACAAAACATATTGAAATTAGATATCATTTTTGAGGGACTGTGCTGAAATGGGTTTAATCAAATTGATTCAAGTACCAACTGAAAATCAATTAGCTCATTTGCTTATAAAGGCATTTGAACCTAGTAGGTTTGAATTTTTGGTTTAGTCAATTGGCATGATTAACCTTGAGTAAAAACTATGAAAAACATCAAAAATAAATTAAAACATGAGAAAAAAATCACAAAAAGAAATCATGTGTTATGAACAAAAAAATCTTTGGGAAATGATATAATTACAGTCGTTATATCATTCACCGTGCTTAATTTCAAAATGTAAAAGACTGAAATGACTTACCAGATATGTTGGTAGGCTCAACTTGGATGAAAAGAAACATGCAGTGATGAATTAAAGACATATTCAATCGTGAAACACTCATCACAAAGTACAGGTATGTATTGGCTTATCCGAATGCATGTGTGTGTAGTAGCCTAAACACACCAGGTAATGATACTTTATGAATCTCTTTCACCACATCATGCTTCATTTTGTTTGGCTGAGCAAAGACCTGATGAAACTTGCACATAGTGCAGATGTCATGATCCAAAAGATTCCCAACGTGGAACACATCCACAAATTGGATGAATCAACAAAGTAATACATTCCAAGTGAATGAACAAAAGAATCCTATCATGGATCACCTTCCAAAGTGAAGTGAAAAGAATCCCAATGTGGATCAACATGAAAAAGGATCAAATTAAAAGAATCCCAATGTGGATCAGTGAAAATAAGATTTCATGACTTAAGTAACCTGGTAAGAAAAGTTGTGAAAAAGTTCTACCATGCATTATATAAGGAGGCTTGATCATTTCATGCTTATGTGTGTGAGGTACACATTGAATAATAAATCAACCAAAACATGATAAAAGTCATTTGCATCAAAATATTAACCAGGTATGAGTTTAAGAGGACAAACATACATTCAATCTTCAAGTTATAATCTTGTCCATTTAATCATAAAGGATGCACGTGTGTAATGTAAGATTGATATGATCCTAACAAAGAGATTTTTCTCTTCATTATTATATTAATCAAAATAATGTTAAAAAATTAATCTTTAATGTTTCTATCCAAATGTGGATATAAACTTTAGGGGGAGTAATTTAAAAGATTTGAGTAAGTCTAAATTTTTGTTTATTAACTTAATTTTGAAAAACAAAACAAAAAGAGTTTTAGTTGGTGTTGTTGCAATAAGTTTTACCATTATATCTCAGCTTATGCAGATTCTTAGAAGCATGATAAGCCCAAGATTTGTTAAAATTGGGAAACTTGTATTAGTTGTGACAAACAAGTCAATCCAAGCAAAAATTAACAACTTCAACAGCCAACTTCATAAGAAAAATCAATCAAGGACACCTCTTCATAAGATGAATAATCAATTCAATCACATTAAGGTTTGATTAAGTTCAAAAGGTAATGTAGGTAAGTGCATTAGTTAATGCGGGTGAAGGTAACCCATGCATGTAACTAATGCGGGTAACAATAATTTTTGAAGTGCAACTAATGCGGACAATGATTTTACTCTACCGCATTAGTGTGTGAAGTGAATGTGAAATTTACTCTAGCGCATTTGATACAGTCAACAAATGCGTATGAACAGGTCTCTATCGCATTTGCTACAGTGCGGTGTTGACTTGTCAACCGCATTTGATGTAGTTGCACAAATGCTAATTGACTTTGTTCTATCGGATTTGCTACTGTACAAATACGGATATGGTAAAACAAGCAACTCAACCGGGTTTGTTACAATACTCATACAATGTTGTTCTTCCGCATTTGTAACAGTAGGGTAATGCGGACAGTTAGTCAAAAAATAAAACCTTCCGCATTAGCTACAATCACAAATGCAGATGACCAAAAGTAGTCAAATGCAGACTGTCAATGTCAAAAGTTCGTCTTCCGCATTTGCTACAGTCAACAAACGTGGATCACCAAAATCAAACAAATTAACCTTTAGCATTTGCTACAGTGTTGACTCTATCTGCTTGTAAACTTATAAAATTTTACAAATTGTATTATTTGACTATTTAAAGGAATTTAATACTTTTCAAACTTGAGAGATTTATAGTGAGACTAGCGCAAACCTACAGTAGACCACCATCAATGATCATCGTCATCATGAACATTCAAAGATTTTCTTGGGTTTCTTCTTAAAACATTCTTGTCATCGATTCAGTACCACAGTTATTTCGAAGATAAGGTATAACTTCAACAGATTTTGAAACCAAGACCTAAGTCTCAGACTGTTAACATAAGTCGAACAATGAACCGAATAATATTGAAGAACACAAAAATCAAACTTATTAATGTGATGCAATACACATTTTTGATCTCAATAAACATATAAATTGATAGGAATTCAACTCATATTGAAAACTTGATAATCATGTTTACTGCGAAAAACAGAGCAAAATGAAAAAGAAAAATGTGTAACAAATAAAAGTCACATTAACAAATCAAATCAAAGTTAAAGTCTAAATTGTTAACTAAACACATGCCTCTTGTGCAGATTACATGGCAAATCTTACATGGAGCAAGCTCCATAACGTTAGCGCTTATCTAAACCCTGATGTGCCTAAAGCCGAAGGTATTAGAGATATGGTAAGATTCTTATCTACCACAAGGGTAGCATATGCCATGATAGTAAGACCAACAATCTACGAGAATCCAATCAGGTCATTCTGGGAATCAGCTGAAGTGGTTGAAGAGGATGGAGTGAAAATTCTAACTGGGAGAATCAACAATGAACTCACTCCGAGGATCACAGAAGAGTCGGTTAGAAGATGTCTGCAGTTCAATGATAATGCAGATGATCCTCTTGAATTGGATGATGTGGAACTAACTGATTTTTCTCTAAAATTGGTTATGAAGGGAATTATGAAGCAAAACAGATAGTCAAAGGATTAGTAACCACATTTTTCTCTGAAATTGGAGATTCCTATTCATATGTTCCAACATTGTCTGTCTAAAAGGAAAATAGGATTGAATGACATTCCAGTCCTCACATCTTCTACAATCTGTGCTCTCTACACCAACAGACGGTTTAACAGGTGTGCATATGTATTCAATGGCCTAATCTCCAACATTCACGAAGGGTTGAGATACAAGTTTCTAATGTACCCCAGATTCATTCGATGTCTAAACAATGAATCATTTCATGACATTGTTAATGAAGGACCTGTGCTTAACATTCCTCATTATGATGCAAGATCCTATAAGTACATCAAGAAGAAGGACCCAAGGAACTTTTACAGTAGTGCCCCTTCACCACTTCTTCCTTGGATGCTTCAACAAATACATCAAGCAGGTCAAGCACAACCACCTCCACAACTAATAGCTCAACCAACTCCATAACCATCACAAATACCATCACCAATACCATCCCCAATACCATCTCCAATACAATCCCCAATACCATCACCAATGCCATCACCACAACAAATACCACAACCTTCTACACAACCATCTCTTCAAACATTACCTCAACCATCATCACTCTCAACTCCACAACCAACACCACCAATGACCACTCAACCTACACCTATATCACCACATCATCAATCTCCAATATCACCACACCAATCACCTATTTCTCCTTACCAACGTTTACCATCATCACTTGATCACCCTGCTGAAACAAAAGGATCGACAAGTGCATCAAATCATCCAAATCATCTTCTGATGAGGAGGATAATCATGATCAAACCAAAGCTATGAAAGAATGTTCTGAGGCTGCTCCTTCAGAGAGTTATGCTGAATCCAACATCAACAGGCCTGATGAAAAAGATGAATTAATATCTGAGTTGTTACTCAAAGTGGAAAGGATGGAAAGAAATTTAAACAGAAGAGCAGGAATCATCAATGACAGAATCCTGGAACTGGATGAGAAAGAATGTGAATTGAAAGAACTTAAAGAGAAATATGCAGCTGAACAAAAAGAGCAAGACAAAAAGATTGAGAATTTAAAAGCTGCACTGAAACACTCAAGAGAAGAAGTGAGTGGACATGTAGATACTCTTGAAATACAAACTATTGCAATGGAGGAACAAGAAAACAACATAGAAGAACAAGCTGATATCATCTCAAAACTTGAAAAGGAAATTGAGAGCAAGAACAAAAGAATATCCAAGCTTGAAATGATGATCAAAAGAACTGAAGTGAAGGATGACGATGAGAAAGAAAAACAATAAAAGGTTAATGATGATGACAACCAATTAATAGATCAGAATGAAGAACAAGTAGATGATGAAGGTCAAACTGAGATCAAAGACCAAAGCCTAGACATGGTAGTGTATTCTAGAAACACTGGTTATTCAGACTCTGAAAAAGGTGAATTTGAAGAACTCTTTAGTGCTTTGGATGGTTTTGCATCTAAACAATTCAGCATTGATGATGATTTCTGGGAATTCATAAACAATCAAAGAACCGAGGCAGAGCCTATTGTCTTTATTCCCAAATCACCAGTGCCTTTGGAAAAAGAATTAATTGTCTCTAATATATCATTAACTGAAGAACAAAAAGAAGAACTTAAAGAAAGATATGAACAAGAAAGGAAAGAAGAAACTGAAACTAAACAGAAAGAAAATAAGAAAAGTAAAATGAAGGATCAAGAGCCAAGTAGACCTGAAAAGGTCCCTGAACCAGAAGAACAAACTGCAACCTCTAGCTCTCAACTTCAAACATACTCATGAAAGAGGAAGTATTGGCTGAAAAAGCTAAAGGTAAGAGACCGATAACTGAAGAAGAACCAGCAAAGAAACAAAAAGATGACCCAAGAAGTTTAGCAACAATTGCTGAATTTTTGAAGAACATGAGCAGGCAGAAGCACAGTTGAAAAAGTTGGCTAGAGCAATTGATTTAGAAGAAGGAGAAATTGCTGACGAATATAAAGTTGAAAAGGATGTTCTCATGGACAGTCCTATTAAAGCAGAACAGTCAGGGGAAGACATGGTAACAAAGCTCAAACTGATGACTTGATGATTAAAGCCATGTTTTTGGAATGACCTATGAGAGAATGAAGGAGAGGAAGAGAAAGTGAAATTGTTGCCTAATCCAACAATAGACACTAAATATGAGAAGACAATGACAAAGGATACTCCAAAACATAAAGATCATCATTGAAGAAATCCACAGGTATGAAATACCACTGCCAAGAAGGGTTCCCCTACAAAAACTGTCTCAAATGAAGAAATCAACCTCATCCCATGAATCATTATTTCCTGATCCTTATAACATGTTTGATAAGGAAATGAAGGAATATCTCTCAAGTCAAGGATTCACAAGAAGAAGGATTGCCAACATGAAGACAAATTCTTTAAGGGCTGCCACTCTTCAATTGATCAATGAAAAGAAAGATAAACTCAAGAAACTAGAAGAAGAATTGAAAAGGACCAAACCCAGAAGCAGAGTGTCAGTTGAAGACATGTTGTTGAACCAAAAAGACCAAGAACTACTTGCCCCAGTGCTCCAGAAATACCCTGAATGGTTTGCAGAACCATCTCAGTTGAAGCTGCAAGAAGGACTGACTATTGAAGAACTGATCAGGGGGGTGTCCACTCCCAAGGGAAAGGTAGATCAGAAGATAATAGCCCAGAAGTATGACAGCACATGGAACATGTTCATGGTGAAGAGAATCTCAGGGCTAGTATAATTCTTTACAGAGTACTCAGCTCTAGTAAATGCCCTTGAGATTCATGATTTGAAGGAGCTAGCTCAACTTGAACTAATCAATCATACAGCTATGTTCAAGGGATGTGAATTTGACAACATACTAAGATGTTCAGAAGAACAAACAACTTCAATTCATTAAAGACAATTTGCTTAAGAAAAGATAAAACTTTTGTCAATCCCCTGGATAAGAAGAAAAAGATGGAAGCAGAGGAAATTGTATTCCCTGAGTGAAGGTAAAGCCAACTGAGTCATTGAAGAGAAAAGTAGTATCTGGTACTCATTCCTCCACTCCCATCTCAAACGTGTACTATGATAAGAAAACCTATGAGATGGTGATAGAAAGGAAGTGGGGAGGAAAAGAAGGAGCTGACATAAGACTATTCAGTGGATATGAAGTAAGACTACTTGATGAATCATACATCCACTACATTTATACGAGACACTTCAGGGAATTAAACAATAAATTAAGTGAACAAGACATGCACTTCTTTCCGAAATGCATCAAGTTGTTGAAACTGGCCTATGATAGAATAAATATTAAAAGACACAAAAGAAAGAAGAAGAAAACACCACTGCAACTTCGAAATATTGTTAAGCATGAAGTGGACATGGGAGGGAGTTTATTGATTCATAAAGATGGTCTTTCGACAATCTCTATATGGGAGCCTATTTCACTGAAAAAGTTACTAATGGAAGCCATCTACAACATGAGCAGAATGAAAATACATGTGCTGAGTAGAGACAGGATGTCAGAACCAACTGATTTTGTAAACATGATCAAGGCTATCCTGGATCCCATTAAAGCTGCATTCATACTACTTCCTGAAGACCCAGCTGAATCTTCACAACATTAGTCACCTCCTAAACATTGAGGAAAAACAGGCTGTATAATCCTTACGGGAGTATTGTTGCACCCTGAAAGGATCATACATGCCAACTCAATGGGTGAATTGATGATTGTTCAGCTGGAATCCTACAAGTCCAAGATGAAATGCGGATGAAGATCTGCAAAAAAAAATAAGTGTTATCTTCCGCATTAGTTAATGCGGAAGACAAAACTCTGATGCGGTCAAGTGTTTACTCTTCCACATTAACTAATGTGGAAGACATAATACTAATGCTGAAGAACAAGTTACTCTTCCACATTGACTAATGTGGAAGAACAAAAGAAGATGCGGACAAGACTTTGATCATCCGCATTGATAAATGTGGATGACCAACCAAATGCGCACAAGTATTTGTTCATCCGCATTAATCAATACGGATGACCAACTTACTAATGCTGATGATCAAGTAGAAATGCTAATCAAAATTAACTCATCCGCATTTGTCAATGCGGATGAACAAGCAGAGATGCAGATCAAGACTTAGACTAGTTTCTGATGTAATAGATCAGGGGTAGTTTAGTTATTTTGTAAAGGCATCTTGTCTGCCTATAAATAGAATAGTTAACCTCGTACTGAGGTGATGGCTGATGGGTAGAGATTTTTTGTTGTAATTATTCTCTGTAACTTATCAACTTTCATATATCAATACAAACATCATTTATGAGTATTTTTCTTGCTTGAATGTTCTTTGATTGTTTGTTTTTGCCACTCAATCATTGACTTGATTATCATATTTGATTCTCAGTAAGAATATCACTCTCACACAATCCCATTCAACCCTGATGGGTTATGGTGGCGATGTTAGTAGGTCTACTGTCTATAAGTTCAACTGCTCTTACAACTGGAAGTTCCTGCTGCATGTTGTCTAACAATGCTTATCAAACAATTCTGGGGGATGGGATCAAATCCCATATGAACTAGTTGCCTAGTTCATGGAATGGTGAAAAGCATCAACTTTAACAACTCAAGGGTTGTGCTGAAAAATCTAATGGGGAACCTCTAAAGGGACATATTGTTGGACCAAAAGAACCAATGAGCCAAGATCAGAAAACCTCTAAGTCCCACATGGTATCACAACAACTGCTGAAAGCCTCATCAGTAGTTTGACAAGTGCTGAAGACTTCAACAGCTGAAGATCAAGTGCTGAAGACCTCAACAGCTGAAGAACCAAAGTGCTGAAGTACAACAGCTGAAGAACACAAGTGCTGAAGCTGAAAGACCAAAGTACTGAAGTACAACAGCTGAAGAGTTTACAAGTGCTGAAGATCAACAACTGATGTACAAGGTCTGAAGACAAAGACTGAAGGCATCAGCTGATGATATCTACTGAAGTCATCAGCTGATGAAACACCTGAAGGTCAAAGTCTGAAGATCAAGTACTGAAGCCTCAGTAGTTTGTCACAACAGCTGAAGAGTACTTCTTCAGTAGTTGTGATATCAGTAGTTTTATATTTTTATGTTTCAGTAGTTTTGTAAAACGACTGAAGAGCTTGTTCTTCAGTCGTTGTAGTTTCAGTAGTTTTATATTTTGTACTTAACATGCTGATATGTTCTCAGTAGTTGTGAACATTCAGTAGTTTGTTAAGAATTAGTTATTCTTGTATTAGATCTGCTAGTTATCACTTTCCGTGATAACAGCAGTGATTGTTGCACTCTATATAAGGAGTGACAACTCATTGTAACGACGATGAATGAGATGAATGAATTCAATAAACGAATGATTTGATTAGAAATATTCTTCATCCATAAACATTCCTTGAAATCAGAAATATATATTCTCTCCCTATAACCGTATGCGCTTGTGATGCTTACAAATATCAATTGCTTGCTACAATTTGTCTAATTCTTGTTTGTATTCCGCTGCTTTGTATCCTAATACATCAAACTTGTGATCACTGATCCTGTCAAATGGTATCAGAGCAGGTTCATCATTGATCGATCTAATAATTGATCATTGAAACTACTATTCAAGATCTAAGTTTGATTGAATTATCTTTTGTTTTTGCAAGAAACGGTTATAGAGATTGAATTTTCTGTATTTCTGCTCATTCATCCTGAGATCTTTTCTTGGTTCTCATTGAGTTTGTTGTGGTCTGTCTAAAACTTTTAAAAGCTTGAACTAAATGTTTTTGAACTGAAAATGACTACTCCTTCCAATGATCCTCACAATACTGGTTCCTCAACCAAGCCACCTATGCTGGTTAGGAATGAGTATAACATATGGCAAAGACGTATGCTCCATCACCTGTCTGTTAACAGCGCAGGGTGTTGGACATCAGTGGTACATGGTCCACACAAGCCTATGGTGAATAACCGGAAACCAATCAATTGGTTCCGAAGAGGAGGGAGCAATACTCAGATGAGGATAAGAAGTTGCTTGAAATTGACGCAAAAGCCCATGGAATTCTGGCCATGGCACTGCCTAATGAAATCTATTCTGGGCTATGCATCATGAAACTGCCCATGACCTCTGGAATGCCTTGAAAGAAAAATTTGGAGGAACAGATGAGGTCTTGGCAAATAATAGAGAAATTCTTGCCCAACAATATGAGACATTCTCTCATAGAAAGGGTGAGACACTGACTCAACAATATGAGCGGTTCTCTTGTTTGATCTCTGAACTAAAAATGGTCAAACTTGAATACACCAATATTCAGATGAATAACAGATTTCTCAGATCACTGCCGGAGAGATGGGACACATATACTATTGTCCTACGCTCCAGTGCAAGTTTGGACAAACTATCTCTCACCCAACTCCATGGAAACTGCTAACTTTTGAGAGAGAGATAGAACAGAAGAGAAAGCTGTCTTCATCTGGAAAGCTCACTGAAGACTTTGTACAAGGCAACACTGCCTTGGTGGGTCATGAGTCAGAATATGCTTCATCTGAATGCCAGTATGATGAGCATATTAATTTCTCTTCAAGCACTTCTGATTCTGAATTTGTGAGTATTGATGGTCAGTTTACTGTGTGTAATAATGACAATCTATGTTTCATTATGGATGATCTCAAGGGGATTGCTGATGATGACTTAGAAGAGATGGATATTTTGAGCCAAATGGCCTTGATAAATATCAGATCTCAGAAGTTCTACAAAAGAACTGGAATAAAATTCCCAGGACTCTCTGGCAAAACCAAAGTTGGTTTTGACAAGAGCAAGTTGAGGTGTCACAAATGCCAAAGGCTTGGACACTTTGCAAGAGAGTGTAGATCAACTGGATCTAACTCCACTGCACCCTTTGTGACTTTTCCTGGCAATAGTCAACAACACAGAGGGCAACATCCTGTCACCTCTAGTCATCATCCTCAACAACAATCTCCGGCATATTTTGTTCCTCAGGGTCAAATGCCGTATCCGTACCCTTGTTATTACATGCCACAGTCAAATCAAGTTCAAGTTCCTATGACACCACAACCTCATGCACTACCAGAACCTCAGCCTTCCCAATCTCATCAACAACCTCAATCTCAACAACACAGCTTCTTCACCCCAGGAGTTGTTGACTGGAGCAGTTTACCAGATGACTTGTCTGGTCATGATCAACTGTTCTCAGGTGCTGGTCAACATGGTGGTGACAGTCCCTTTGGGAATCTAGCTCTTATGGCTTTGGAGTCTGCTGATACTTCATTTTCCAATGCCTCTACACCTCAGGTATCACAGGTATCCTCTGAGGCAAAAGCCAAATTATGTTCTGAACCATGCATAGAAGCATTTGCTTCCACTAGAGAAGCAAATGTAGCTCTAATTAATAAGAACATTGAGCTAGAACAAATAATTTCCAAAAACAAAGCTGAGTTTGAGTTTGTGCTCAAAGATAAAAATGATAAGATTTATAAACTGAATTGCCAAATAATTGATGATAAGGCTAGAGAAGAAGTACTTCTAGAGAAGTACAAAGATCTCAAAGAAACCCTTGCAGTTACCCAGGTCGAGTGTGATAGATGGGTACAATCATGCAAAGGTTTTGAAATGCTTCTTAGTAAGCAGTCTGCTTCAAATGTGAAGTTTGGAATTGGTTACAATCACACTGCTCCACCTACAGATTTTACACCAAGAGCAGAGGTAGAATCTGATGGTGAGAGTGATAACCAATCCATCACATCATGTGATCTACCTTCTGATACAGCACAATCAGAAGTAGCAGTCAGCATCAAGCCCTCTTTGAACCTATCAGCTGATGTTGATGGTTCAAATGCTGACATTCACATGATTAATGAGTTGATCAACTCAGGAGTTAATCCTGAAGGTCCTGAAAGGACTAGAGAGCAGGATTTAACACCTGAAGTTCAAACCTCAACTGCTGTCAGTACTGAAGAGAAGAAAACTGGTAGTAGAAAGAGTTTGAAGACTACTAAAGAGGTAGTCAAGAAAGCAACCAATGCTTCCAAAGCATTGAAGAACAAGTCTTCTGTTGCTTCACCCTCTTTAGTTGATGATCAACCTAAGATGAACAAGAAACCATGTGAAGTATGTGGTTTGTTCAATCATCTTACAGATGATTGTTGGTACAAAAGAGGTTCCAAACTCAAACAAAAAGAAGAAATTAATGAGAAAATGGTAAAAATGAAAACTGAGTTTGAGACCACATTTGTATCAGCAACATCAAATCCTGTAACCCTTAAGTCCTTAAAGAAATCCAAAAAGGAAGGGGTTAAACAGGTGACAGCTGAGGGTGCTCAGAAGAAGAAGGTGCAACATAGGAACTTATCAAACTCCACTAGCAATGTGTCTGATGAGCTGAAAGCTTTATCACAAAATCAGACACAGCTGGTGATGATGGTACAACATCTATTGGGTAGAGTTAACCAACTAGATTCTCCTATGTTGAAACCACAGAAAAGGAGGTCCAAGCCAAAGGACTCCTCTTCTACACCATCTTCTTCCTCTCAGGCTGTTGTTTCAAATAAACCTGTAAGTTTACCATCTACTGATGAGACCAGGCCCAAAACCAAAAAGGTTTGGGTCTCTAAAACTAACTGATTGTTTATTATTGCAGGGTTCTTCAACATGCCAAAGTAGCATCTGGTATGTAGACAGTGGGGGATCTATGCACGTGACTGGGAACAGCTCTCTTCTTCATGACTACTCTCAAGGAAAGAGGGGATTTGTCTCTTTTGGCAATGATGCTAGGGGTTACATCATCAGTAAGGGCTTTGTCTCCAATGGAGAAATCAAATTTGATGATGTTAATCATGTGGAAAATCTCAAGTACAATCTCTTGAGTGTCAGTCAAATGTGTGATAAAGGCCATGTTGCCCTTTTCACCAGTCAAAACTGTAGGATTCTGTCATCCAAAGTTTTGCACTTGATTGACAAGGTGTTGGATGATCACACTCTCCTGAAAGCCAACAGGACAGGAAGAGTGTATGCCTTAGATCTCTCTAAGAAGATAGATCTCAAAGGCAATCCTTGCCTATTTTCCAAAGCCTCTTCTCAAGAATCTAAACTGTGGCACAGGAGGCTTGGTCATGTTAATCTCAAAAACATGAATCAGCTTAGCCACAATAGTTTAGTCAGAGGCTTACCAATAAAGGAGTTCCACTGTGATGAAACTTGCACTGCTTGTTTAAAAGGAAAACAGCACAAAGTCTCATTCCCTCCTATTGAAGTGTCCAAGTCCACTGCCTGCTTGCAATTACTGCATATGGATCTATTTGGTCCTGTGAGAGTAATGAGCATGGCAAAGAAGAAATACTGTCTGGTAATTGTGGATGATTACTCCAGATTTGTATGGACTTTCTTTCTACACTCAAAGGATGAGGCTGCTCAGAAGATTATTCACTTTGTGCTGTACATTGAGAAGCAGTATTCCCTTCCAATCAAGTGTATTAGGAGTGATAATGGAACTGAGTTCAGAAATCATACACTTGATGACTTCTATCTTTCAAAGGGAATCAAAAGGCAGTTCAGCATTCCAAGGACTCCAGAACAAAATGGAGTAGTGGAGAGAAAGAACAGGACCCTCATTGAAGCTGCAAGGTCCATGCTGGTTGACTCAGGTTTGCCACTGACCTTTTGGGCTGAAGCTGTCAACACAGCTTGTTATGTGCAAAATAGAGTTTTAGTAAATCAGAGGTTGATGAAGACTCCATATGAAGTTCTCCATCATTTGGCTCCTCTGATTTCATTTTTCAAAGCATTTGGGTGTCCCTGTTTCATTCTCAACACAAAGGATCAACTCCATAAATTTGATCCTAAGGTGGATGCAGGGTACTTTGTTGGTTATTCATCTACTTGCAAGGCATACAGAGTCTTCAACTGCAGAACAAAGATGGTTGAAGAAACTCTACATGTTAAGATTAATGAATCTCCAAAGGACAAGATTCCACAAAGTCCTGTGGAGTTATTTGATTTGGACATACTGCAATATGTTCCTTATCAAACTCCTGCTGTTGCTCCTGTCAACAGTTCACCACCTGGTGGTACTACTGATGATGATGATGAATGCAGTACTCACCTCTTCAGGTTTAGTGATCAGCTGCCTGACTCAATTCGAAAATTCGAAAATTGAGAGAGGAAGATGAGAGCAAAAATCAGCCTTTGCATGTAGGAGAGAAGTCTTGTTAAGAAGGATAGTGCGTAATGCATTAATTCTTGTGTATTTACAAGACAAAGATGGGACCCCCAAGCATGTGGGCGGCTGAAATCCATTTGAAATGGATTCCCACTCTTTTGTTTTGTTGCATAATTAAAACACTCATTAAACTCTTATGTTTAGAAAGTTAAAACTTATTTAAACTTTATAAACTTAGTACCTTTTATTTGTTATTATTTAGTAAGACTAAATAATGAAAAACAAATAGTACCATATGAACAATTATCCATATAATGATGTTCATCTACAAAGGCAATGATTTAGAAAACCCATTTTCTAAATTGGTGTCATAATTTATTGGTGTTTGTTTAGCTTGTTATTGGGTATGACCCGACTTGGATCATATCACACTAGCCACATCAACTTAATATGCATCTTGGGCAGATCAGGTCTTTCAATCTCCCACTTGCACAAGATTCATAGAAGGTTGATGCAAGTAGAAAATAATTCCTAGCAACGGTTTGCTACCCCTAATGTATATGATTAAGTGCCATTCAATAACATCGTCATCCTCAAGTACCTTACTTGAAATGTTTTAGGTGAATTAATCATCTATCCTTTTGTTACAGATGTCATGTTAAATCCCAGAGACACAGAATCATCATTCTTAAATGATTTAACTTTAACAGGCCCTAGACATCTAACTCTCAACGAATAAGAGGAACAAATTCCATCTTGACTACATACGTCTCTCACAATCACCTCATGTCATACCTGAACTCAGCCTTATGTACTGCCAATTTTTCAGAACAACAAAGTACTAAGTCAAAGTGCAATACTTGGTGAATATCAAGACCCAATATGTATCTTAGGTTTGAGGATAAAATGATATTCGCCTTTACTCAATATCTCTTATGACTAATCACAAGGATTCCATGATGAAATAATTGAGAGCGGGTCTATCCTATACGTATATCCCATAGATATCAATAAACTTTGGTAGCAACCTCTTGCTCTATATTCATAGCTTATGAATATCAACCAATCCAAGTTCATTATAGTCTTACATTCATAGTTGTTCCCACAAGTATGATCGACTACGGACGTTTAGAATAACTTATTTATTCACGGATTTAAAACATGCTAAAATAGAAGAACAAATGAAAGTTATAACCATATAATTAAGTCAAAAAAACATAAGTTCCAATATCCAAATACAAAATATAAAATCAAATCCAGTCACTAGAATATCGAAGTCCCATGGCACAAGCATGACCTTCATGCTTTGCCTTTTCAAGGAGTTTTGTGAGTGGATCCGCAATGTTTTTATCAGTGTGAACTTTGCGAATACATATCTTTCCCTTTTCAACTTCATCCTTTATGTAGTTGAATCTCCGCTCAATGTGCCTTGTATTCTGATGTGCACGGGGTTCCTTGATTTGTGCAATCGCACCCTCGTTATCACAAAGAATCTCCAGAGGATCCTGAATGGAAGGGATTACCCCTAGATCGGCTATGAATTTCTTCAACCATGCAGCTTCCTGTGCTGCCAATGAAGCGGCGATGTATTCTGACTCTGTAGTGGACAATGCTACGACTTCTTGCTTTGAGCTTTTCCAAGAAACAGCTCCCCCATTCAGGATAAAGATGTACCCCGATTGAGATCGTGAATCATCTCGACCGGTTTGGAAACTCGCATCCGTGTAACCTTTACAACGAGTTCCTCTTCACCAGACCCGTAGATCAAGAACATGTCCTTAGTCCTCCTTAGGTACTTTAGGATGTTCTTGACAGCCATCCAATGACCATCACCAGGATTTTGCTGGTATCTACTTGCCATGCTTAAAGCATATGACACGTCCGGTCTAGTGCATATCATTGCATACATGATGGATCCTATAGCAGATGCATATGGGATTGCCTTCATTCTATTATGCTCCTCCTTTGAGCTTGGACATTGAGTTGTACTCAATATTGTCCCTCTCTGAATAGGTACAGTACCTTTATTAGAGTTTTCCATCTTGAATCTTTTCAAGATTTTGTCAATGTATGCACTTTGATTCAAACCAATCAGCCGCCTCGATCTATCCCTATAGATCTTTATTCCCAGAATATAGGCGGCTTCACCATGATCCTTAATGGAAAAGAAGCTTCCAAGCCAGGCTTTTACACCTTCGATTGTTGGAACGTCATTCCCAAACAGTAGAATGTCATCGACATATAATACTAGGAAAGTTATTATGCTCCCACTAGCCTTCTTATACACACAAGCTCATCAGTGTTTTTAATGAAGCCAATTTGTTGACTTCCTCATGAAAACGATGATTCCAGCTTCTTGACGCTTGTATCAATCCATAGATTGATTTCTTTAACTTGCATACTTTATTAGGATGTTTTGGATTAACAAAACCTTCAGGCTGAACCATATAGACATCTTCCTCAAATATCCATTCTGGAAAGTGGTTTTGACATCCATTTGCCAAATCTCATAATCATAATGAGCAGCTATGGCAAACAATATCCTTATTGACTTTAGCATCGCAACAGGTGAGAAAGTTTCATCATAATCAACTCCTTGAGTTTGAGTAAAACCCTTTGCTACAAGTCTAGCCTTATAAGTATCCCAGTTTCCATGCATGTCAGTTTTCTTCTTGAAAACCCACTTACTTCCAACTACCTTGGAGTTGAGAGGTGGTACAACAAGTTCCCAAACTTGATTGTCATACATGGATTGCATCTCAACGTTCATGGCTTCAAGCCATTTGTCACAATCCGAATTGGACTCTGCATCATGGTATGTGATTGGTTCATCTGATTCTACCACATAGCATCCATCCATGAAAAATCTGTATCTTTCAGGTGGATTACTAGTTCTGCAACTTCTGCAAACGTTTTGTGTGTATTGATCAACCGCTTGATCATCTCAACATCCTCATGTTGAGTGCAAGTTTCAATCAAACGTGCATCCGGTTGTGGTTCTTGATCCTCCTCAAGATCCACTGTTCTACTGCTAGTTTCTTCTATAAGCAACTTTGCTTCTAAGACTCACCCTTTCTGGCAACCAACACCTTTTGTTCCGGTGGATCATAGAAATAATACCCCATAGAATCTCTAGGATATCTAATAAAGATACACTTGGTGGATCGGACTTCCAATTTGTTTGGGGTGGGAGTCTTAACATAAGCCACACAACCCCAGACCCTTAAGTATGATAGGGATGGAACTCTTCCATGCCATATCTCAAAAGGTGTCTTTTCCATCCTTTTGGTTGGGGCCATATTCAGAATACGGGCCGCGGAGAGCAAAGCGAAACCCCAAAATGATAGAGGCAATGTGCTTCAAGCCATCATAGATCAAACTATATCTAATAAGGTTCGATTCCTCCTCTCAGACACACCATTATGTTGTGGTGTTCCAGGTGGAGTGAGTTGTGAGGCAATCCCACAACTCCTATGATGATCTTGAAAGGCATCACTTAGGTATTCACCTCCTCTATCGGTACGAAGAACTTTAATCGACTTGTTAAGTTGATTTTCTACTTCATTCTTGAAGATTTTGAACGTTTCAAAAGCTTCATCTTTGTGCCTTAATAAGTACACGTACCCATAGCGACTATAATCGTCGGTAAAGGTAATAAAGTATCTTTCACCATTCCTAGTCATTGGCTTAAAAGGACCACATACATCCGAATGTATGATACCTAATAAATCTTTTGCCCTTTTGTTAGTTCCACTAAACGGTGCCTTAGTCATTTTTCCTTGTAAACAAGATTCACATATATCAAATGAATCACATTCATTTGTTTTTAAAAGACCATTCTTTTGAAGTATTTGTATACGTTTCTTGTTTATATGACCAAGACGACAATGCCAAAGATAGGTATCACTCAAATCCAACTTGAGTTTCTTGGTGTTAGTTTGGTACAATGAACTATTTAAAGTATTTTCATGAACCAATTCATAAATACCATTAGGGAATAGCTTTAAAATAGAACATATCATTTAAAGAAATATGAATATCATTTTCAACAAAAGATAATACATAATCATAATGTCTTATTGGGATACAGAGATAATGTTCCTAGTCAAACTAGGAGCATACAAAACATTCTTCAAAGTTACTTCTGTAGGATTTTATGTGCCCAAGACACTTAGAATATTGATGTGGTTAGTACGTTATGATCCAAGTCGGGTTATACCATATAATAAGCTTTGCAAACACAAACGATTATTTAATTTATGATGCGATCATGCAATTAAATAATAACACACCAAATTTAGTAAATTGGTTTTCTAAACATTATATGTGAAATGGGTCAAATCATAAGGATGATTTGTTGATGGATTTTATTAATCACATTGTTATTTAAAAGGGTTTAAATAACATAAGATAATGTAATGTTAGTGATCTTTAATTAAAATGTTTAATTAAAGATTAGTGCATAAAACATATTAGTATGGTTCTTGCACTTCTCACACATTAAAAATCCAAGAGGGTCCATAAACTTTTAATGTGTCAACAAGAGATTAAAAGGGAGGGAATCCCAGCCTTTTTGAACAAGTTTTGGCCACCCCATGGGCCAATAAGGTTCCTTTCTTTTATCTTGGTAACACACACACTCTCTAAGGTAGAGTGTAGGACTCTCCAAACTAATCTTCTTCACATGCAAAACACCCAAAACACTCTTCTTCTCTCCTGAAGTTTACGAACAGCAGCAGCCAGAAAAGAGATTTTGGAGTTGTTCTTGGTGTTATTCTTCCTAACAAGAAGGTGCTTTGCTCACAAGCTTGGGGTATACTAACTTGAGGGCTCCTCTTCTTGGAGTCTTGGCCGAGATTTTGAGCATCTTATTCCCTTTCTTTTGGTCGACATTTCAGCTAGGAAGGTAGTTTATCACAGCTTTATGAAGCTGTGATTTTATGTTCACTTTATTATGTTCATAGCTTGTTTATTCACATAAAAGATCCTTTTGATTTGGGTTTGTTTTTCATCTTAAAACACCATTAGGAACATGAAATTTTTCAGCTTATAAACATGTTATAATGCTTTACTTCCGCTGCGTTTTTCAGAAAGTTTAAAAGGTTAAACTTGTTTATTTTGTGTTCTAACAAACCCCATCAATGGCATCAAGAGCCGGTTATGTGGATAACTTGCTTGTTATTAGTCTTTAAAATCGGTTTTAAAGAAGTGTATCACTAATTATAGGCTGATTTTGGGCTGCTATTTTGTATGAATGATTCCCCAAACTTTCAAAGTCATATCACACATGCTAGTGATTAGACCTTGAAAGATATATATTATGAAATGTTGATTGTTTGAACAATGTTTAAAACCCAAAATTTCAGTTTATGTTGGCTCAAATTTGATGGTTTTAAGTGGGGTTTTATTATATGTTTGGATGATATGTTCATTGGATGTTAGTGTGCATAACCTAGCCTTTGGCACTTTTGATTTGGATGATTGGAATGGTTGCTTTTATTCATTCAATTGGGTTGTAATATTTATGTTTATTATTTGGGTTGTAATTATTTGTTCATTGGTTATGTAATTTATAGATTAGGTGCATTTCTTTTATTAGAAAAATGTATTAGGATACAATTTTGTAAAAGGAAGATGCACAAGATCAAGACCCAAAGATGGACATCAATGACATGGAACTTGAAGCATATGAATGCAAGTTCAAGTGGTGGTCTATGATGACCTCAATTTTGTGTTGATTTCAACCCATAGGAAAGACCTTATGATGACACTTGTGATGGCAAACAAGTGTTGTCAACTTAGTGGCTATGGTTATGCACTCATGTTTATATGTTTATGCTTGTTTGAATGTTTGTTATTTGATTGTATGGTTGAAATTTTGACATGCATTACAAACTAATTAACAAACTTAACAAGCTGAAAATTAATGGTTCTTTATCATTAAAAATTAATAAAAGGTTATTAAATTGATTTAATGATTTTAAAGATTAAAAATTGGTTTTGATCAAAGGACCATAGGGTACCTTGTATTTGAAAGCATGCAAATACAAGTACATAGAGTTTTCTGAAACTTGTATTATGAAATCTCTAAAATCTTAAACAAGATCAACACCGTCCTTTTACACAACACTTGAGTCACTTGGGAACTCTTAGTGGGATAAAGATCACCTAACCATTTTGAGGGAACTTGCGACTTGAGGTGAGAATGCCTTATTTGTGGGATAAAGGTCACCTAACCACTTATTTTGGCAAACTCACACGTAGGTGTAAGTAGAGTATCTTGATTTGCAAACCATGTCAAATGGATCACCTACGGTGTGGTTTCCAAATGGTGTTGATGGGATTAACATGCCGACTTTACATATGATGTTTCAAGTCGATCCCATATTTCTAGAAGTTGCAAATGGTTGCAATCGTCAAACGTTGACCACCTTATTAATTTAAATCGTGGGATAAAGGTCACCTACCACAATTTAAATGTAATGTTGGGTTCTAGATTTTAATATAAAAATGACCTTAAAAGGCATTAATATTAAAAAATAACAATATCGAAAATACTAAAATAGATCTTTGTTAAATTTTGTAGATGACCACCAACAATGATAATCACGATAACTCATCCGCGTCAAAGCAATCATTACGAGCGATCCTCCAAAAGGAACGTCTAAATCATAACAACTTTATTGATTGGTATCGAAACATGAGAATCGTTCTCAAGCAAGAGAGAAGATCATATGTTTTAGACGACCCTATCCCCGATCAACCTACTGAGGATGATGAGGAGGCTACAACGATTGGCTCAAGTACACTGAGGACTTTGTCCAAGTGTCTTGTCTCATGCTAGCGAGCATGACTCCGGATCTCCAAAAGGAGTATGAACATCACGGAGCATATGACATGATAACCCAGCTGAAGGAAACGTTCCAAACGCAAGCAAGGGTTGAGCGCTTCGAAACGGTTCGAGCACTCCATGCATGTCATTTGGACGACAACCAATCTGTTTCATCTTATGTACTTAAGAAGAAAAGTCATATTGACCGCCTCGAGAGGCTTAATTGTCCTGTCTCGAAGGAATTAGCCATGGATTTGATCCTTAATGGCCTTACAAAGAAGTTCGAGACATTCGTGTTGAACTACAACATGAATGCTTGGGACAAAAGCATTGGTGAGCTTCACTCAATGCTGAAAATGGCCGA
This sequence comes from Flaveria trinervia, assembly GCA_025506515.1. Taxonomy (NCBI): domain Eukaryota; kingdom Viridiplantae; phylum Streptophyta; class Magnoliopsida; order Asterales; family Asteraceae; genus Flaveria; species Flaveria trinervia. The sequence goes on along the minus strand of CM046458.1, from coordinate 38,746,065 downwards.
GGCGGCCATGGGTAAAAGGGTTTTACCCGTTCTCACCATCAATGAAGGTGGGAATAAGAAAAGGCCTCATCCCGCACCCAAAGCAAAGGTTGCCAAGGGTAAGGGACCCGTATGGGGAAAGGGGAAAGGGGTGGTAAGGGTGCCACCCAAACCACAAGAGAAGAAGCAAAAGGTTGCTACGAATGACCCATGCTTCAAGTGTGGGGAGATTGGACATTGGGCAAGAAATTGTCCTGTCCATCTCAAAGAGTTGAAGCCAAGAGGGATGCCAGGCAGACCTCAGGTACAATATACATGATTCATATTGATCTTAATGTTACATCTTCAAACACATGGGTATTACATACCGGATGTGGAACTCATATTTGCAATTTGTTGCAGGGGTTCAAAAGAAGTAGGGACTTCAATCAAGGGGATGTTAGCCTCTTCATGGGCAATGGAACCAAAGTCCAAGTTGAAGCTCGTGGGGACTACATCTTAAAACTTCCAAGTGGCTTGGATGTTATTTTGAAGAATGTTTTGTATGCTCCTAGTTTGACTAGGAACATTATTTCAGTATCCCAATTAAGACTTTATGATTATGTATTATTTTATTGAAAATGATATTCATGTTTCTTTAAATGATATGTTCTATTTTAAAGCTATACCCATTAATGGTATTTATGAATTGGTTCATGAAAATAATTTAAATAGTTCATTGTACCAAACTAGCGCCAAGAAACTCAAGTTGGATTTGAGTGATACCTATCTTTGGCATTGTCGTCTTGGTCATATAAACAAGAAACGTATACAAACACTTCAAAAGAATGGTCTTTTGAAAACAAAGGAATGTGATTCATTGATGTGTGTGAATCTTGTTTACAAGGTAAAATGACTAAGGCACCCTTTAGTGGAACTAACGAAAGGGCAAAAGATTTTTGGAATCATACATTTGGATGTATGTGGTCCTTTTAAGCCAATGACTAGGAATGGTGAAAGATACTTCATTACCTTTACCGACGATTATAGTCACTATGGGTATGTGTACTTATTAAAGCACAAAGATGAAGCTTTTGAAATGTTCAAAATCTTCAAGAATGAAGTGGAAAATCAACTCAACAAGTCGATTAAAGTTCTCCGTACCGATAGAGGAGGTGAATACCTAAGTGATGCTTTCCAAGATCATCTTAGGAGTTGTGGGATTGTCTCACAAATCACTCCACCTGGAACACCACAACATAATGGTGTGTCTGAGAGGAGGAATCGAACCTTATTGGATATGATTCAATCTATGATGGCTAGAAGCACATTACCTCTATCATTTTGGGGTTGCGCTTTGCTCTCCATGGCCCGTATTCTAAATATGGCCCCAACCAAAAAGGTGGAAAGGACACCTTTTGAAATATGGCATGGAAAAGTTCCATCCCTATCATACTTAAGGGTCGGGGGTTGTGAGGCTTATGTTAAGACTCCCACCCCAAACAAATTGGAAGTCCGATCCACCAAGTGTATCTTTGTTGGATACCCTAGAGATTCTATGGGATATTATTTCTATGATCGACTGGAACAAAAGGTGTTTGTTGACAGAAAGGGTGAGTTCTTAGAAGCAAAGTTCCTCATGGAAGGAACTAGCAGTAGAACAGTGGATCTTGAGGAGGATCAAGAACCACAACCTGATGCACATTTGGTTGAAACTAGCACTCAACATGAGGATGTTGAAGATGATCAAATGGTTGATCAATACACACAAAATGTTCGCAGAAGTGGTAGAACTAGTAATCTACCTGAAAGATATGGATTTTTCATGGATGGATGCTATGTGGTAGATTCAGATGAACCGACCACATACCATGATGCAGTGTCCAATTCAGATTGTGACAAATGGCTCGAGGCCATGAGCGTTGAGATGCAATCCATGCATGACAATCAAGTATGGGACTTGGTTGTACCACCTCTTAATTCCAAAGTAGTTGGAAGCAAGTGGGTATTCAAGAAAAAAACGATATGCATGGAAACTTGGATACTTATAAACCTAGACTTGTAGCAAAGGGTTTCACTCAAACTCAAGGGGTGACTATGATGAAACTTTCACACCTGTTGTAATGCTAAAGCCTATAAGGATATTGTTTGCCATAGTTGCTCATTATGATTATGAGATTTGGCAAATGGATGTCAAAACCGCTTTCCTAAATAGATATCTTGAGGAAGATGTCTATATGGTTCAGCCTGAAGGTTTGGTCGATCCAAAACATCCTAATAAAGTTGCAAGTTAAAGAAATCAATCTATGGATTGAAGCAAGCGTCGAGAAGCTGGAATCATCATTTTGATGAGGTAAAGAAATTTGGCTTCATCAAAACGCTGATGAGGCTTGTGTGTATAAGAAGGCTAGTGGGAGCATAGTAACTTTCCTAGTATTGTATGTTGATGACATACTACTCTTTGGAAATGACATTCCAACCTTGGAAGGTGTAAAAACCTGGCTTGGAAGTTGTTTTTCCATTAAGGATCTTGGAGAAGCCGCCTTTATTCTAGGAATAAAGATCTATAGGGATAGATGAAGGCGGTTGATTGGTTTAAATCAAAGTGCGTGTATTGATAAAATCTTGAAAAGGTTCAAGATGGAGAACTCTACGAAAGGTACCGTACCTATTCAAAGAGGAACGATATTGAGTACGACTCAATGTCCTAGCTCAAAGGATGAGCAAGATAAAATGAAGGCAATCCCATACGCATCTTCTATTGGATCCATCGTGTATGCAATGATATGCACTCGACCGGACGTGTCATGCACCTTAAGCATGACAAGTCGTTACTAGCAAAATCCTGGAAACAGTCATTGGATGGCTGTTAAGAACATACTTAAGTACCTAAGGAGGACAAGAGATATGTTCCTAATCTATGGATGTGGTGATGAGGAACTCGTTATAAAGGGTTACACGGATGCGAGTTTCCAAACTGATCGTGATGATTCTTGGTCACAATCCGGATATATTTTCATTCTAAATGGAGGAGCGGTCTCTTGGAAGTGCTCCAAGCAGGATGTGGTGGCTCTATCAACTACAAAATTAGAATACGTTGCTGCCTCATTGGCAGCTCAAGAAGCTGCATGGTTGAAGAAATTCATTGCCGATCTGGGGGTTGTCCCTTCCATTCAGGACCCCCTAGAGATCTTTTGTGATAACGAGGGTGCGATTGCTCAAATCAAGGAACCTCGTGCTCATCAAAAGACAAGGCACATTGAGCGGAGATTTAACTACATACAAGATGAAGTTGAAAAGGGAAAGATATGTATTCGCAAAGTTCACACGGATCAGAACATTACGGATCCTCTCACGAAGCTCCTTGAAAAGGCAAAGCATGAAGGTCATACTTGTGCCATGGGACTTAGATATTCTAGTGATTGGATTTGATCTGTAAATTTTGTATTTGGATATGTGGAACTCTTTATTATTTGAATAAAATTATTTGGTTATAATGTTTCAATTAATGTTCCAATTTAGCATGTTTAATCCATGAGTAAATTGTTTACTCTAAATGTCCGTAGTCGTTCATACTTGTGGGAAAAAGTGTGAGGGTAAGATTATTATGAACTTGGATTGGTTGATATTCATAAGGATGAATATGAGCAATGGGTTGCTACCAAGGTTCATAGATATTTGTGGGATACAAATATTGGACTAACCCGCATCTCAAATTTTACTACATGGAACTTATTGATTGATCATAAGTAAATTTGAGTAAAGGCGAATATCATTGTTATCCTCCGACCTGAGATACATATTGGGTTTGATATTCACCAAGTATTATACCTTGAGCTAATTCTTCACTGTCCTGAAATAGTGGACAGTACATAAGGGTATGTTCAGGTATGACACGAGGTGTTTGTGAAAACGTATGTAGTCAAGATGGATTTTGTTCCTCTTATTCGTTGAGAGTTAGATGTCTAAGGCCTGATTAAGTTAAATCACAAGGAATGATCATTCTGTGTCCTTGGATTTAACATGACATCTGTAACAAAAGGATAGATGATTGATTCACCTAAATCATTTCAAGTAGGATTCTTGATAAGATGATATTATTGAATGGCTATAAGTCATGCGTATTAAGGGTAGTAAACCGTTGTTAGGTGGTATTTACTACTTGCATCAATCTTCTATGAATCTTGGGCAAGTGGGAGATTGTAGGATTCTATGTGCCCAAGACACTTAGAATATTGATGTGGTAGTACGTTATGATCCAAGTCGGTTATACCCAATAATAAGCTTTGCAAACACAAACGATTATTTAATTGATGATGTGATCATGCCATTAAATAATAACACCAAATTAGGAAATTGGTTTTCTAAACAATTATATGTGAAATGAGTCAAATCATAAGGATGATTTGTTGATGGATTTTATTAATCAATTGTTATTTAAAAGGTTTAAATAACATAAGATAATGTAATGTTAGTGATCTTTAATTAAAATGTTAATTAAAGATTAGTGCATAAAACATATAGTATGGTTCTTGCACTTGTCACACATTAAAAATCCAAGAGGGTCCATAAACTTTTAATGTGTCAACAAGAGATTAAAAGATAGGGAATCCAGCCTTTTGAACAAGTTTCGGCCACCCATGGGCCAATAAGGTTCCTTTCTTTTATCTTGGTAACACACACACTCTTAAGGTAGAGTGTAGGACTCTCCAAACTAATCTTCTTCACATACAAAACACCCAAAACACTCTTCTTCTCTCCTGAAGTTTACGAACAGCAGCAGCCAGAAAAGAGATTTTGGAGTTGTTCTTGGTGTTATTCTTCCTAACAAGAAGGTGCTTTGCTCACAAGCTTGGGGTATACTAACTTGAGGGCTCCTCTTCTTGGAGTCTTGGCCGAGATTTTGAGCATCTTATTCCCTTCTTTGGTCAACATTTCAGCTGGGAAGGTAGTTTATCACAGCTTATAAAGCTGTGATTTTATGTTCACTTTATTATGTTCATAGCTTGTTTATTCACATAAAAGATCCTTTTGATTTGGGTTTGTTTTTCATCTTAAAACACCATTAAGACATGAATTTTCAGCTTATAAACATGTTATAATGTTTTACTTCCGCTGTGTTTTCAGAAAGTTTAAAAGGTTAAACTTGTTTATTTATGTTCTAACAAACCCCATCAACTTCCAAACCACTTGGAGTTGTAGGATGTAGTCCCCACGAGCTTCAACTTTGACTTGGCTCCATTGCCCATGAAGAGGCTAACATCCCTGATTGAAGTCCCTACTTCTTTTGAACCCCTGCAACAAATTGCAAATATGAGTTCCACATCCGTATCCAATACCCATGTGTGGAAGATATGACATTAAGATCAATATGAATCATGTAAATTGTACCTGAGGTTTGCCCGCATCCCTCTTTTTCCTTCAACTCTTTGAGATAGACTGGACAATTCTCATCCAATGCCTATCTCACCACACTTGAAGCATGGGTCATTTGCAGCAACCTTTGCTTTTTCTCCTTGGGCTTCGGAGGTTCCGCCCTAACAACCATCTTCCTTTTTCCCCAAACTTGCCCCTTGCCTTTGCAACAATTGCCTTAGGAGGGGTTGAGGCCTCCTCTTTTTCCCACCTTCATTAATGGTGAGAATAGATAAAACCCTTTTACCCATTCTGCCTCGGCCGTTTTGAGCATCGAATGAAGTTCATTTATGCTCTTGTACCATCCGTTCATCTTGTAATTCATGACGAAAGCCTCGAATCTTTTAGTTAGGCCATTAAGGATCAAATCCGTGGCCAACTCCTTAGAGACAAGGACAATTTAGCCTTTGAAGGCAGTCAATGTGGCTTTTCATGTTAAGAACATAAGACGAAACCAATTGGAATTCCTCCATCCGACATGCATAAAGCACTCGAACCGTTTCAAAGCGCTCCACCCTAGCTTGTTGCTAGAACGTTTCCCGCAACTGGGTGATCATATCATAAGCTCCATGGAGCTCATATTCCTTTTGGAGGTCGGGTGTATACTTGCTAACATTAGGCAAGAGACTGGATGGAGTCTTCCACATATCTAACCCAATCGTTATAGGCTCTTCATCCTCCTCGTTGGTTCATCGGGGATGGGATCATCAAGGATGTAGGCCCGCCTTTCTTGCTTGAGAATGATCTCAAGTTGCGGTACCAATCCATGAAGTTGTTAGGTGTTAGACGATCCCTTTGAAGGATCACCCTCAAAGATTGGTTGTTTGGTTTGGTACATCGTTATTAGCGTTGTTGTTGTCCGCCATCTACAAGGTTTTACCAAGTTCAGTTTTAGTATTTGTTGATATAATTATATTTCATTTATCAATACCCTTTGATATCTCATAGACGATTAATAAATAAAATTTAGAATCCAACGTTATATTAAATATTGGTTAGGTGACCTTTATCCCATTATTTAAATCAACAAGGTAGTCATGAATGACAATTGTAACCTATGCAACTTCTATGGTATGGGATCGTTTGACATCTTATGTTTAAAACGACATGTTTATCCCATCAACACCTTTGTAAAACATATTTTAGGTGATCCATTCAATATATTTCACAAATCAAGTCGTCCTACTTACACACACGTGTGGAGTTTATTATATAAGTGGTTAGGTGACCTTTATCCCATAATCATGGTATTCTCACCTCAAGTTACAAGTTACCTCAAAGTGGTTAGGTGACCTTTATCCCACTAAGAGTTTGCAAGTAACCTAAGTGTTGTGAAAGGATGGTGTTAAACTTGTTTCTAAAAGGGATTTACGTTTTCACAATTCTAGTTTAGAACGCTCTATGTACCATATGATTGTATGCATTCAACCATATGGTACCCTATTGGTTCTTTTAAATAAAACCCATTTTATTTTGCAAATCGTTAATCCTTTTATAAAACCATTCTATTTGTGCTCAATGATTTGAGAACCAATTGCTTGTTATAGCTTGTATTAATTGACGGTTTGTTAATCACATCCAAATATTCAAACAAACATCAACATAAGCAAAAACAATCCATTCACATATGCATAACAAAGCATACTAGATTGAACACACTGTTAGCCAAAACAAGTGTGTCACAAGGTCTTGTCGTAAGGTTAAGAACATGACACAAGGATGGCAAAAGAGACTCCCACTTGAAACCACATCTTCAAGCATCCTCTTTGTCCATCTTTTCTTCAAATCTCGATCTTGAGCATCCTCACAAAATGTATCCTAATACAATTTTCTAGTAAAGTAAAAACTTCTAATCTATTTTACAAACCAAATGAAAAAATAAATTACAAAACGGGGCTTGAAACATAAAATTAAATTATTACATAGCCAAATGAATATTCATGACAACCAATCAATCAATCCCAAGGTCAAGCTTTGTTATGCATAACCAAACAACATATCCAAATATGTACATATCTATCGATTTTTGGCAGCCCCTTTTCAACCCATATTCTTGGCCAACATAAACCAAGAACAAATGGATTTTGTCCAAACAAAGAAAACTCTCTGATCTAAATTTTAAGATCCTAACATGCATATAAAATAATATCTTTAAAATCAAAAGGGGTAACCATTCAGCCCTCTAACTCTCGGCCATATGGTGTCACACAACACAAAACCATGAACTAGAATGTCTTATACATGTATGCATTCGTATAAGTGGCTCTGATGCCATTAAAGGGATTTAACAAGTTATCAAAGTTCATATAAGCTTGTTTATATGAAAAACGCAGCAGATAATAGTTTTAAAACTTGCTAATATGATGATGATTAAACCATTTAATAATCAAACCCCAAACCATGGATCATTATACGAGATGCATACAAAAAAACATAGGATGTTAAATACACCCTTGGAGCAGCTGAAAATCGATATCGTTGAGGTGAAAAGGATGAGTTTCGTGGCTAAATCTTCAAGCAAGAAGACCTCAAGATGGTGATATCCCAAGCCACAACGAACCTCTTGAATGCTAGGTTTCTTGACACCAACTTTCAGCAACAAAACCCCTTTTGATGCTGAAACTTTCAGCTTTTCTTTTCTTCTCTAGTTTTAAAAAAAAAAAAGCCCTTTCTCTTCACATTCAAAAATTGAGAGAGAGGAAGATGAGAGCAAAAATCAGCCTTTGCATGTAGGAGAGAAGTCTTGTTAAGAAGGATAGTGTGTGTAATGCATAATTCTTGTGTATTTACAAGACAAGATAGGACCCCCAAGCATGTGGGCGGCCGAAATCCATTTGAAATGATTCCCACTCTTTTTTTTTGTTGCATGATTAAAACACTCACTAAACTCTTATGTTTATAAAGTTAAAACTTATTTAAACTTTATAAACTTAGTACCTTTTATTTGTTATTATTTAGTAAGACTAAATAATGAAAAACAAATAGTACCATATGAACAATTATCCATATAATGATGTTCATCTACAAAGGCAATGATTTAGAAAACCCTTTTCTAAATTGGTGTCATTCTTTATTGGTGTTTGTTTAGCTTGTTATTGGGTATGACCCGACTTGGATCATATCACATAGCCACATCAACTTAATATGCATCTTGGGCAGATCAGGTCTTTCACATAATTCTCTGAGAAATATTGGTTCTCATCATCAAAACTTTTTGTTTTCGTTTTTACTTTCTTCAGCCACAACACTTCTTGAATTTCAATTAGCATTTCAGTCTGGAGATCTTTTATTTGACTTTCAACTTGACTTTGGAGATTGGAGATGATTTAGCTTGTTCTTCAATAATGTTATCTGCTCTCTTCCATAGCTATAGTTGAATGGAAAGAGTGTCAACATGGCACTCACTTCTTTCTAGAGTGGTTCAGGGCAGCTTTCAAGTAGTCAATCTCTTTCTCTTTCTCTTCTTTTCAGCTTCATATTTTTCTTTTAATTCTTTTAATTCATGCTCCTTTTCAGCAAAGCTCTCTGAGGGAGCAGACTCAGAAGTTGCTCTCTTTACAGGCATTTGAGCATGTTGATCCTCCTCATCTGAAGATGATTGGATGCTTTAGAAGTGCTAGTTGAATCTCCAAATTCAGTTGGGTTATCATGGGTGGGCAATGGTTGGTGTGGTGATGTTGGTGAGTGATGAGGTGGTGATATTGGTGATTGATGAGGTGATGATATTGGTGATGGTTGGGGTTGTTTCTGGTGTTGGTTGTGGTGTTGGTTGTGGTGTTGGTTGTTGGTGTGGTTTGGTGTTAGTTGTGGTGTTGTTGGTGTGGTGTGGGTGTTGTCTTGGTTGTGGTGTTGGTTGTGGTGTTGCTTGTGATGTTGGTTGTGGTGTTGGTTGTTGTGTTGGTTGTGGCGTAGGTTGTGGTGATGGTGGTGGTGATGGTTGTGCAGCTTGCTCATCAGCAGACTGTTCTTGTCCTTGATCTTGATTTATCTGTTGAATTATCCAAGGAAGAAGAGGTGAGTGAGTTCCATTTTAAAAGTTTCTGGATCCCTCTTCTTATTTACTTTTATGATCTTGCATCGTAATGAGGAATATCAAGCACTGGTCGCTCAGTAGCAATATCTAGAAATGCTTCATTTATCAGGCACTGAATGAATCTTGGATACATCAAGAACTTGTATCTTCTCTCCTCTTGTATGTTTGAAGTCAGGCCATTTAAAACACAGGCAGACATACTGAATGGCTTTTTGTGCAGAGAGCATAGATTGCTGAGGAAGTGGTGATTGGAATATCATTCCATCCTTTTTTCTCTTGGATAAGCAGTGTTGAATCATGTGGATTAGAATCTCCAAGGCAAATCAACCAATCCTTTAACAATTTGTTTAGCTTCAAATCCTCCTTCATAACCAATCTCAGCAAGAATGTGGTTATTTCATCATCATCCAGCTCTAGAGGTGAATTAGCATCATGAACAAAATGCAAGCATCTTCTAACAGAATCTTAAGAGATGCTCAGAGTGTGATCATTGTCAATTCTTCCGGCTAGAGTTCTAACACCATCTGCTTCAATTACGTCAGCTGAATTCCAGAAAGACCTAATGAGGGTCTCATAGATGTCGAGTCTAACAATGATAGCATAAGCTATCCTTGTTGTTTAGATGAATCTGATAATATCTCTGAGTCCCTTAGCTTCTAGCACATCAGGGTTTAAATAACCGCTAACATTATGGAGCTTGCTCCATGAAAGATTTATCATATAATCTGCATAAAAGACATGTGTGTCAGTTTTAATAAGAACTCATATGTATCGTTTATCAGTTTGACATTAAATGGTCAAAGATGACTTTTGACATTGCTATATCATTGTTGTCATCAATCAAATGGTGAATTGTTGTTTAAAAATCACAGTTTCTATGTTTGAACCATTTATTAGATGTTATTTCATTGATTTGTTACACATTTTCATTTGTCATCATGCTCTGTTCTTGCACCAAACATGACATAAAGGTTTTCATGATGAGTAAATTCTCTATTAGTTTGCATGTTCATTGAAGTCGAAAAGGGTATTATATTACATCAATAAATCAAATTTTTGTGTCCTTCATTATCATTTGGTTCTTTGTTTGATTTAGGTTTAACAGTCTGAAAGTTGGTTTTGATGAAATTTTTTGGAAATTTC
>CM046458.1:38535416-38735416 GCA_025506515.1 Flaveria trinervia | reverse complement strand
TAACACCATATGCTATTTTTGTCATTTTTTATAATTTATATTCATATGATTTGGGTCTAAGATTTTTATTTTCTAATCTATTTAAGAGCATTCACTATTTTTTATTTTTATGAAGAAGATGAAGAATTTATAAGAGTTGTGCTTTGTTTTTTATATTTGGGAAATACGAGGAAACAGGGTACCAACCAATAAATTTTTTAATATTTTTAAAGTGGTTGTAAGTGGATGAAAAAAGAAAAATTACTTATAAAAGTATGAAAAAATATTATTTAATTAAAAAAAAACTAATAATTTTGATGTAATTATAAGTATGGGGATTGAAGATAGATTGTGAATACTCTAAGGAATAGTGACGTTTTTAACCCATTATTAATATACTTGTGTTATTCATTCCCATCCCTTAATATATAATTTCTCAACATCCTAAGTATAATTTAGGGAATGGTTATAATTAAAAAAGTTATATAATACAAAATAAAAAAAATGATACGGAAATTATAGAAAACAATCATTAGCTTTATGAAATAATGACAGTTTTTATTTTTTATGTTTAAAAGGAACTTTTATCATCTTTTATGTATATACTTTTTATAATAGATTATGTGTTTTACATTAACGGACGTTAAGTTTCTCCTTTAAGTCAATAACATTCTAGTTTTTCTATCTTAATGCACTATTTTGGTGATTTCAAATGTAGAGGACATTTTTTTCAACTATTTTATGTTTTACTTAATGTTGATCCATATGTATCTAGTTTACGATCTTAATTTAATATGTCTGTTATGTCCTAAATGTAGTGAAACAAATGAGTTGAATGAAACATAATATGTGGTTGTTGATCTTAATGTTTAATGTTTTAGTGTATATTTTAATGTTTATTATTTATTAACGCATATTGAACCAACTATATAGGTTTGTGGTTGTTTGAATAGATCTTCAAGTAATGATTGAGAAACATATTCAAACTTAGTCGTATGAAGTCTTCATGTGAATGGGCCATGCTAATGGACCATACGCATGAATACTTCATGCTAATGGACCAGTCGCACGACTGAACCAGGAGACTGGATCAGTCACACGACTGAGACATACGAATGACTCAGTCGCACGACTGAACCTTCAGTCGTGTGATTGACTCAGTCGCATGCTTTAGTCGGATGACTGAACCATGCTAATGGTCCAGTCGTACGATTGACTAACCCTAACCTATAAATACCACTTAATTCGTGGAAAAACGCAACACTTTCAATTTTTCGACTCCTACTCGTACCCTAGCAGTCTAGAACGTCTAAGAAAGCCAGTCCAAGTTCATAGATCATTCTTGATCGATTCCTATTCGTTCTTAAGGTTTAGTTTATTCGTATATCGATCGGGTTAACGTTCTCACTAATTTGATCGCCAATCAAATAGGATTCCGCACTATTTGAGTTGGTATACACGTAGATCAGTTAGTACTCCGTCCAGTACACGGTCCTTAACAAGTGGTATCAGAGCCTTGGCTCTTGATTTACGTGTGATTCAATCGATTTTGAAATAAAAATTGTGTTTTTACTCAAAAACGCAATCTTTTTGTGTGAAACTGTGTTTTAGACGTCTCCAGGTCAAAAAGTTAATGCTTTTCGGCACACGACAAATAGGGTTAGTGAGAAATTCGTGTTTTTGCGTCAAAATACCTTAAACCCTCGAATTCTCAAAATTCATCAGCTTCAGTCGCACGACTGAATCCATACGTATCCCTCATATGCACGATTGGACTCGGTCGTTCATTCATTCGTACGACTAAATTTCCCATTAGCATTTTTTATCCGCACCTGTCCATTCGCACGATTGAACCATCCGCATTTGCTCATTCGCACGTCTGAGCCAACCACATTGTTCAATCGCACTTAGTGTTCAATCGCATTCCTTCAGTCGCACAAGTAAAACAGTTTGTGCTAAAGTTCAAAGTCGATGGTAATGGAGGATCAATATTCAGCGTTCACCGCAGGAAGGTATTCTAGGATTCAAAATTTGTTGCTTCTAGTAAATGAAGTGGGAAATCATAACAAGCCCCCTAAGCTCATAACGTTAGATGATTATCCATAATGGAAGCAAAGATTTGAGATTTACTTAAAGGGAGTAGATCTCAATCTGTGGGAGTTGATAGAGACAGGATATAGCATGCCTGTAGGTGCAGATAGAGTCAAACTTATCTTAGGCGGTATGACGGACGGTCAAAAGGTAAAGTACAATGCAGAGAAGAAAGTATATGCATTGCTAACTCAGTCAATTCCTAAGGACATCTTCCATTAATTTTTTGAGAACACGCAAGCTAAGAAGCTGTGGAATGCATTGGAAAAGAGGTATGAAGGAAATGCATTGTTAAAAGCTCTAAAGGCTAAAGTGTTGAAGAAGGAGTTTGACAACTTCTCGTCAATGGGAAGGAAAGCTTGGACGATGTAATTGAACGGTTCTACCACTTGATGAGTGAGCTGCACACTCATGGAGTCACCACATCTATGGAAGACAAAGTGTCAAATTTTGCAGATGGGTTGCCAGAGAAGTGGGTTTCGTTTGTTTCCAACCTAAGACAGAATGATATGCTGGCGAAGTTAGATATCAAGGACTTCATTCTGAAACCGAGAAAGGAAGAGTTGAGAATGAAGTACAGGGCCCAAAAGTCTTCAATCAGAATCCGGCACTGTACAACTCAACTCCACAAGCCAAAATGTCTGGAGCGCCACTTCAAATGGCATTTTTGTCGAGTTCAGCTGGCCCATCTCAAGCTACCACTTTAGGATCTGACACGTCAGGGTCATCTAATACCCAATACATAGCACCTGAAGCCAATGCTATAAAACTGAAGACCGAGAATCTCGGGAATGTGACAGTGGAGGTAGCAAAGGAGCACATGGATCTCTTAGTAGGAGTCGTTCACTCCTATGATGGCCTAGTTGCTGGGAAGATTGGGAACTGCCATCTGGCAGATGAGGACTATGAGCAGGTAGACGAGACAGAGCTAGAGAGAATGGACATCATGTGGGCCTTAGCAAGTGCGGTTCGGAGAGCTAAGAAGTTTGTCAAGAAGACCGGACAGAACTTGATTGCTACTAAGGATACAACTTTTAGTTTTGACAAGACCAAAGTTACCTGCTTCAACTGTGGGGAAAAGGGACACTTTAAACGTGAATGTGTGAAACCTAAGAAGATAGGAAATGGGAATCCATTCTCATCTTTCACTCGTCAGGATAAACCCACAAGCAGTCCTACTTTATCAAGCAAGGATCCTAAAGCCTTGACTGCTCACGATGACGAAGGACAAGATTGGAGCTTTCGGTTTGTGTCTCCGGGAGAATCCAACATTGCTAGCATTGAGGATTTAAATGATGACTTAGCAAGCGAAGGTGATATTGCAGTAGAACTCGCGATGTCAAATATTGAAGAAACTGCAACTGTTGTTGATCACCAACCTAAGGAAAGGACAAGTTCAGAATCACCAGAACCAGAAAAGTCAGACTTTGCTTTGATGGTTGATTCAACCGCACCCTCTCAGGTAAGTTCCACTACTCAACTTTTCAATAATCATGCTTGTTCTGATTGTAATAAATTTAGGGAAAATGCTGATTTGAAATTTGCTAGGTTATTAGATCATAATGATAGCTTAGTAAAGGACTTGAGACTATGCACAGAAGAAAATAGAGTTTTAAAACAAAATGATCACAGTTATAAAGAAAAGATAGAACTTTTGAATAAACAACTTAAGGAAACTGAAGTTGTAGCTTTTAAACAAGCTAATGACATTAAGTTCTATGTAAACTCCCTAGAAGACACTAAGAAACAAAAAGCAGTTTTGGAAGTAAAAGTAAATTCATTAAAATAAAAACTACATAGTTGGACAAGTTCTTCTTACATTGTCAACACTTAGTGAGAGAACGCAACAATGGGGAGGGTTTGGGATATAAAGTGGCTCCACCACCATATGAGACCTTGATGAATGTCAAAAGTAAACTAATAAATAATTACCCAATCAAGGATCAGGTGGTGTCCACTCCTCTTGTAAGTGATCGAGATTCCACATGTAAACGAAATGAATCCGGCACTAAACAAAAGGATGCGAATTCAAAATCAAAAGGTAAAATGCCTTGTGTTAATCTGGATGAACAATTTAAAAAGGTTAATATAAAGTCTGGTTCAACCAAGTTTAATTCTGAACCTAAACAGACCAATCATGTTAACCAATCACGCGTATCATGTCTAAGTCCAGGTAACAAAAGAGTAAAGATGTTAATAACGTTCAAACAATTAATTTTGTTAAAAAAGTTAAACCATTGAAACAGGAAGTGACTAAGCCCAAACTGAATAAAGTCACACGTGTGTCACACACTTCTCCACAGAAATAGTTACACCAACATATCGAAAGTAGACCTTGCTACAACTGTGGAAAGTATGGACACATCGCGTCTTACTGTCCTTATTATCAGACACCAAGGAAAAGAGTTGAACTTCATGACACTAAACCTAACTCATCAAAAAGGAGATCCATGACTCCACCAAAAAGGGTTAGTGAACCTAAAGTTCAACCCATTAGCCAGTCGTCTGTTTACCACAAACAGGCCTTACACAAAGCTGGGTTATGGAAAGAAAAGTCTATGTCTGGTAATGAGAAGAAGAAGACAAATGATCTTCCCTCGCCATCTAATGGACAATGGGTAGAATTTATGATGTGTGATGCCTCTGGGACACCCAAGCCGGTTAAGGCTTGGGTCCCTCACCTTAACTAATGTTTTCAATTGAATATGAAGGGTGTTCACTATAGTGCTGATACAAACACTTGGATTGTAGATAGCGGAGCATCCAGGCACATTATTGGAACCTGACACTCCTGTCAAACGTCAAACAAATCAAATGAGGTCATGTTTTATTTGCTGGAAACAAAGGGGGTTATATCACAGCTCAAGGGGAAGTGGGGAATCAGAAAGTGAATTTTGACAAGGTAAACTATGTTCAACAACTTCAAAATAATTTTCTTTCTATTTCCCAAATATGTGACAAGGGATTTAAGGTAGTTTTCGACAATAAGAAGTGTTATGTCTTGAAAAAGGATTATGTGATTCCAGAGGACCAAGTCTTAATGTCAGCCTCAAGATATAATGACCTTTACGTCTTGGATCTATCAAAGGCCTCCACAACGGATCATCAAGTTTAGTGCTTCTTGTCCATAGCTACTGAGAAGGATTCTATCTCCTGGCATAGGAGAATAGGGCACATCAATCCACGGAAGATGAACCACTTGATCCAGAATGATCTAGTGTGAGGAGTAAATTTCAGAAACTTCCAACTCCTAGATTTTTGTATTGCCTGCAAGAAAGGCAAATAGACTAAGAAGTCTCATAAGGCAAAGAAAGTCAATTCCATAGAACTACCTCTTGAGCTTCTTCACATGGATCTGTTTGGTCCAGTCAGTACAAGAAGCATCGCAGGTGACTTGTACTGCTATTTAGTTACAGATGACTACTCAAGATTCTCTTGGGTGATGTTTCTGAAATCAAAATCAGAAACTATTGAGTCATTCAAGGAGTTAGTAACTACACTGGAATCTCTCTAAAAGCTAAAGGTCAGACAAGTCTGCTCAACAACGGAACAGAGTTCAAGAACCAATGGATGGAGGCATTCTGCAAAGAAAAGGGAATTGTACATCAGTTCACATCTGCCTACACTCCATAGATGAACGGGGTTGCTGAAAGGAAAAATAGAAGCTTGATAGAGACTGCCAGGACGATGTTAGCAGACTCGAAACTGCTTATCCAATTTTGGAATGAGGCAGTTGCCAATGCGTGTTACACATTAAATCAATTTCTAGTAGTAAAACACCATGGCAAGATGTGTTACGAGTTACTTCAACGACGTAAACCAAATCTAGAGTATCTCGAACCTTTTGACGCACCTTGCACGTTATTGAAGAAAACTCAGGAAGGTAAGTTCAATGAGAAGGCTGAAGAGGGAATTTTTCTAGGATACAACATACCGAATAAGAGAGTTTACAACAACTCAACGGGTTAGGTAGAAGTGTGGTGTAATGTGGACGTACAGAGATACACCACCCCTCCTGATGGAAAAGGACCCGTATTCTTTTTCGACTATGATGGATTCTTCAAGTCCTTCAACATTCATCTCTCCACTTCTGACAATGAGTTAGTAGCCAAAATGATGTATGATGTCCTAAACACACCATCACAAGACTCAACATCAGCTGGTTCACAAGGTGAGTTACCTAGTCAATCAGGGGGAGCACTCGAGGGAAGTGACTCCTCCTCTGATGATGAAGCCGTGGAGAATGATCAGAATGATCAGGAGGAACAGGTTCCTACTTCTGCAAGTCCACAAGCATCTGACGTTGATGCCTCTGAGTCTTCGGAACCTCACACTCCTACTGCCTCAGATATGGAACCAAACGTTCATAATCTTGTTTCTGAGGTAGTTGTGCCCACCACTCCTGGATCACGCCTAAATGTCTATCATCCTCTGGAGAATGTCATTGGGGATGTCAGATCAGGAGTTCAGACGAGAACTCAACTATACTCAGCTGCTTATACCTTAGTAACGGAAAAGGGATACCTTCACGATGGTGCATATCGTTGTTTTGTGTCTCAGTTTGAGCCAAAATATGTCAGTGAAGCCCTAAATGATGAGGCATGGGTAAGTGCCATGCAAGAAGAACTTCTTCAGTTCAAGAAGTTAGGTGTATAGACACTGGTAGATAGACCTAAAGGTGCCAAGGTCATTGGCACCAAGTCGGTCTTGAAATGTAAGAAAGATGACCAAGGAGTCATAATGAGGAACAAAGCTCGACTTGTAGTTCAACGATTTCGACAAGTCGAGGGAATTGATTACAATGAAGTATTTGCACCTGTGGCGAGAATGGAAGCCATCCGTATCTTCCTATCCTATGCCTCTTACATGAAGATTAAAGTCGATCAACTGGATGTAAAGAGTGCATTTCTTCATGGTGAAATCAAGGAAACATTGCATGTCAGTCAACCCGAAGGATTTGAGGATCCATATCATCGGGATAGAGTTTACAAACTGGATAAGGCTCTCTACGGGCTTCACCAAGCCCCGAGAGCATGGTATGAAAATCTCTCAACTCACCTTGTGAAACATGGATTTCACAGAGGTGTAATTGACTGTACACTGTTCATCAAAGAAAAGGATGGTGATCTGTTGCTTGTTCAGATTTATGTTGATGACATAATCTTCGGTTCCAAGAACGAAGACTTATGTAAAGAATTTGAAGCAGTAATGAAGGCTGAATTTGAAATGAGTGTCATGGGAGAGATGAAGTTCTTTCTCGGGTTACAGGTGGATCGAACACCAAAGGGGATATTTCTACATCAGACCAAGTATGTAGGGGATATTCTCAGTCAATTTGACATGGAGAATGCTTCCGCAGCTGGGACTCCACTTGCTACAAACCATGATGTAGCACCCGACGAGAATGGTGATCTGGTTGATGCCACCATGTACCACGGAATGATTGGATCCCTCATGTACCTCACTCCTCAAGACCAGATATCATGTATGCGACATGTCTTTGTTCAAGATATCAGGCGAAACCAAAAGTTAACCATCTTATAGGGGTCAAGAGGATATTTCGTTATCTGAAGGGTACACCAACACTTGGGTTGTGGTATCCTCATGATGATGATTTTGAGCTTACCGCGTACAGTGACTCGGATTATGGCGGCTGGAAGATGAACTACAAATCCACCTCAGTAGGATGTTAATTCTTTGGGAGACGATTAGTCGCGTGGCAGTGTAAGAAGCAGACATCAGTTGTGTTGTCAACTTGTGAAGCTGAATATGTTACTGCGGCAAGCTGTTGTTCTCAATCATCTGGATTCAACAGCAGATGCGGGACTACGTTTTGAAATTTTCTAACACCCCTATATTTGTTGATAATTCTGCTGCAATAGCCGTTATTAAAAATCTTGTCCAACATCCTAAGACCAAACACATAGGAATTAAATATCACTTTATACGTGATTATTTTGAAAAGAATCTAATCGATGTTGTTAAAATAAATATGAATTTCCAATGCGCTGACCTCTACACAAAAGCCTTTGATAAATCACGTTTTCTATATCTGTTAGAGGTCAATGACGTTAAAAAAGTGATGTGATTCCATAAGATGAACATGTTTAGTCCGATGCGTCAAGTCCATTTTTCTTTTATTTTCTTTTATTTTAGTTTATTTTATTCAATTAATTTTGGTGTTTTTTTATTTCTTCGCCTATGAAAATCCTAAAAAACGCAAATAGTTTACGGTTTTAGAATTCAAGGGGGAGAATAGGTTAAGTTAGTATTAAAAAAACAAGGGAGGAGGACAAGAATGAGATCGGATCTGTGAAACGGATTCAACGACTATGGAAAACGATAGTACACAGGAACAAAGCATTTGGGACTTTAAAAGATTAAATTGAATTAGATACGAAATTCAAAGTATAAGTTTGAGAAGTCTGAGCAATGTAAAAGGAAAAATGTTAGTAAAACTAGCTGCTACTAAGGTAACACGGGGAAAGTGGACCTAGAGGTTGCTAGCCCATTAGATGATGTGTCGTTAGATTCAACACAATAGATAAGTAGACCTCGTTGGTGATCTCAAGATCAAACTAAGTTGTTCAACAAGCTGTGGGTTATCATCTTATCCTTGGTTAAAACAATCAACAGAGTTCTAATAAGGGGTGACGAGCAAAATAAACGCCACAAATGTGTGTGGATGACCAAGATATGAGGAAAGCACATGATGAAAAATGCAAAAAACAATCAAACTAATAACCTATGCTAGTGGTGAAGTCTATGCAAAAAGAATAAAATTGCTCAAACAAGAAGATAGGTTATATGCCTCTCTGCTGTGCGGTGGCACTGACCTGCGGATAAGCATAACCTAAATATTCTAGAATTCATTGTTGTTTACCGCCTCTCTGCTGTGTGGTAGCACTGACCTGATGCTTGGCTTCTCTTTGAAAGCTCTAAGAATAGTTTCTTCTTGTCAAAATACCCGTAGACCGCTCAAAAATCTCCTGAGGAATGTTGATTACCATATAAGCGTGGGATCCACAAATGCTTGTTGAAATAATTTAACCTAATGTATCACCAATCTGTGTCAAAAGTCCATGTATGGATTTAAGTGGACAAGTATACTGACAATCATCGTGGCTGCAATTCTTGAAAGTCCAAATCAATGTGTGTGTCTTATAGTACTAGTATGATTTCCTAAATTTGCTAATGACTCTCGACGAAAACAAGAATCTAGCATCAAATGATTTTGGTAACACGTCCTGAATGAGTTGATTACCTGTATGATTCCATAATGAATCATTTCACTTATGGTCAAAATAACTTGAAGCTGCCTATTCAAGAAATAAATCTGTTAGTTTTCTATCTTAGGATTTCCACCTCACACAAAATCACAAAAACATGTTTAGTTTTGTCTTTTAATGTTAACTCTTTTATTTTGTTTAACCTTTTAGTCAATTTAGGTTTATATGTCGGACTATATCGTGGAATTCAATCTGGGGTTTAATCACTTAAAAGGGTCACGTCTGAGGTGACCAAACGTGTCTTCAACTGTTAAATGGGTCACGTCTGAGGTGACAAAATGTGTTTTGTTTAAAAGGATCACGACTGAGGTGATCAAAAGTTTTCAAAGTTAAAATGATCATGTTTGAGATGATCGAATGCTCAAAATGTTAATCAAAAGTTAAAAAGGGTTAAATGTCAAATGGTCATAAAGTCAAAATCATGAGTATGATCCATTCGCACGACTGGACCATGAGTATGGACCAATGTACGATTGGACCATACTTATGCACTAGACAACCGAATGAAGCATGAGTATGAACCATTCACATGACTAGCTTACAAGATTGAGCCAGCCGCTTGAATGGAGTTGTCCGAATGAGTCAGTCGCCCGATTGACATCCAATCGGTCGACTGAATGTGACCGACTGAACCAATCGCACGACTGAGATCCAATCGCCCAAATGAAAAGAGCGAATGGATCCAGTTTCCTGATTGAAACTAGATGCAGTATAAATAGGGCTATAGTCGATCACATATACTCATTACTCCTCATTCGCCTTAAAATCGCCTATAGTGCCGTTACTCTGCCCGATTTTCTTCTAACCTTGCTAGACTTCAAATTGCTGTATTCTGACGATCCATAGTGTTTATACAAGTACAATGTGGTGCAATCTACTCAAATTGAAATCGATTTGTGACCTAATTGACTGATTTCTGGCCTAACATAGAATCGAGACTAGTTGGATTAATAAACTAATAAAACTAAGTTAAATGTTGAAATCAAGGTGATTATGTGCTATGTAGGGTGATTGCGAGTCTAATGAGCCAAAACACGATGTCTAATATTAAGATTTGGTCAAAATTTGAATTTTAATCGAACACACAACCTGTCATGCGATTAGTCACCCTGATGAACTTCAATCGCACAACTGAGCTGGGTGAATGACTCAGTCGGCTGATTAAACAAGGCGTATGAGCTCAGTCACCCGACTGAACTCAGTCGCTGGATCAGTCGCCCGATTGAACTCAATCGCATAATAAGTCAGCCGACTGAACTCATTCGTATGGTTCAATCACACAATTGAACCAGACTGATCTCAAACAGCTTAGAGTGAATTGCTTTCTGTTATTTGCTGATCTAATACATATATGTCTTGTGTTACAGATCTATGGCAGATCGGTGGACCATTAACACCAAGCATAATATATGTGCTCATTTGGACGCGACCACTCGGAACGCTACCGAGTTTGCTGGCATTATTGCTTTCCAAAAGAGAACAAGGATATACAGAGCGGTATCTACACCATGCACTCCCTACAGGTCTATACAGCAGGCCTTCTGGGAGGGTGCATCGGTTGACCGATCTAGTGAGCCCTACTGCATTCGGAGCACTATATTTGGGCAAGAGATAGAGGTGACAGCGAAAGACCTTTGACGTGTACTGGACTTGGGTGATGATTCTGCTCACCCAACCAGGTTACACCCGCTGACTATGAGGGGATGTTTTCTTCAGATGAGGTACTCTAGGGACATTAATGCAGGTGTGCTCAATAAAAGCAACCTATGTCCCCAGTTCAAGTACCTAGCTCATGTAATACTGAAGTGCATTGCTTCACGAAGGGGTGGATTTGATGACTTATCTGACCAAATCTAGAATGCCTACGTGGCACTGGTGCTGAATCACCCCTTCAGCTTCTCCAACATGATATTTGCATACCTGATCGAGAATCTGGAGGCCAAAGGCAAGGAAGGCTTCTGTATGTACCCAAGATTTTTACAGATGATTCTTGATGAGAAGCTTCCTTCGCTACCCAAGGAGAGCAATGATGCAGTATCTCTCGAGATTATGGATGACACCACTGTTGGGAGGATGAAGGTCTATAGGGGCAAGCAAGTAAAGCCCCCCTGCAAAGAGACTATTCGGGCACCTGGCCCGGGAGGATTACATGGCATCGGCATGGTGTAAGTGGCGCCACGAGGAGAGTGACTCAGATGTTGAGCAGATTGCTCTTCCATTTGACGACTCCGATGATGATGATCGTGATACTGGTGGAGACTCTAGCCCCGTTGCTTCTAGGGCGACCACAGCACATGCCACACCTTCACCACCCACTCATGGAAATGCCACCACCGCCAGTTTCCATCAGGATTTTTGCCCTCCTGATGAGGATGAGGAGAGTGATGAGGAGCCACTGACCAGGATAGTGGGTAGTAGGGTGGTTGCCACCGACCGAGGTATTCGGGAGGTTGGAGGACGCCCTAGCGAGTATGGGGAGACTGCTGCAGATCCCAGTTACACACCTGATCAGCCCAGCAGCATCCCAGGGGGAGCATCCTCCTCAAGGGGCATGAGGAGAAAAAGGATGACTCAGCCCCATGGGATGAAGTCTAAGAGGAGGAGGATGACATTCATCACTACCACCACCACAGCCACCACTGCCACCATTCCACCCACCACTACTACCGCTCCACCCATCACCACTACCACCATTCCACCCACTACCACAACTACAGCTACCATCACCACTACTACCACCTCACCCACCATCACTACCACAACCACTCCACCACCTATCTACACCACTTCCACCACCACTACAGCTTACCCATCACCGCCCACACATATACCACCACCCATATACACCACTTCCACCACCACCAGCCACCAAGCTGGCCCCTCATCCCATACCACATTCACCACTGGATCACCTTTACCTCTCAGTTGGGTAGAGGAACAGCTGTTGGCACTTAATCATATGGTGGTGAAGCTGTTAGCTGCCGATGACGAGAAGTCTGCTCAGCTACAACAGCTGATGGAGCAAACTGTTGCACAATCACAGCAGATCTCTCAGCAGGCAGAGGAGATCGCCCAACTGAAAGAGCATAAAGCCGAATCAGCAAAGAATATTGAAGAGTTGGAGTCATCTAACAGATCTATCATGCTCAAGCTTAAGGGATCCAAAGAAGAGTCTCTGAAGACCAGAGAAGATGATGACAATGATGATGACGATGGTGATGAGGACGATGATGAAGAGGACGAGGATGACACAGAGGATGGAAGAGATGATAACGAAGGAGGAGATCCATCTGCTTTGGGTGCCTAAGAAGCTAGTGAGAGGCAGACCAAAAAGAATCAAGATCAGGGTGCCTTGACATCAACCCCGACAGCAGAGGAACACATGATTTAGGACAAACGTAATGCATAGATGTTTTATGTAATTTAAATCATGTGTAATTGAATATTGTATTAAACTTATGTTCATGAATGTTTATGTATATATTTAATGTTTACTGTCTTGATTATGTACTGATGAATGATGTGTTACATGTTTTAAATCAAGCAGATCCACAATATCATCAAGATGAATACGATGTTGCTCCCCTTCAGCAGATCAAGTCTCAGCTCACAATGATACTTGATCTGCAAAGTATTGTCAGGAGGTCAGTAAGCTACACCCGAAGAAGGATAAATTATTCACAACCTCACTGATGCGCAACATGCAGAAATGTTCCGGTTAAACCCTGATGAATTGGATAAGGATGCACCTACCGTCGATGTTGCTAGTGATGACGAGCTCAATGATGTTCATGAGATAGAGATTGAAGAGATCACATCACAGCACTATCCGGAATATACTGATTGAGTAGGAAATGTGGATCCTGATTTTGGAGATACACTCGACAGTGATATGCATGTTAAATTGGATACGATGGAGAGGGAAACCGAGAAATTAGAAAGCCAAGCCCAAGCCACGAATGCCGATGTTGAGGATGAATGGGCGGCTTGTTTTGCAGAGATCCGTGCCCAACGCATAGCGCCAAAGCCGAGTGCCTACGCTAAGCTCTACAAAGTAAAGAAGCATCTAAAGGTGTCTAGCAAGATTATAGCTTGGGCTTACTTTGAGGATCTTAATGTATATGCTGTGAAGAGGGAGAAGGGAATCGAGTAGTTCAGATTTCCACATGATTTGAAGACTCTCCCTGGCTTTGAGCTAAACCAGTTGGCACGCCTGAACCTGCTGTATGTGACACCAGGAAGATGTCAGGCTGGTTTGAAGCTGCGTTGAAGAAAGAATACTACACATGATGTGTTAATTTCAAGCCTTAACAACCTATGAGGTACATTCGAAGGTCAGAGGTGGACCCAAGGACTGGCAAACCCAAAGTGGTGCTGAAGTGGAGTCCTCTGCGTACTATGTCAATGATCCCTATGTGGGAAATGCCACAGGACTTCACTCCCAACTTCAAGTGGTGGTATTATGACTGGCGAACAGGAGAAGCGGTCATAGTATTATAGAAAGAGCGCCAAATGGAAACCATCCGGGTATCTAACCCAATATGGCTAACCAACCTGTCAGCTAGTGATGTTTAAACTTTATACATGTGGCCATTATTCTATGATCCGCAGGATATTGTACACGCCCTCCAATTTTAGAACGTGATAAGACTTTGCTTTGCATTCAAGATACATGCTGGAGTCACTGTCGAGGAGAGGCATAAGAAGTTTCACGAGCTAATGAAGGATGCCAGACAATGAAAGAAACTAGGTCCAAGGGGGAGTTTGTTGATCCATATGTACCTAGTTACGATCTTAATGTAATATGTCTGTCATGTCCTAAATGTAATGAAATGAATGAGTTGAATGAAACATAATATGTGGTTGTTGATCTTAATGTTTAATGTTTCAATGTATGTTTTAATGTTTAATATTTATTAACACATATTGAACCAACTATATAAGTTTGTGGTTGTTTGAATAGATCTTAGTCAAGTAATGATTGAGAAATATATTCAAACTTAGTCGTATGAAGTCTTCATGCGAATGGGCCATGTTAATGAACCATATGCATGAATACTTCATGCTAAGGGACCAGTCGCACGACTGATCCAGGAGACTGGATCAGTCGCACGATTGAGACATACGGATTACTCAGTCGCACGACTGAACCTTCAGTCATGTGATTGACTCAGTCGCATGCTTTAGTCGCACGACTGAACCATGCTAATGGTCCAGTCGTACGATTGACTAACGCTAACATATAAATACCACTTAATTCGTGAAAAGACGGAACAGTTTCAATTTTTCGACTCCTACTCGTACCCTAGCCTTCCAGAACGTCCAAGAAAGTCAGTCCAAGTTCATAGATCGTTCTTGATCGATTCCTATTCGTTCTTAATGTTTGGTTTATTCTTATATCGATCGGGTTAACGTTCTCACCGATTGGATCACTAATCAAATAGGGTTCCGCACTATTTGAGTTGGTATACACGTAGATTAGTTAGTACTCCGTCCAGTACACGGTCCCTAACACTTAATTTAAGTATTTTTACATACATACATATACATATGACATATTATATAACAATATATATTATTTGATTAATTTCATTCACGTTATACATGAAAATATATATTATACATGAAAATATATATTATATTCACGTTTTACATGAAAATATATATTATGTAAATATTTTATATAAAATTTAATACTTACATCATGAGGTTCAGTGTTTTTATCTAAAGTTACTGAGAAGGATTCAATCTCATGGCATCGGAGAATGGGACACATTAGTCAAAGGAAGATGAATCATCTGATTCAGAAGGATTTAGTGAGAGGAGTGAATGTCAAGAACTTCCAACTTCCTGACTTTTGTGTAGCTTGCAAGAAAGGCAAACAGACAAAGAAGGCTCATAAGGAAAAGAAAGTTCATTCAATAGAACTTCCTCTTGAGCTTCTTCACATGGATCTGTTTGGTCCAGTTAGTACAAGGAGTATTGCAGGCGACGTGTACTGTTTTGTGGTCACTGATGACTACTCAAGGTTCACTTGGGTAATGTTTCTGAAATCCTAATCAGAAACTTTGGAGACATTCAAGGAATTAGTAACCACACTGGAATCACTCTACAAGCTAAAAGTTCGACAAATACGCTCAGACAACGGGACAGAATTCAAGAATCAACGGATGGAGGCATACTGCAAGGAAAAGGGAATTGTGCATCAATTCACTTCTGCCTACACACCTCAGATGAATGGCATTGCTGAGAGAAAGAACATGAGTTTGATAGAGACTGCCCGAACTATGCTGGCAGACTCGAAACTGCCTATCCAATTCTGGAATGAGGCAGTGGCAAATGCGTGTTATACACTGAATCGAGTCCTAATAGTCAAGCGCCACGGAAAGACATGTTATGAGCTACTTCAAAGACGCAAACCGAATTTGGAGTATCTTGAACCTTTTGGCGCACCGTGTACACTTCTGAAGAAGACACAAGAAGGAAAATTCAGCGAGAAGGCAGTTGAAGGAATTTTTCTAGGATACAACATACCGAACAAGGGAGTTTACAATAACTCAACGGGTCTTGTAGAAGTGTGGTGTAATGTCGACGTTCAGAGATATACCACACCACCTACAGGCAAAGGACCTGTATACTTCTTCGATTATGATGGATTCTTCAAATCCTTCAACCTCCCTCTCTCTCCCTCGGATGATGAGTTAGCTACTAGGATGATGTATGATATTCTAAATACACCATCTAGCACACAGGGAGAATCATCTACTCAGTCAGAAGGGGTAGTCGATGACAGTGACTCGTCCTCTGAAGATGAAACTGAAGCAGATGACCAGAAAAGTCAGGAGGAACAGGTTCCAGTTCCTAAAAGTCCACAAGCATCCATAAGTGATGCACCCTCGACTTCGGAACCTCAAACTCCAACCTCCTCAGATGCAGAACAAAATGTTCACAATCTTGGTTCGGAGGTGACTGTGCCGACTACTCCAGGATCACGACTAAACGTCTATCATCCCCTTGACATTGTTATTGGAGATGTCTGATCAGGAGTACAAACCCGAAATCAGCTATACTCAGCTGATTATGCCTCAGTTATGGAGAAAGGTTACATTCATGATGGTGCTTATCGATGTTTTGTTTCGCAGGTTGAGCCAAAATATGTCAGTGAAGCACTAAATGATGAGGCGTGGGTGAGTGCCATGCAAGAAGAACTTCTGCAGTTTAAGAAGTTAGGTGTATGGACTCTGCTTGATAGACCTAAAGGTGCTAAAGTCATTGGCACCAAATGGGTACTAAAATGCAAGAAGGATGACCAAGGAGTCATTATCAGGAACAAAGCTCGACTGGTGGTTCAAGGTTTTCGCCAAGTCGAGGGGATTGACTATAATGAGGTGTTTGCACCCGTGGCAAGGATGGAAGCTATTCGTATCTTCCTTGCCTATGCATCGTACATGAAAATAAAGTCTACCAATTAGATGTGAAGAGTGCATTCCTTCATGGGGAAATCAGGGAAACAGTCTATGTAAGTCAACCGAGGGATTTGAAGACCCTTATCATCGGGATAGAGTTTACAAGCTCGACAAAGCTTTATATGGGCTTCATCAAGCTCCTCGAGCTTGGTATGAGAAACTCTCGACTCATCTTGTGAAACACGGATTTCGCAGGGGAGTCATTGACTGTACACTGTTTATTAAAGAAAAGGATGGAGACCTACTGCTTGTACAGATATATGTTGATGACATAATCTTCGGGTCAAAGAACGAAGAGTTATGCAAAGAGTTTGAAGCAGTGATGAAGAAAGAGTTTGAGATGAGTGCTATGGGGGAGATGAAGTTCCTTCTCGGGTTACAGGTGGATCAAACACCTAATGGGATCTTTCTACATCAGTCCAAGTATGTAGGAGACATTCTCAGTCGCTTTGACATGGAGAATGCTTCTGCTGCTGGGACTCCACTTGCTACGAATCATGATATAGCACTTGATGAGAATGGAGATCTTGTAGATGCCACTATGTATCGAGGAATGATTGGATCCCTCATGTATCTCACTGCCTCAAGACCTGATATCATGTATGCTACATGTTTATGTTCCAGATATCAGGCTAAACCTAAGGTCAATCATCTGATCGGGGTCAAAAGGATTTTTCGCTATCTAAAGGGTACACCCACACTAGGGTTGTGGTATCCTCATGATGACGATTTTGAGCTCACAGCGTATAGTGACTCGGACTATGGAGGCTGCAAAATGAATTACAAGTCTACATCAGCGGGGTGTCAATTCTTTGGGAGAAGATTAGTTACATGGCAGTGTAAGAAGCAGACATCGGTTGCATTGTCAACCTGTGAAGCTGAATATGTTGCTGTTGCAAGTTGCTGTTCACAAATCATTTGGATTCAACAGCAAATGCGGGATTACGGTTTAAAATTCTCATCTACTCCTATTTTTGTTGATAACTCTGCTGCAATTGCAGTAACCAAAAATCCGGTTCAACATCCTAAGACCAAACACATCGGTATTAAATACCACTTCATAAGAGACTGGTTTGAAAAGAACTTAATTGATGTGGTTAAAATCAATATTGATTTTCAACGCGCTGACCTCTATACTAAAGCCTTTGATAAACCACGTTTTCTATATTTGCTAGAGGTTAACAGCGTTAAAAAGAAAAGTGAGGTAATTCCTGATGAGACTAATGTGTAGTCCGATGTAGTTTCGTTAACGTTTATTTTATTTTCTGTTATCTGTTTTTCTTTTTGTCTGTTATATTTAAAGTCATGTTATTTTGCTGTCTATTAAAATCCAAAAATAATTAAATCCGAAATGATTTTAGTATTTTTGGGGGAGAATATGTCAGCAAGTTAACATTATTAAAAAAAATGAGGGAGAAGGGGTAACTAGCTGAAATGAGGTAGATTATGTCTGTGATACCGATTCAATACCTTTGGAAAATGATAGTACACAGGAACAAATCAAGAGGGATTTTAAAATTTTAAGTTTTGAAAAGATGCAAATGTTCAAAGTATAAGTCTGTGTAGTCTAAGCAACATAAAAAGGGAAGATGATAGAAAACTGGCAACTCCTAAGGTGACACAAAGAAAGTAGACTAAGAGGCTGCTAGACCACAAATGATATGTTGGTAGATTCAACACGATAGACAATTAGACCTAATTGGTGATCTCAAGATCAAACTAAGTTGTTCAATTGACTGTGGGCTTCCATCTTATCACTGGTTAACACAATCAAATATATTCCAATAAGGGGTATTGAGCATTTAAATGCCATAAAAGTGTGCGGATGACCATAATTAGAGCAAAGCTAGAAAAAAAATGAAAGACAAATGCAATAAAGCTAATGACGTATGTTGTTGGTGCATATGGTAAGGAGATAGGTTGTGTGCCTCTCTGCTGTGCGATGGCACTGACCTGAGGATAAGCATAACCTAGATATTCTAGAATTCATTGTTGTTTGCCGCCTCTCTGCTGTGCGGTGGCACTGACCTGAGGACAGGCTTCTCTTTGAAAGCTCTAAGAATAGTCTCTTCTTGTAATAATACCCGTAGACCGCTCAAAACCTCTGAGGAATGTTGATTACCATATAAGTGTGGGATCCACAAATGTTAGCTGAAATAATTAAACCTAAATCAGTCACCAGTCTGCGTCAAAAATCTGTGTATGGATTTAAGTGGACAAACATACTGACAATCTTAGTGGCTACATTCTCAAGAGTTCAAATCAATGTGAAAATCTAAGAGTTTCAGTATGATTTCTTTAAGTTGCTAACGACTCTGGATGAACATCGAGAATTTAAGCATCAAAAAGTTTTAATCACAAGTCCCAAATGATTTGATGTTCCTGTATGATTCCAAAATTGAGTTGGTCCAGATATGATCAATCTAAGTTGAAGCTGTCTACTCCTAATCAAATCCCTTAGATTTCCATCTTAGGGCTTTATCTCTCACAAAAAGTCCAAAAACAAACTTTAGTTGTGTAGTTTAGTTTAAGTTTCTATGTTTATCTTTTAATTTATGTGTCTATCGGACTACATCAGGGAAATCAGAAGGAAATTAACTTACCTAAAAAGGGTCATGTCTGAGATGGCCACATGTTTTTCAAAATTTAAAAGGTCATGCCTGAAGTGACTGAATTGGTTAAGAGCTTACAATGTTATTATCAAAAGTGAAAAGGGTCTTAATAGTAAATGTTCAAAATAACTGTAAACTCACAAAGTGTGACCCATTCGTACTAGTGGATCATGGTTATCGACCAACTATGCGAATGGCTTCCAATCGGCCGAATGGACATGAAAATGATCCATTCGACCGAATAGAAGGGGGAGAATGAAACAGTAGACCGACTGAGGCTCAGTCGGTCAACTAAAGAGGCGAATGAAGGAGACCGAATGAGTCAGTCGACCGACTGAGACTCAGTCGGCCGACTGAATGCGATTGACTAGGCCAATCGTACAACTGAACCTCAGTTGCCCGAATGAACTGTGCGAATGAGGCCAATTGGCCGATTGAAATTAGGGTCAGTATTTAAAGGGCCTCAGTCGATCGCATCTCACTCATCACTCCCAATAGCACCCCAAATCGCGTTCTTTACCGTTACTCTATCAAAATTACCACAGAATCTGATTTACATTGCTGTTAAGTTTCTTACATTCGAGTGACGTTTTACAGGTACACTACTCTTTGAATCTTACCAAAATCAGCACATTACCGAACCTACAATAGAGACACCCGATTGAATCAAGAACCGAAGTGTGAAATGACTTAATCACCTATGTAAATGAAACAAAATGTTAAAATTGAGTTTAATAGGTTATTAGTGACAAGTAGACGAGGCGAATGGACCATTAAACACTGTTAAATGACTTAGATTGGTCAAGATTCGACCCACAGGCGATCGAACAGTGGGGCAAGCGACTGGTCGTTCGAATGAACTCCAATCGCATGATTGAACCTTACGATTGGATCATTCGACCGAATGAACCACCCGAATGAGTCCAGTCGGCCGATTGAACTCAATCGCATGTCTCAATCAGCCGATTGAACTCAATCGCATGTCTCAATCAGCCGATTGAACTCAATCGCATGTCTCAAACAACCGAATGACTCCAGTCGCATGATTCATTCGCATGAATGAATCAGAATGGAAGTGAAACACTACACTTAGAACTGAATTCCAATGTATTATGTACTAATGATCAGGTGTTTTGTGTTTCAGGAAAAATGGCTGACCGATGGTCTCTTAATCCAAAGCACAACATATGTGCCCATTTGGACCACACGACACGGAACGGGGCCAAGTTCTCCGATATTATAGCCTTCCTCAAATGTTCACGGATACATAAGGCTATATCTACGCCGTGCACACCTTACAAATCACTACACCAGGCATTCTGGGAGAATGCCTCAGTGGATCATTCTCGTGAGCCATACAGCATAAGAAGCATCATTTTGGGTCAAGCCATCGACATTACCGCCACTGACATCCAAAGAATCCTTGAGTTTGGGGATGACTCTACTCACCCCACTAAGTTACATCCTTTGACTGTGAGAGGGTGTTTTCTCCGAATCAAGTATGCGGGGGACATTAACTCGGGGGAGCTAAATAAGAGCAACCTGTGCCCACAATACAAATATCTGGCACATGTGATTCTTAAGTGCATCGCTTCGAGAAGGGGTGGTTTCGATGACCTATCAGATCAGATACAGAATGCCTTCGTGGCTCTGGTGCTGAACCACCCCTTCAGCTTCTCTAATATGATCTTTGCTTATTTGGTAGAGAACATTGAAACAAAAGGGAAAGAAGGTTTTTGTATGTATCCACGATTTCTTCAGATGATATTCAATGAGAAGCTGCCTCAGCTCCCCAAGGAAAGTCACGATGCAGTGACTTTGGAACTTATGGATGACACTACTTTGGGTAGGATGGTGGTGTACCGGGGCAAGCAAGTTAAGCCCCAGGAAAAGAGACTGATTGGCCACTTAGCAGATGAAAGTTATGTGGCACCGGGAAGACGCCAATGGCGTCACGAGGACAGTGACTCCGACGTGGAGCCAATTGTCCTACCTACTGATGATTCAGATGAGGATGACAGTGGGGATGCTGCTATTCCATCCAGAGGCATTATGTCTGACTCTGTTCCCCTTGTGTCTGTCTCATCTGCTGAAGTAACTGAGTCAGCAGGATTTCATCAAGATTTTGTTCTTAACGAGGAGGATGAGGAAGAATCTGATAAGGAGCCACTGACCCGAACTGTGGGAAGGAAAGTTGTTCCCACAGAACATGGGTTGAAGGTTGTTGGTGAACAACCGAGAGGCTCCGAAGATACAGAAACTGATCCAACTTATGCTCCGGGGTCCTCAGGTGGGATTGGAGGGGGAGCATCCCACTCGAAGGGAACGAGGAGAAAACGGATGGCTCAACCCCATGGCCAGAAAAAGAAGAAGCGTAGGGTAACCTTTATCACTACCACATCCACCACATCCACCATACCTTCCACCACTACCACTTCTTCAGACACACCATCTACCACCATACCTTCCCCCCCAGCAACCGCAGACACCACCAGACCGACCACCACAAGACAGATCCCAGCCACCACTACATCATTCACCCCACACTCACCACCACTATCATCCCGACCTGAACCGATATTCACCACCACCACCACCACTAGCCACCAAACCGAGCCCTCAGCCTATCCCTCACACACCTATAGATCTCCTCTACCTCCAATCGGGGTAGAGGAACAGTTGTCAACTTTAAACAGAATGGTGATGCGATTGCTGGCGGCTGATGAGGAAAAGACCACTCAGATCCGCCAGCTTACTGACCTGACTGCTGCACAATCGCATAAAATTGCAGACCAGGATCGAGTAATTGAGGAGCAGGCCCAGCAATTGGCTGCCCAGAGCACTCAGATGGACATCATAGGTACAAATAGATAATATCATTATTATCTTCATCATTCGTTCATTAACTTTCATTCATTCATCGTATGTCATTATCATTCACTTTCATTCATCCTTTCATCATTACTTATTTTCATTCCATCAAAAACCATGAACTTTACCCTACTATCATACATAAAGCTGGTACTAGGCCGGGGTTTATCATAGACCCCCCGCATGGCGCACAACAGCCTGGGCACAATACCTAGGGTAAGTTCAGGTGTACCATTGTCATGTGCTATACCCATCGTCATGCATAAAGCTAATACTTGGCCAAGGTCTATCATAGACCTCCGTCATGTTGCATAGCAGCCTGGCCATAGTATCTAGGGTAAGAGACAAAGGTTCTATAGAAATGGTCAACCACAAAGAAATACCTCGATGTGCATCCTTCTCGGGTAGCTAACCCACACCCCGTTGGACTAATACCCTTCATTGGGCGTGTTCCACATACAGGCTTGCAAGACCTTCTTTACATTCCATCGTTCATTAATGCATGCATTCATTCATCATGTTCCTCTTTTCATTATCTTCCACTTTACATTACATAACACTTTTATTTCATTCATAACACTCAAGGTAAATCCACGGGAAAATAATCATACAACAAGGAACATATACACTAATAGTCAACATCATCAAACAGGGCATCAGGCATACAGATCATACATCATACATACTGTAGATACATATGTCCCTAGTTTCTGAATTTAATGTAATATGTTTGTATTGTCTTACACATATGTAATTGTACGGGTACTTAATGAAATACAATATCTGATTGTGCTTATATAATGTTGAATATTTCATTGGTTGGTATGTAATAACGCTTATTGGCTTAACTATATAGGTTGTGGTTGTTTGAATAATATCTGAATCAATTAATGACTATGAAACATATTCAAACTTAATCATGTGAAGTTCTCATGCGATTGGCGCATGCTAATGGACCATACGAATGAACAACTTCATGCTAATGAACCAGTCGTATGAATGAACCAGGAGACTGGATCAGTCGCATGATTGAAACATGAGATTAACTCAGTCGCACGACTGAACACTCAGTCATGCAAATGGATCAAACACATGACTCAATCGCATGAATGAACCATGCAAATGGTCCAGTCGCACGATTGAGAAACGTTAACCTATAAATATCATTTAAATCGTGGAAAAATGAGACACTTTGAATATTTTAATACCCAAACGTACCCTAGCCGTCCAGAGACCTCTAGCAACTTGTTCCAACTTCATAGACCGTAGTAGTTCGATTACTAATCATTCTTAACGTTTAGATTCAATCTTTAATTGATTCTACGTGCGTTCTCACTGATTGGGTCGCCAATTAAATAGGATTCCGTACTATTTGATTTGGTATACTCGTAAATCTATTAGTATTCGTCCAATATACGATCCTAACAAATGGTATCAAAGCTTTGGCTCTAGATTTACGTGTGATTCAATCGTTTTGATATAAAAGTTGTGTTTTACACTTAGAAACGCAATCTTTTGTGTCAAATCGGGTTTTAGATGTCTCCTGGTCATAAAGTTAAGTTTTTTCTAGCATACGACAATTAGGGTTACCAAAAATTCATGTTTTTGCGTTCAAACACCTTAACCTATGAATTTTCGAAATCCAGCAAGCCCAGTCGCACGATTGACTCAATCACCCGACTGAGTTCATACGCATCGCCTATACGCATGATTGGACTCATTCGTACTTCCATTCGTACGACTGAGAAGCCTATTCGCTTTGTTCAACCGCATTAGATCATTCGGCCGATTGAGTCATCCGCATTAGCTCAGTCGCACGATTGAACCATCCGTATAGTTCAATCGCTCGAATAGCCAAATCGCACACCTTCATTCGCACTAATACAACAGTTTGGTTTAAAGTTAAAGTTAATAGCAATGGAAGACCAATACTCAGCATTCACAGTAGGAAGAGACTCACATATACAAAACTTGCTGCTACTGGAGAATGAAGTGGGGAATCACAACAAGCTCCCAAAGCTAATCACGTTAGACGAATAACCATAATGGAATCAATGTTTCGAGATCTACTTAAATGGAGTAGATCCAAATCTATGCGAGTCTATGGAGACGGGGTACAACATGCCTGTTGGAGCTGATGGTGTCAAACTCACACTTGGTGGCATGACTGACGGGAAAAAGGTGAAATACAATGCAAAAAACAGGGTTTATGCTTTGCTCACACAGTCAATTCCGAAGGATATTTTCCATCAATTCTTGGAATATACGCAAGCAAAGAAACAATGGGATGCATTGGAGAAAAGATATGACGGAAACGCATCATTGAAGGCCATAAAGGCTAAGGCTTTAATGAAGGAGTTTGACAACTTCTCCTCGATGGGAAAAGAAAGCCTAGATGATGTTATTGATAGGTTCTACCACTTGATGAGTGAGATGCACACTCATGGATTATCGATGTCAATGGAGGACAAAGTGTCCAACTTTGCAGATGGGCTGCCGGAGAAATGGGTTTCATTTGTCTCCAATCTCAGACAGAATGGTATGCTAACGAAGTTAGATATAAATGACTTCATTTTGAAACTGAGAGAAGAAGAACTAAGGATGAAGTACAGAGCTCAAAAGTCTCCTTATAAGATCAGAATCCAGTGCTATACAATGCGACTCCATAAGCCAAAACATTTGGAGCACCTCTTCAGACAGCTTTTGAATCAAGCTCGTCTGGTCCTTCACCAACCTCTACTTCAGGGTCCCAAACATCAGGGTCGTCTGGTATCCAATACATTGCACCTGAAGCAAATGCAGCAAAGCTGAAGACCGAGAACTTTGGCAATGTGACAGTTGAGGTAGCTAAAGAGCACATAGATCTCTTAGTTGTGGTGGTCCACTCCTAAGATGGACTAATTGCTAGTAAAATAGGGAACTACCATCTAGCAGATGAGGATTATGAGCAGGTGGATGAGATAGAGCTGGAGCGATGGACATAATGTGGGCCTTAGCCAGTGCAGTCCAGAGAGCTAAGAGGTTTGTCAAAAAGACCGAACAAATTTTGATTGCAACTAAGGACACTACCTTCGGCTTTGAAAAATCCAAGGTAACTTGCTTCAACTACGAAGCTAGAGGGCACTTCAATAGGGAGTGTGTGAAGCCATATAAGACTGGCAATGGGAATCCTTTCTCCTACTTCAATCATTAGGAGAAACCCACTAGCAGTCCTACTTCATCAAGCAAGGATCCCAAAGCCTTGACTGCTCATGATGATGAAGGACAGGACTGGAGCTTTCGGTTTTTTCTCATAGGGAAAATCCAATATCGCTAATATGGAGGATATTGATAATGATTTGGCTAATGAAGGAGATATTGCAGTCGAACTCGCGACAACGTCCAAAAGAAGGGAAAACAGCGACAACGTCAGAAGAAGGGAAAACTGCGACAACGTCAGAATCACCAGCTCCAGAAACATCAGATTCTGCATTGATGGCTGATTCTTCAGAACCCGCTTAGGTAAGTACTACTGACCAACTTTTTAATAATTAATAAATGTAGGGAAAGCATTGATTCAAAATTTGCTAGGTTATTAGATCATAATGATAACTTAGTAAAGGACTTGGAACTGTGCACCGAACCTAACAGAGTATTAAAACAAAATGAGCATAATTACAAAGAAAAGAAAGACCTTTTGTACAAACAGCTTAGGGAAATAGAAGTTGTAGCCTTTAACCATGCTAATGACATTAGGTACTATCTTAACTCCCCAGAAGACACTAAGAAACAAAAAGTAGTTTTAGAAGTAGAAGTTAATTCCTTAAAGCAAAAACTACACAGTTGGACAAGTTCATCTCATATTGTCCAAAACTTAGTGAGAGAGAGAAACAACGGGGAGGGATTGGGTTATAAAGTGGTTCCACCACCATATGAGATCTTGATGAACACATAATGTAAACAAATTAATGACAATCCAATCAAGGATCATGTGGTGTCTACTCCTCTTGTAAGTGATCCAGATTCCACATAAAAATCAAACGAATCTGTTACTAAACAAAAGGAGGACACTTCAAAGGCAAAAGGTAAAATGCCTTGCGTTAATCTGGACAAAGAGTTTAAAAAGGTTAGTATAAAGTCTAGTTCAACAATTGTAAAACCTGAACCTAAAAAGACCAGTAATGTTAACCAATCACGTGCATCATGTCAAAGTCCAGAAAATAGAAAAGAAAAATTTGTTAAAAATGTTAAAGTAATTAACTTTGTTATACCGGACAAAACATCTAAACAATCTGAGTCAAAACCCAAACAGTGTATGGTCACCCGGGTGTCACATAGATCTCCACAAAAACAGTTAAATCGTAAAGTAGAAAGCAGATCATGCTATAGTTGTGGAGAGTATGGACACATTGCGTCTCATTGTCCTTACTATTAGACACCAAGGAGGAAAGTTGAACTTCCTAAACAAAAACCTGGCTCTTTTAAGGGGAACTCAATGACGCCATCTAAAAGAGATAGTGAACCGAAAGTTCAACACATTAGCCAGTCGTTAGTTTATCACAAACATGCCTTACACAAAGCTGGCCTATGGAAGGAGAAATCAACCTCATTGTCTGATAATGAGAACAAGAAGATATCTAAGCTTCCCTCATCCTCGAACGGTCAATGGGTTACATTTATGATGTGCGA
Source organism: Flaveria trinervia (assembly GCA_025506515.1). Taxonomy (NCBI): domain Eukaryota; kingdom Viridiplantae; phylum Streptophyta; class Magnoliopsida; order Asterales; family Asteraceae; genus Flaveria; species Flaveria trinervia. Next base: position 38,708,440 of record CM046458.1, on the reverse strand, counting down.
TGCCTCTGGGAAACCAAGCCAGTGAAGGCTTGGGTCCCTAACCTGAACTAGTGTTTTCAAACTGAATGTTCAGGGTGTTTGATATAGCACTGAAATCAACACATGGATTATAGACAGCGGAGCATCCATGCACATGACACGGAACAAGGATCTCTTATAAAATGTCAAACAAATAAAAGGAGGTCATGTTTCGTTTGCAGGAAACAAAGGTGGGTACATCACAGCTCAAGGGGAAGTAGGTAATCAGAAAGTGAAGTTTGACTAGGTAAACTACATTCAACAACTTCAAAATAACGTGCTTTATGTTTCTCAAATTTGTGATAAAGACTTTAAGGTAGTGTTTGACAAGAAGAAGTGCTATGTCCTAAAAAAGGACTATGTTATCCTGGAGGATCAACTATTAATGTCTGCCTCAAGATATAAAGATCTTTATGTTGTGGATCTATCAAAAGCCTCCACAATGGATCATGAAGTTCAGTGCTTCTTGTCAAAAGCTACTGAGAAGGAATCCATCTCCTGGCATAGGAGAATGGGATACATTAATCCATGGAAGATGAGTAACTTGATCCAGAATGTTCTAGTGAGAGGAGTTAACGGCAAAAACTTCCAACTTTCAAATTTCTATGTTCCGTGCAAGAAAGGCAAACAGACAAAGAAGTCTTATAAGGAAAAGAAAGTTCACTCTTGAACTTCTTCACATGGATATGTTTGGTCTAGTCAGTACAAGAAGCATCGCATGTGACTTGTACTGCTATGTAGTTACTAATGACTACTCCAAGATTCACTTGGATGATGTTTCTGAAATCCAAATCAGAAACATTTGAGTCATTCAAGGAGTTAGTAACTACTCTGGAGTCCCTATACAAGTTGAAGGTACGTCAAGTGCGCTCAGACAACAGAACCGAGTTCAAGAATCAATGGATGGAGGCTTACTGCAGGGAAAAGGGAATTGTGCATCAGCACTTCTGCCTACACTCCTCAGATGAACAGCATTGCTGAAAGGAAGAATTACAGCTTGATAGAGACATCACAGACTATGCTAGCAGACTCAAAACTGCCTATCCAATTCTGGAATGAAGCAGTTGCAAATGCGTGTTATACGCTAAATCGAGTTCTGGTAGTTAAATGCCATGGAAAGATGTGCTACAAGTTACTACACGACGAAAACCTAATCTAGAGTATCTCCAGCCGTTTGGCGCATCGGGCACCCTACTGAAGAAGACTCAGGAGGGAAATTGTTAGGACCTGGTATTCGACTGAAATACCTAGAGATCACGTGTATACCAGATCAAATAGTGCGGAATCCTATTTGATTGGCGATCCAATCAGTGAGAACACACGAAGAATCAATCAAGGATTGAAACTCACGTTAGAAATCGATAAGGAATCGATCTAATGTGTTCTATGAACTTGGAGAACGATTTGGAAGGTTTCTGGAGAGCTAGAGTTTGACTTGAATCGCACTTGATCGAATCTCTACTGTTTTTCACGAATTGAGTTGTATTTATAGGTTGGCACTCTTCAATCGTGCGACTGAACCATTAGTTTGGTTCAGTCGTGCGATTGAACCATGCGGTTGGTTCATTCGTGCGACTGAGTGTTCAGTCGTGCGACTGAGCCAATCTTATGTTACAGTCGTACGACTGATCCAGTCTCCTGGTTCAGTCGTGCGACTGAGTCAATCGTGTGAAGTTCTTCATGCTTATGGTTCATTCGCATGAGCCATTCGCATGAGAACTTCATTAAGTTTGAATGTTTTAATTATTATATAATATTATATGTAATCATTCAAGTAATCATAAACTCAATCAATTCATTTACGACTCATTAATGAACTATTAAACATTATAACCAACAGACTATCAATATCAGTTCATTAATCATACCAAACAAGATCTATTACATCACATATCACGATCTAGGGACATACATGTATCAACAAACTCCCCCTTGGACCTAGATCTCTCTAATGTCTTGTTTCTTCATTACCTTCTCATATTTCTTGTACTTGTCCTCTTGTGTGACTCCCGCGTGAATATCAAACGCGAAGCAAAGTCGTATAACATTTTGGAACTGGAGGGCTTGTACAATGTCTTGTGTGTCATAGAACAATGGCCACTTGTAGAATGTATAGACATCATTAGCAGACAAGTTGGTTAGCCACATTGGGTCGAATACCCTGACAGTATCCATTTGATCCCTTTGTTCAGAACTATGACAGCTTCAGCAGTTCTCCAATCATAGTACCACCATTTGAAGTGTGGAGTGAAGTCCTGTGGCATTTCCCTGAGAGGGATTCTCGACATAGTGCGAGGAGGACTCCACTTCAACACAATCTTAGGTTTTCCAGTAATGGCATCCATCTCAGACCTTCTAATATACCTTGTAGGTTGTTGAGGTCTGAAGTTAATCCATCTGGTGTGGTACTCTTTCTTGAGGGCAGCCTCAAACCAGCCTGACATTTTCTCGAGTCAGCATACAACAGCTTCAATTTGGCCAGCTGGTTGAGCTCAAATCTGGTAGAGTCTTTAGATCATGTGGAAATCTAAAGTACTCTATGCCCTTTTCCTCTTAACGGCATAAACGTTAAGATCATTAAAGTATGCCCATGCTATAATCCTGCCTAACACCGTAAGATGTTTCTTGACGCTGTATAACTTGGTGTAGGCATCCCTCTTCGGTGCATCACGTTGGGCTCTGACTTCTTTAAAACATTCAGCCCACTCAGCCTTTCGAATGTATACATCATCGTTTGAGGCTTGGGCTGTTCCTTCGGTGTTTCCTGCTTCCTGCTCCATCTTGTCTAGTACCTCAAACATATCACTGACTAGGGACTCACCCAGATTGGGGACCATATTACCCTCGTTGTCAGCGTACTGAGGGTACTCTTCAGCAGCAATATCTTCAACCTCAACTTCATCAACGTCGTGTAGTTCGTCGTCACTGGTTGAATCAACTGTTGGAGCATCCTTGACAATATCATGAGGATTGAGTCTGAACATCTCTGCCAGTTGCTCGTTAGATAGGTCGTGAATTATTTCACCTTCTTCAGGTGTATAACTCACTGACCTTCTGACAATCCCTTGCAGATAAAGAATCATTGTGAGTTGAGACTTGACCTGTTGAAGGGGAGCAATATCAAACTCATCTCTGTGGTACTTTGGATCTGTTTGATTTACACATTTCACACTCAAACATTAGTAATATATCAAACAAATGCATTAACTTAATATAAACATTTAGTACATGTTTTTTCAAACAGAATACAGAAGTAAATAAATACATAAACATCCACTATTTACTTTTATCCTGAATGCTGGACTCTTCTTGTGAAGGTGCAGAAGCAGAAGCTGACTGATCCTGTCGGTCTTTGTTCTCTTCTCTTGCCGGAGCTGAGACGATTCAGCTGCCTCTCCTTCTTCAGTGTTCATCTGCGCACCACTCTTCGGTCTTCTCTTCATCAGAGTCACTGTCACATCATCATCATCATCATCATCTTCATATCTATGTCTCCATCCTTTATCTTAGAGGTTCCGCCTTTGATCCTTTCAATTTTAGCAGAATGGTCCTCTTTAGCCTTTTCCAACTCCTCTATCTGCTTACCTGCCGTGACGCTTTGCGCTGGAGTTGGTCCAACTGAGTGTTCTGAGCAGCCAATTGCTGGGCCTGCTCCGCAATTACTCGATCCTGCTCTGCATTTTATGCGATTGTGCAGCAGTCAGGTCGGTGAGCTGGCGGATCTGAGAGGTCTTTCCTCATCAGCCGCCAGCAATCGTAACACCATTCTATTTAAGGCTGACAGCTGTTCCTCTACCTGATTGGAGGTAGAGGAGATCTATAGGTGTGTGAGGGTAGGCTGAGGGCTCGGTTTGGTGGCTAGTGGGGTGGTGGAGGTGGTGAATATCGGGTCAGGTCTGGATGATAGTGGTGGTGAGTGTAGGGTGAATGTGTAGTGGTGGCTGGGTCTGGCTTGTGGTGGTCGGTATGGTGGGTCTGTGGGTGCTGGGGGAGAGGTATGGTGGTGGAAGGGTGTGTCTGCAGAGGTGGTAGTGGTGGAAGGTATGGGGGATGTGGTAGGATGAAGGTTACCTTACGCTTTTTCTTTTTCTGGCCATGGGGTTGAGCCATCCGTTTTCTCCTCGTTCCCTCGAGGTGGATGCTCCCCCTTCAATCCGCCTGAGGACCCAGAGCATATGTTGGATCCGTCTCTGTATCTCCGGAGCCTCTCGGTTGTTCACCAACAACCCTCAACCGTGTTCTGTGGGAACCACTTCCTTCCCACAGTCCGGGTCAATGGCTCCTCATCAGATTCATCCTCATCTTCCACGGTAAGAACAAAATCATGTGAAATCCTGCTGACTCAGTTACCTCAGCAGGTGAGATAGACACAGAGGGAACAGAGTCAGACACAGTGCCTCTGGATGGAATAGCATCATCCCCACTGTCATCCTCCTCTGAATCATCAGTAGGGAGGACAATTGGCTCCACGTCGGAGTCACTGTCCTCGTGACGCCATTGGCGTCTCCCCGGTGCCACATAGCTTTCATCTGCTAAGTGGCCAATCATTCTTTTCACTTGGGGCTTAATCTGCTTTCCCCTGTAAACTCTCATCCTGCCCAGAGTAGTATCATCCATTATCTCTAAGGCCACGGCGTCATGACTCTCTTTGGGCAACTGTGGCAGCTTCTCGTTGAAGACGAGCTATAAGAATCTGGGGTACATACAGAACCCCTCTTTCCCTTTACCTCCAAGTTCTCCACCAAGTAGGAGATATCATGCTGGAAAAACTGAAGGGGTGGTTCAGAACAGTGCCACGTAGGCATTTTGAATCTGGTCTGAGAGGTCGTCAAACCCACCCCTCCTAGATGCTACACACTTGAGGATCACGTGTGCTAAGTACTTGTACTGGGGGCTCAGGTTGCTCTTGTTGAGCACACCTGAGTTGATATCCCCAGCGTACTTTACCTTAGGAAGCATCCTCTTACTGTCAATGGATGTAGTTTTGTAGGATGATCAGCGTCCTCCCCGAACTCTAGGACCCTCTGAAAGTCGACAGCAGAGATCTCAATATCCTGGCCCAGTATGGAGCTCCTGATACAGTACGCTCACGAGAGGTCCACCAAGGCATTTTCCCAGAATGCCTGATGGAGTGATCTATAAGGCGTGCAACGAGTGGAGATCGCTTATAGATCGGGACCGTCTCAGAATGCTATATGTCGGTGAACTCAGCCCCGTTCCTGGTGGTGTGATCCAAATGGGCACAGATGTTGTGCTTTGGATTTATGGTCCACTTTTCTGCCATTTATCTGTAACACACAAGACATAGAACTATTAATACATAAGACATGAGAACTTCTGTTCTAAGTGTAAAGTTGAAAGTCATTTGACTCATTCGTGCGAATGAATCATGCGACTGAAGTTAGTCGCCTGTTTGAGTCATGCGATTGAGTTCAATCGGCTGATTGAGGCATGCGATTGAGTTCAATCGGCTGATTGATGCATGCGATTGAGTTCAATCGGCTGACTGAGACATGCGATTGAGTTCAATCTGCCGATGGACTCATTCGGGTGGTTTAGTCGGTCGAATGATCCAACGCAAGGTTCAATCGTGCGATTGGAGTTCATTCGAAGACCAGTCGCTTGCCCCACTATTCGATCGCCTGTGGGTCGAATCTTGACCAATCTAAGTCTTTTAACAGTGTGTAATGGTCCATTAGCCTCGTCTACTTGTCACTAATAACCTATTACACTCAATTTTAACATTTTGCTTCATTTACATAGGCGATTAGGTCAATTCACAGTTCGGTTCTTGATTCAATCCAATGTCGCTATTGTAGTTCGGTGATGTACTGATTTTTGTAGGATTCAAGGAGTAGTGTACCTGTAAAACGTCACTGGAATGTAAGAATCTTATCGCAATGTATATCAGAATCGGTGGCAAGTTTGACAGGGTAACGGTACAGAATGCGATTTGGGTGTTTGGGAGTGATGAGTGAGATGCGATCGACTCAGTCCCTTAAATACTGAACCTAGGTTCATTCGGCCGACTGGCCTCATTCGCTCAGTTCAATCGGCGACTGAGGTTCAGTCGTACGATTGGCCTAGTCAATCGCATTCAGTCGGCCGACTGAGTCTTAGTCGGTCGACTGACTCATTCGGTCTCCTTCATTCGCCCCTTTAGTTCACCGACTGAGCCTCAGTCGGTCTCTGTGTTCATTCTCCCCCTTCCATTCGGTCGAATGGATCAATTTCATGTCCATTCGGCCGATTGGAAGCCATTCGCATAGTTGGTCGATAACCATGATCCACTAGTGCGAATGGGTCACACTTTGTGAGTTTACAGTCATTTTTAACATTTACTATTCAGACCCTTTTCACTTTTGATAATAACATTGTAAGCTCTTAACCAATTCAGTCACTTTAGACGTGACCTTTTAAATTTTGAAAACCATGTGGCCATCTCAGACATGACCCTTTTTAGGTAAGTAATTCCCTTCTGATTTCCCTGATGTAGTCCGACAGACACACAATTAAAAGATAAACATAGGAACTTAAACTAACTACATAACTAAAGTTTATTTTGGACTTTGTGAGAGATGAAACCCTAAGATGGAAATCTAAGGGATTTGATTTGGAGTAAACAGCTTAACTTAGATTGATCATATCTGGACCAACTCAATTTTGAATCATACAGGAATATCAAATCATTTTGGGACTTGTTATAAAGCTCTTTGATGCTTAAATTCTCGGTGTTCATCCAGAGTCGTTAGCAACTTAAGGAAATCATACTGAAACTCTTAGATTTTCACATTGATTTGAACTTTTGAGAATGTAGCCACTAAGATTGTCAGTATATTGTCCACTTAAATCCATACACAGACTTTTGACGCAGACTGGTGACTGATTTAGGTTTAATTATTTCAGCTAACATTTGTGGATCCCACACTTATATGGTAATCACATTCCTCAGAGGTTTTGAGCGGTCTACGGGTATTATTACAAGAAGAGACTATTCTTAGAGCTTTCAAAGAGAAGCCTGTCCTCAGGTCAGTGCCATCGCACAGCAGAGAGGCGGCAAACAACAATGAATTCTAGAATATCTAGGTTATGCTTATCCTCAGGTCAGTGCCATCGCACAGCAGAAAGGCACACAACCTATCTCCTTGTTAGAGCAGCTTATTTTATTTGACACAATATGCACCAACAACATGAGTCATTAGCTTTATTGCATTGTCTTTCATTTTTTTTTGCTTTGCTCTAATTATGGTCATCCGCACACTTTTGTGGCATTTAAATGCTCATCCCCTTATTGGAATATATTTGATTGTGTTAACCAGTGATAAGATGGAAGCCCACAGTCAGTTGAACACTTAGTTTGATCTTGAGATCACCAATCAGGTCTAATTGTCTATTGTGTTGAATCTACCAACATATCATTTGTGGTCTAGCAGCCTCTAAGTCTACTTTCTCTGTGTCACCTTAGGAGTTGCAGTTTTATCATTTTCCCTTTTTATATTGCTTAGACTACACAGACTTATACTTTGAACTTTTGCATCTTTTCAAACCTTAATTTTAAAATCCCTCTTGATTTGTTCCTGTGTACTATCATATTCCAAGGTATTGAATCGGTATCACAGACACAATCTACTACTTATTTCAGCTAGTTACCCCTTCTCCCTCAATTTTTTTTAATATTAACTTGCTGACTATTCTCCCCCTAAAATACTAAAATCATTTCGGATTTAATTATTTTTGGATTTTAATAAACAGCAAAATAACATGAGTTTAAATATAACAGACAAAAGAAAAAAACAGATAACATAAAATAAAGTAAACTGTAACGAAAATACATCGGACTACACATTATTCTCATCAGGAATTACCTCACTTTTCTTTTAACGCCGTTGACCTCTAGCAAGTATTGAAAACGTGGTTTATCAAAGGCTTTTGTATAGAGGTCAGCACGTTGAAAATCAGTATTAATTTAACCACATCTATTAAGGTCTTTTCAAAATAGTCTCTTATGAAGTGGTATTTAATACCGATGTGTTTGGTCTTAGGATGTGAACCGGATTTTGGTTACTGCAATTGCAGCAGAGTTATCAACAAAAATAGGAGTAGACGAGAATTTCAAACCGTAATCCCGCATTTGCTGTTGAACCAAATGATTTGGGAACAGCAACTTGCAGCAGCAACATATTCGGCTTCACAGGTTGACAATGCAACCGATGTCTGCTTCTTACATGCCATGTAACTAATCTTCTCCCAAAGAATTGACACCCTGCTGATGTAGACTTGTAGTTCATTTTGCAGCCTCCATAGTCCGAGTCACTATACGCTGTGAGCTCAAAATCGTCATCATGAGGATACCACAACCCCAGTGTGGTGTACCCTTTAGATAGCGAAAGATCCTTTTGACCCTAATCAGATGATTGACCTTAGGTTTAGCCTGATATCTGGAACATAAACATGTAGCATACATGATATCAGGTCTTGAGGCAGTGAGATACATGAGAGGATCCAATCATTCCTCGGTACATAGTGGCATCTACAAGATCTCCATTCTCATCAGGTGATTATATCATGATTCGTAGCAAGTGGAGTCCCAGCAGCAGAAGCATTCTCCATGTCAAAGCGACTGAGAATGTCTCCTACATACTTGGTCTGATGTAGAAAGATCCCATTAGGTGTTTGATCCACCTGTAACCCGAGAAAGAACTTCATCTCCCCCATTGCACTCATCTCAAACTCTTTCTTCATCACTGCTTCAAACTCTTTGCATAACTCTTCGTTCTTTGACCCGAAGATTATGTCATCAACATATATCTGTACAAGCAGTAGGTCACCATCCTTTTCTTTAATAAACAGTGTACAGTCAATGACTCCCCTGCGAAAGCCGTGTTTCACAAGATGAGTCGAGAGTTTCTCATACCAAGCTCGAGGAGCTTGATGAAGCCCATATAAAGCTTTGTCGAGCTTTAAACTCTATCCCGATGATAAGGGTCTTCAAATCCCTCGGGTTGACTTACATAGACTGTTTCCCTGATTTCCCCATGAAGGAATGCACTCTTCACATAATTGGTAGACTTTAATCTTCATGTACGAGGCATAGGCAAGGAAGATACGAATAGCTTCCATCCTTGCCACGGGTGCAAAACACTCATTATAGTCAATCCCCTCGACTTGGCGAAAACCTTGAACCACCAGTCGAGCTTTGTTCCTGATAATGACTCCTTGGTCATCCTTCTTACATTTTAGTACCCATTTGGTGCCAATGACTTTAGCACCTTTAGGTCTATCAACCAGAGTCCATACACCTAACTTCTTAAACTGCAGAAGTTCTTCTTCCATGGCACTCACCCACGCCTCATCATTTAGTGCTTCACTGACATATTTTGGCTCAACCTGCGAGACAAAACAGCGATAAGCACCATCATGAATGTAACCCTTCTCCATAACTGAGGCGTAATCAGCTGAGTATAGCTGATTTCGGGTTTGTACTCCTGATCGGACATCTCCAATAACATTGTCAAGGGGATGATAGAGTTTAGTCGTGATCCTGGAGTAGTCGGCACAGTCACCTCCGAACCAAGATTTTGAACATTTTGGTCTGCATCTGAGGAGTTGGTTGGAGTGTGAGGTTCTGAAGTCGAGAGGGTGCATCACTTGTGGATGCTTGTGGACTTTCAGGAACTGGAACCTGTTCCTCCTGACTTTCTGGTCATCTGCTTCAGTTTCATCTTCAGAGGAGGAGTCACTTTCATTGACTACCCTTCTGACTGAGGAGATGACTCTCCCTGTGTGCTGGATGGAGTATTTAGAATATCTTACATCATCCTAGTAGCTAACTCATCATCCGAGGGAGAGAGAGGGATGTTGAAGGATTTGAAGAATCCATCATAATCGGAGAAGAATGCAGGTCCTTTGCCTGTAGGTGGTGTGGTATATCTCTGAACGTCGACATTACACCACACTTCTACAAGACCCGTTGAGTTATTGTAAACTCGCTTGTTCGATATGTTGTATCCTAGAAAAATTCCTTCAACTGCCTTCTCGCTGAATTTTCCTTCTTGTGTCTTCTTCAGAAGTGTACACGGTGCGCCAAAAGGTTCAAGATACTCCAAATTCGGTTTGCGTCTTTGAAGTAGCTCGTAACATGTCTTTCCGTGGCGCTTGACTATTAGGACTCGATTCAGTGTATAGCACGCATTTGCCACTGCCTCGTTCCAGAATTGGATAGGCAGTTTTGAGTCTGCCAGCATAGTCCGGGCAGTCTCTATCAAACTCCTGTTCTTTCTCTCAGCAATGCCATTCATCTGAGGTGTGTAGGCAGAAGTGAATTGATGCACAATTCCCTTTTCCTTGCAGTATGCCTCCATCCCTTGATTCTTGAATTCTGTCCCATTGTCTGAGCGTATTTGTCGAACTTTTATCTTGTAGAGTGATTCCAGTGTGGTTACTAATTCCTTGAATGTCTCCAAAGTTTCTGATTTTGATTTCAGAAACATTAACCAAGTGAACCTTGAGTAGTCATCAGTGACCACATAGCAGTACGCGTCGCCTGCAATGCTCCTATACTAACTGGACCGAACAGATCCATGTGAAGAAGCTCAAGAGGAAGTTCTATTGAATGAACTTTCTTTTCGTTATGAGACTTCTTTGTCTGTTTGCCTTTCTTACAAGCTACACAAAAGTCAGGAAGTTGGAGTTCTTGACATTCACTCCTCTAACTAAATCCTTCTGAATCAAATGATTCATCTTCCTTTGACTAATGTGTCCCATTCTCCGATGCCAGGAGATGGAATCCTTCTCAGTAGCTTTAGATAAGAAACATTGAACCTCATGATCCGTTGTGGCAGCTGTTAACAAATCAAGACATAAAGTCTTTATATCTTGAAGCAGTCATCAGAACTTGGTCCTCTGGGATCATATATTCTTTCTTCAGCACGTAACCCTTTGGTTATCGAAGATGACTTTAAAACCTTTATCACAGATTTGGAAACAGAAAGTAAGTTGTTCTGAAGTTGTTGAACGTAGTTCACTTTATCAAACTTAATGTTTCTTTCCACTTCTCCCTGAGCTGTGATATAGCCTCCTTTGTTTCCTGCAAAGGAAACATGCCCTCCTTTTATTTGTTTGACGTTTGATAAAAGGGCTCTATTTCCTGTCATGTGCCTGGATGCTCCGCTGTCTATAATCCACGTGTTAGTCTCAGCACTATATCGAACACCCTGCGCATACAAAAGTAAAAGAATCATTTAGGTTAGGAACCCAAGCTTGACTGTCTTGGGTTTCCCAGAGGCATCACACATATAAAATCCACCCCATTGACCCTTAGAAGGTGAGGGTAGCTCAGGTTCTTTCTTGTTATCAGTATCAGACACGAGGGTGGATTTTTCTTTCCATATGCCAGATTTGTGCAATGCTGTTTATGATAACAGTCGTCTGGCTTACAGGTTGGGCTTTAGGTTCACAAGCTCTTCTAGGTGGAGTTAGAGAACTCCGCTTAGAAGACGTAGGTCTAGAGTCCAGAAGATCAATCTTCTTCCTAGGTGTCTGATAGACTGACAGTAGGAAGCAATGTGTCCACATTCTCCAAAGTTGTAGCATGACCTGCTACAATTTGAGTAGACTTTCGTTGTGGAGAAGTGCGTGACGCTCTAGTAACATCAATCACGTTAGTTTTGACTCTTGATGTTTGATGTTTTCTCTGGTGTAACAAACTTTTACTGATTTATCCTGTTTTACTTTTTGGTTAACTGGTTTTTGACTTGAAGCATGTGAAAAAGTAACATTTGAAGTCCTTTTAGGTTTTGATTTTAAATTCATTTTCAAGGTTAACACATGGCAATTTGCCCTTTGCCTTTGAAGTGCCTCTTTTGTTTCTTACCAGATTCAGTAGATGAACATGAGGTGTCTGGATCAGTAACAAGAGGAGTGGTCACCACATGATCCTTGATGGGGTTTATTTACTGGTCTAGACTTGGTGTTCATCAAGGTCTCAGGTGGTGGTGGAACCACTTTGTAGCCTAATCCCTTCCGTTATTCCTTTCTCTCACTAAGTGTTGGACTATATGTGAAGACCTAGTCCAACTATGCAGTTTCTGTTTAATGAATTAACTTCGACTTCTAGAACTTCCTTTTGTTTCTTAGTGTCTTCTAGGGAGTTAAGATAGTACCTAATGTCGTTTGCTTGGTTAAAAAGCCACTACTTCGGTTTCCTAAGTTGTTTAGTCAATAGGTCTATCTTTTCTTTATAACAATGCTATTTTGTTTTAGTACTCTATTTGCCTCAGTGCACAGAGATAAATCTTTTACTAAGTTATCATTATGATCTAATAACTAGCAAAATTTTCATCTATGCTATTCCTAAACGTGTCACAATCAGAACAAGCATGGTTATAAAAATTTGGGCAGTGGTACTTACCTGAGTTGGTTCAGAAGTATTAGCCATCAGTGCCGCCGCATCAGATGATTCTGGTTCTATCAACTCTGGCTTTTCTGTCTCTGATGTGGAAACTTCCTCATTTGGCTTGTAGCTGACCTCGGCTTGCAGTTTGTTCTTCACTATGTGACATTGCAACTTCAACTGCTATATCACCTTCGCTCGCAGAATCATCGTCAATATCCTCGACATGGCAATGTTAGATTCTCCTGGTGAGACAAACCTGAAACTCCAATCCTGTCCTTCATCATCATGAGCAGTTGGTGCTTTTGGATCCTTGTTCGATGAAGTAGAATTAGAGGGTTGCTTGTCCTGGCAAGTAAAGGATGAGAATGGGTTCCCATTCCCCGTCTTCTTTGGCTTGACACATTCTCGTTTGAAGTGCCCCTTCTCACCCAGTTAAAGCAGGTCACTTTACTCTTGTCGAAGCAAAAGGTGGTGTCCTTAGTAGCAACCAAGGTCTGTCCAGTCTTTTTCACAAACTTCTTCGCCCTCCGGACAACAACTTGCTAAGGCCTATTATATCCATTGTTTCAAGCTCCATCTCATCCACCTGCTCGTAGTCCTCATCTGCCAGATGGCAGTTTCCAATCTTCCCAGCAACAAGTCCATCATATGAATGAACCACTGCTGCTAAGAGATCCATATGCTCTCGTGCTACTTCCACGGTCACATTACCGAAGTTCTCGGTCTTTAGTTTGGTAGCGTTTGCTTCTGATCCAATATGATGGGTACATGATGACCCAGACGTGTCTGATCCAGAAGGAGAAGCATGTGAGGGACCTGACGAGCTAGACACAAATGCAGTCTGGAGGGGTGCCAGATGCCTTAGCTTGAGGTTGGCGTTGTATAAAGCTGGATTTTGTGTGTACGAAGACTTCTGAGCTCTATACTTCATCTTAGTGCTTCTTCTCGCAACCTAAGAATGAAGTCATTTATCCAGCTTTACAAGGATTTCATTCGTCTCAGGGTAGACACGAATGTAGCCCACTTATTAGGCAACCCGTCTGCGAAGTTGCTTACTTTCTCTTCCATGGTAGTAGCCACTCCATGTGTGTGCAATCGCTCATCAAGTGGTAGAATCTGTCTATGACTTCGTCCAAACATTCATTACCAATTGATGAGAAGTTATCGAATTCCTTCTTTAACTCCTTTGCCTTGATTGCCTTCAATGATGCATTACCATCATATCTCTTCTCTAGCGCATCCCACAGTTTCTTGGACTGCTTGTTCTCTGAATACTGATGGAATATGTCTTTGGGGATAGACTGAGTGATCAAGGCATAAACTCTTTCTGCATTGTACTTTACTTTCTGTGCGTCTGTCATCCCGCTTAATGTTAGTTTAACTCCATCAGCTCCCACCGGTGTACTATAGCCTATCTCAATGGCTTCCCACAGATTAGGATCTACTCCATTAAGGTAGATCTCAAAACGTTGTTTCCAGTGAGGAAACTCATCTAAAGTCAAAAGCTTTGGTGGTTTATTGTGATCCCCACCTCACTCTCAAGCAGCAACAAATTCTGTATCCTTGAGTCCTTCCAGCAGTAAAGGCTGACATCTGATCTTCCATGATCAATAAATTTATAATCTAATCAAACAAACTTTCACTGATGCGACTGAAGGATGCGAATGAGCTAATCGTGCGTATAAGCTCTGCGATTGGTTCAATCGTGCGAATGAACTGGGCGATTGGTTCAGTCATGCGAATGAATCTGGTGCGTATGAGCTATGCGAACGAACGGTTCAGTCAGCCGAATGAAGGTGCGACTAGGTCCAATCGTGCGTATGAGCAATGAAAATGGAGTCCAGTCGTACGAATGAGTCAGTCGTGTGACTGAAGCTGCTGTTTTGTGAAAATTTCTAGGTTTGACGGGTTTCAGCCGTAAAAATTCGAAATTTCACAAGTTCTAATTGCCTGAGTCCGTAGAAACCAAACGTCGATGAGCAGGGAACTTCCAAGATCATTTTGATGCCAAAGATTGCGTTTTTAGTAAAAACACAAACTTTATGCAATCTTGATTGAATCAACACGTATCAAGAGCCAATAGCTCTGATACCACTTGTTAGGACCTGGTATTCGACTGAAATACCTAGAGATCACGTGTATACCAGATCAAATAGTGCGGAATCCTATTTGATTGGCGATCCAATTAGTGAGAACACACGAAGAATCAATCAAGGATTGAAACAACGTTAGAAATCGATAAGGAATCGATCTAATGTGTTCTATGAACTTGGAGAACGATTTGGAAGGTTTCTGGACGGCTAGGGTTCGACTGAATCGTACTTGATCGAATCTCTACTGTTTTTCACGAATTGAGTTGTATTTATAGGTTGGCACTCTTCAATCGTGCGACTGAACCATTAGTTTGGTTCAGTCGTGCGATTGAACCATGCGGTGGTTCATTCGTGCGACTGAGTGTTCAGTCGTGCGACTGAGCCAATCTTATGTTACAGTCGTACGACTGATCCAGTCTCCTGGTTCAGTCGTGCGACTGAGTCAATCGTGTGAAGTTCTTCATGCTTATGGTTCATTCGCATGAGCCATTCGCATTAGAACTTCATTAAGTTTGAATGTTTTAATTAATTAATATAATATTATATGTAATCATTCAAGTAATCATAAACTCAATCAATTCATTTACGACTCATTAATGAACTATTAAAACATTATAACCAACAGACTATCAATATCAGTCATTAATCATACCAAACAAGATCTATTACATCACATATCACGATCTAGGGACATACATGTATCAACAAAAATAATGAGAAGGTGATGAAGGTATCTTCTAGGATTACAACATACGAATAAGAGGGTTTACAACAAATCTACGGGTCAGGTAGAAGTGTGGTGTAATGTTGATGTTTAGAGATACACCCACACCTGCTGGAAAAGGATCCGCCTTCTTTTTAACCTATGATGGATTCTTCAAGTCCTTCAAAATACCTCTCTCCACTTCTGATGATGAGTTAGCAACAAAGATGATGTATGATGTTCTATAGACACCAGCTCAAGAATCTACATCATCTGGACTACAAGGCGATTCATCTAACCACTCAGGGGAAGCACTTGATTGTTGACTAATGGTTGATGTGTTACAAGTTTTAAATCAAGCGGATCCAAACTATCAAAGAGACGAATATGATGTTGCTCCCCTCTAACAGATCAAGACTCAGCTCACGATGACTCTAAAGCTGGTTGGTATGTAATAACGCTTATTGACTTAACTATATAGGTTGTGGTTGTTTGAATAATATTGAAATTAATTAATGACTATGAAACATATTCAAACTTATTCATGTGAAGTTCTCATGCGATTGGCGCATGCTAATGGACCATACGCATGAACAACTTAATGCTAATAAACCAGTTGTACGAATTAACCAGGAGACTGGATCAGTCGCATGATTGAAACATGACATTGACTCAGTCGCACGACTGAACACTCAGTCGTGCGAATGGATCAACCGCATGCCTCAATCGCACGACTGAACCATGTAAATGGTCCAGTCGCACGATTGAGAAACCTTAACCTATAAATACCACTTAAATCATGGAATAAGGAGACACTTTGAATATTTTCATACCCAGACGTACCCTAGCCGTCCAGAGACCTCTAGCAAACTGTTCCAACTTTATAGACCGCAGTAGATCGATTGCTAATCGTTCTGAACGTTTAGATTCAATCTTTAATTGATTCTACGTGCGTTCTCACTGATTGGATCACCAATCAAATAGGATTCCACACTATTTGATTCAGTATACTCATAAATCTGTTAGTATTCGTCCTGTAACACGATCCTAACACATACCATCAGGCATAAGCATTAAACATACATCATAACATGCCCATCATAACATCTATGACCTTAAAAGTCAGCTTACATGAACCCTCGAGAACCTCCCAAGTCAAGGCCTAAATTCACTTTTCCCAAAAAGTCAGAAAGTTTCTAAGTCTTCATCCGCATTTGTTCAGCCGTAATGACTTTACTCATACGCATTTCCCCACGTAGTCAATGTTCATCCTCATTTCATCCAATACTCATCCGCATTGACTTACTTAATGGTTAATGCTCATCAGTATTAACTGTTCATCGTATTTGACCTTCCATTACTCATCCGCATTGACATTCTTAGTGATTATTGCTCATCCGCATTAACTATTCATCCGCATAGACTTTCTTAGTGGTTAATGCTTATCCGCATTAACTGTTCATCCTTATTGACTTTTCATTACTCATCCGTATTTACTTACTTAATGGTTAATGCTTATCCGCATTAACTGTTCATCCACATTGACTTTCTTAGTGGTTAATACTCATCCTCATTAACTGTTCATCCGCATTGACTTTCCATTACTCATCCGCATTTACTTACTTAATGGTTAATGCTCATCCACATTAACTGTTCTTCCGCATTGACCTTTTTGAACACTTGGGTAGTTTCTAAAGCATAAACATACGAGCGTTAAACATCAAATTTCAGTTCCCAATTACAATATATCATGTTCTAAGCTTAAATCTTACCTTCTAAGCCTTAGAAGCACAACCATAACATCAACAAGCATGAACATAGCCCACAATCACACCATACTCGTAATATACATACATTTAACATATGGGTAAAAACCAGTTTTATAAGAACATAACTCATGCAATTCCAGCCTAAAATCAGTGAAAAACTAGTAAAAGAGGGGTTCTAGAACTCACCTTTGCAGCACTTGAGTATGGCTTATTTCAAACTCATTTGAAATTGAGTTAAACCGCCTAGAAACCCACTAAAAACATACTCGAACACATACAAAACACATAAGCATAAACCCGAGGATATGACTAGTCAAGAACATCATAAACACATGAATTGTTACCTTGAATTCACACTTTTCTGGTTGTTTCTCTTCAGACCCGAGAGCTTTCTGCTACTCTTCCTACTTTCTCTCTCTACAAACCGAAGATTATGATTGAAGAGTGGGTGATGGGCGGCCATAATCTTTATTCACGAACATTCCCAAAATTTTGTTCTTGTTGTCACTTTAATCCCTAGACTAGGGTTTTATTTATTTTCCTTCTTTTTTTCTTCACTTTATTCTTCTTTCTTTGTCTTTAAAAATAATGAGCCGTTGCAATCATCTTTCTCTTTTCCCTGCTTAGTGGGTTGACTTACTTCCTTCCTCAGTTCCCCATATCTATCTTTGTTCACCCTCTATCCTCGTTTACCTTCACAGACACATCAACTTCATCTCTAATTTCTTTGAACGGATCAAATTCATCCTCATAGTTCACCTTCCCATTGTCTTTCACAATCTCAACCACCAGTGCTTCGATAATCTCATCTCATCACTTCAACTTCAGCACTCCAATCAAAATTAGAAATTAACACCATCTCTTTCTTGTGACTCATTTCCTCTTTAATCCTGCTTGAAACCAGTCATGGAACTCCCAATTTACTAGAATCCGTGAAGATTGTCAATGGACTTTCATGTTTGAAATGTCCCAACTGCTTGCAATTAAAACACTTCAGCTTCGACTTATCAAATCCTAGTTTGAGTTAGAGCTTTGACCTCTGAAATTCTTTCTTCCAGTGCGCTCCATGAATCTCCAGGCTCTAAATGTCAACATTTCCATTTACCATTGAATGCCAGTCTCTTCCATATCATCAAGGTTGTCGTTGTGGCTGTGATTGGGGTTGTGGTAGTCGTTGTGGTTGTCCCCGTGGTTTTCTTATGGTTGTGGTTGTCATTGTGGTTGTGGTTGTAGTTATGGTTATAGTTATGGTTGTCCCTGTGGTATTCTTTATGGTTGTGGTTATCATTGTGGTTGTGGTTGTGGGTGTAGTTGTACTTGTTGTTGTGGTTATGGTGTTGTTATGGCTATGGTTGTGGTTTCATGATTGTGGATTTTGTTATGGTTGTGGTTGTGGATGTAATTATGGTTCTGGTTATGGTTGTGGTTGACATTGAGGATGTGGTTGCGATTATGCTTATGGTTATTGTTGTCGTTATGGTTGTACTTGTGGTTATCGTTTTCCTTGTGGTTGTGGTTATGGTTTTTGTTGTGGTTGTCATCATAGTTGTCGTTCTAGTTGTGGTTGTCATTGTCGGTGTGGTTGTCGGTGTGGTTATGGTTGAGGTTGTAGTTATGGTTGTGGGTGTGGTTTTGGTTATGGGTATGGTTGTGGTTACAGTCATGGTTGTGGTTGTGTTTGTCATAGTTGATGTCCTTGTGGCTGTGATTGTTTTGGTAGCTATCTTTGTGGTTGTGGTTGTCGTTATGGTTGCCATTGTGGTGTCGTGGTTGTCTTTGTGGTTGGGGTTATGGTTGTCGTCATTGGGGTTGGGCTTATGGTTGTGGTTGTGGTTGTGGTTATGATTGTGGTTATGGTTGTGGTTGTGGTTATGGTTGTGGTATGGTGGTGGTTGTTGTTGTGGTTGACATTGTGGTTGTCGTCATCATTGTGGTTGTCCTTCTAGTTGTGGTTGTGGTTATGGTTGGGGTTTTGGATGTAATTTTAGTTATGGTTAAGGTTGTCGTATTAGATGTCCTTGTGGTTGTGGTTGTGTTTGTTGTTGGGGTTGTTGTTTTGGTTTTGGTTGTGGTTGTCATTATGGTTGTCGTTGTGGTTGTCGCCGTGGTTGTCATCATGGTTGTGGGCGTAGATGTGGTTGTAGTTTTGGTAGTAGTTGTGGTTGTGGTTATGGTTGTGGTTGTCATTGTCATTGTTGATGTGCTTGTCGTTGTGGTTTTTATTATGGTGTCTTTGTGCTTGTCGTCATGGTTATGATTGTGGTTATGGTTGTGGTTGTCATTGTGGTTGTGGTTGTGGTTGTGGTTGTGGTTTTGGTTGTGGGTGTGGTTGTCATTGTGGTTCTCATTATGGTTGTCGTCGTGGTTTTCATCATGGTTATGGTCGTAGTTGTGGTTATAGTCTTGCTTGTAGTTGTGGTTGTGGTTATGGATGTATTTATGGTTGTCATTATGGTTGTCGATGTGCTTGTCGTTATGGTTGTCATTGTGCTTGTCGTTGTGCTTGTCGTCTTGGTTGATTGTGGTTGTGGTTGTGGTTGTGGTTGTGGTTGGGTTGTGGTTGTGGTTGTGGTTGTGGTTGTGGTTGTGGTTGTGGTTATGGTTTTTGTTGTGGTTGTGGTAATTGTTATGGTTGTGTTTATCGTTGTGGATGTTGTTGTGGTTATGCTTGTGGTTCCGGATATGCTTGTGATTATGGTTGTGGTTATGGTTTTGGTTGTCATTGTCATTTTGGTAGTGGTTGTGATTATGCTTGTCGTTGTGTGTGTTGTTGTGGTTATGGTTATGGTTATGGTTGTGGTAGTGGTTATGGTTGTGGTTATGGTTGTGGTTGTGGTTAGGGTTGTGGTTGTGTTTGTGGTTGCGGTTGTGGTTATGGTTATGGCTGTGGTTGTGATTGTGATTATGGTTGTGGTTGTTGTTATGGTTGAGGTTATGGTTGTGGTTGTACATTGTTTGTTGTGGGGTGGTTGCAGTTGTAGTTGTCATTGTTAATGTTTTTAGTTGTGCTTTTTATTGTGGTTATCGTCGTGGCTATTGTCGTGGTGTGATCATGGTTATCATGGTCGTCATTGTGGTTGAGGTTGTGGTTGTCATCGTTGTGGTTATGGTGTGGTTGTGGTGGTGGGTTTGGTGGTGGTTGTCATTGTTTTTAACGTTGTGGTTGCTGTCGTAGTTGTTGTTTTTGTTGTGGTAGTGGTTGTGGTTGTTGTTTTTGTTGTGGTTGTGGTTAAGGTTGTCTTAGTGGATGCCACTATGGTTGTGGTTGTGGTTGTGGTTTTGGTTGCGGTTCTTGTTTTCGTTGTCATTGTGGATGTTGTTATGGTTGTGGTTGTGGTTATGGTTGTGGTTGTGGTTGTGGTTGTGGTTATGGTTTGTTTATGGTTGTGGTTGTGGATGTGTTGTGGTTATGGTTGTGATTGTGATTATGGTTGTGGTTATGGTTGTTGTTGTTGTTGTAGTTGTTGTTTTGATTTTGGTTGTTATTGTGATTGTGGTTGTGGTTGTGGTTATGGCTGTGTTTGTGGTTGTGATTGCGGTTGTCGTTGTTGGTGTCGTTGTGGTTGTGGTTTTCGTTATGGTTATCGTTATCATTATGGGTCCGTGTGGGTATCATGGTTGTCGTGGTTGCCTTTGTGGTTGTTGTTGTGGTTGTGGTGTCGTTGTGGTTATTGTTGCGGTTGTGGTCATGGTTGTGTTTATCGTATGGATGGGGTTTTGGTTGTGTTTGTGGTTCCAGTTGTGATTGCGATATGGTTGGGTTGTGGTGGTGGTTATGGTTATGGTTGTCGTTGTGGTAGTGGTTGTGGATGTATCTGTTGTTGTGCATGTTGTTGTGGTTATGTTTGTGGTTGTGGTTGTGTTGGTGGTGGAGGATATGGTGGTGGTTGTAGTTATGGTTGACGTTGTGGTTGTCGTCGTGACTATGGTTGTCGTTCTAGTTGTGGTTGTGGTTGTGTTTGGGGTTTTTATTGCAGTTGTGGTTGTGGTTAAGGTTGTCATCGTGGATGTCCTTGTGATTGTGGTTATGGTTGTTTTTGTGGTTGGGGTTGTGGTTTTATTTTTAGTTATGGTTTTGGTTATGGGTGTGGTTGTCATGGTGGTTGTCATTATGGTTGTCGTCGTGGTAGTCATCATGGTTGTGGTCGTAGTTGTGGTTATAGTTTTGGTGGTAGTTGTGGTTGCGGTTATGGATATATTTATCGTTGTCATTATGGTTGTCGATGTGCTTGTCGTTGTGCTTGTTATTGTGGTTGTCGTTATGCTTGTCGTCTTGGTTGTGATTGTGATTGGTCCAATAGAAATCAAAGGGGGGGACGGCCAAGGAGGTTTAAATTTGGGTTCCCTCCTTCAAATATCACACATTAAAAGTCTTGTTAACTAGACATACAAATAACAATTAATTGTATGTACAAGTTATATACAACTTATACAATTAACCATTTAACTTATAAGTTGTAATTTCTCATTATTATTTGGTGTCATCTAACTAATTTAATAACACTTCAAATAATATTATTGAACAAAATATCCTAATAAGTTGTTCCCTCTCATATCAATATTTAGAAAACCCATTTTCTAAATTGGTGTAAATATTCAATTGCATGATCTTATCATCAATTAAATATATTAATTGGTTTGCTAAGCTTGTTATTGGGTATAACCCAACTTGGATCATAACGTACTAACCACATCAATATTCTAAGTGTCTTGGGCACACAGAATCCTTCACCAAACCTTTTTGGTTTTGGGTCTTTCACATCAACAGATGGTAAACTAACAGATTTGCTATGAATAACAGCCTGAGGGGATGGAGATGGTGAAGAAGAAGAATGCTTTGGCATGGATTTTCCTCTGTGGTTTTAGCACAGGAGCATCTAATTGGTTGACTCCCCCCAATAGATGTTGAACCATCATAACAAGTTGTGTCTGACTCTGTGATAAAGCCTTCAGCTCATCACACACATTAGTGCTTGAGATTGATGGATTCCTGTGTTGTACATCTCCCTTTGAGTAACCTCAGCTATTGCCTGATTAACCCCTTGCTTTTTAGATTTCTTTTGGATTTATGGGTCACAGGTTTTGATGTTGCTGGTACAAATTTGGTTTCAAACTCAGTTTTCATTTTATCCATTTGCTTTTTAATGTTCTCATTATGTTGAGTTTGGAGCCCTTTTTATACCAGCAATCATCAATAAGATGATTAAATAAGCCACATATTTCACATGGCATTTTCTTCATCTTAAGTTGGTCATCTGCTGAAGAAGATGAAACTACTGAAGACTTATTCTTCAGCACTTTGCTATCAGTACTAGCAGTTTTCTTCCCTTTAGTACATGCAGTAGTTTGGGTTTGTTCTCCAGGTGTTATGACATGCTCTTTAGTACTCTTCAGTACTTTGTGAAATACCACCTGGATGATCAACTTTTTGATCATGTGAGTGTCAGCATTTGAACCATCGACATCAGCTGATAGGTTCTGAGAGGAATTAATGCTGACTTCAACCTCTGATTGTGTTGTATCAGATGGTAGATCACATGATGAAAAGGATTGGTTATTGCTTTCTCCATCAGATTTTACCTCTGCTCTGGGAGTAAATCTGTAGGAGGAGCAGTGTGATTATAACCAATGCCAAACTTCACATTGGAAGCAGACTGCTTACTAAGAAGCATTTCAAAACCCTTGCAAGAATGTACCCATCGATCACACTGTACCTGGGTAGTTGCAAGTGTTTCTTTAAGGTCTCTGTACTTCTCTAGAATTACCTCTTCCCTAGCCTTATCATCAGTGATTTGACATTTAAGTTTGTAAATCTCATCATTCTATCATTAAGCACAGACTCAAATTCAACTTTCTTTTGGATATTATTTGTTCTAGCTCAATGTTCTTGTTAATTAAAGCTACATTTGCTTCTCTAATAGATGCAAATGCGGCTATGCATGTTTCAAAACATAGCTTGGCTTTTGCCTCAGAGGATACCTGTGAAACCTGTGGTGTGGAGGCATTAGAGGATGAGGTATCAGCAGACTCCAGAGCCATAGAGCAAGATTTCCAAAAGGACTGTCACCACGATGTTGACCAGCACCAAAGAACAGTTGTTCATGACCAGACATATCATCTGGTAAACTGCTCCAGTCAACAACTCCGGGTGAAAAAGCTGTGTTGTTGAGGTTGATATTGTTGATGAGATTGGAAAGGTTGAGGTTCAGGTAATGCTTGTGGTTTTTGTGCCATAGGAGCTTGAACTGGATTTGGCTGAGGCATGTAATAGCAGGGATAAGGATATGACATTGGACCCTGAGGGACAAAGTATGCAGGAGATATAGGGTGTGAATGATGACCAGAACTCGCAGGATGTTGCCCTTTGTTTTGTGGACTAGTGCTTGGAAAAGTCACAAAGGGTGCAGAGGAGTTAGATCTAATTGATCTACACTCTCTTGCAAAGTGTCCAAGCCTTTGGCATTTGTGACACCTCAACTTAGTCTTGTCAAAACCAACTTTGGTTTTACCAGAGAGGCTAGGAAACTTCCTGCCAGTTCTCTTGTAGAACTTTTGAGATCTGATATTAACTAAGGCCATTTGGCTTAAAATATCCATCTCTTCTAAATCATCATCAGCAATACCCTTCAGATCATCCATGATGAAGCATAATTGTCACTATTACAGCTTGATTGACTATCAACACCAACAAATGCATGATCAAAGCTGTTTGAAGAGAAATCTATATGCTCATCATAATTGCTTTCAGATGCAGCATATTCTGACTCATGACCAACCAAGGCAGTGTTCCCTTCTACAAAGTCATCAGTGAGCTTTCCTGATGATGCCAGTTTCGTTTTCTGCTCTATCTCTCTCTCGAATGTAAGCAGTTTCCCATGAAGTTGGGTGAGAGATAGGCTATCCAGATTTGCACTCGTGTGTAGGACAATAGTGTATGTGTCCCATCTCTCAGGCAGTGATCTGAGGAATCTGTTATTCATTTGGCTATTGGTGTATTCCTGTTTGACCATTTTCATCTCAGAGATCAAACAAGAAAAACGCTCAAACTGTTGAGTCAGTGTCTCACCCTTTCTATGAGAGAAAGTCTCATATTGTTGGGCAAGGATTTCTCTGTTGTTTGCTAAAACCTCATCTGTTCCACCGAATTGTTCCTTCAGTGCATTCCAGAGGTCATGAGCAGTTTCATGATGCATAAGCCCTGAATAGATTTCATTAGGCAAAGCCATGGCCAGAATACCATGCGCTTTAGCATCAATCTCAAACAGTTTCCGATCCTCATCTGAGTATTGTTCCTTCTTCTTTGAAACCATTTGGTTAGTTTCCGGATTGTTCACCATAGGCTTGTGTGGACCATGTACCACAGATGTCCAACAACCTGAACTGTTAACAGACAGGTGATGAAGCATCCTTTGTTACCATATGTTATACTCAGTCCTAACCAGCATCGGAGGCTTGGTTGAGGAACCGGTATTGTGAGGGTCATTAGAAGGAGTAGTCATTCTCAGATTCAACCAAATTTATTTAAGCTTTAGCAGATTTAGAACAAAAACACAACAAACCAAATTGAACCAAGAGAGAGCTCAAAGTGAATAAACGAAAACAACAGAAATTCAATAATCTATAACCAATTCTTGCAAATATGCTAATTCAATCAAACATAGATATCGAATAGCAGTTTCAACGATCAATGTTTAAATCGATCGATGATTAACCTGCTCTGATACCAATTGTTAAGATCAGTGATCTACGTTGATTGATTAGAGAGTATTGCAGTGGAAATCAAACAATGAATTAGACATTCACAAGAACACAATTATGGTAGTTGTGCTTTTGGTTGTTGTTGTAGTGGTAGTTGGGGTTGTGGTTGTGGTTCTCGTTTTCATTGTAGTTCTGGTTGTGGTTGTGGTTGTGGTTGTCGTCATGGTTATGGTCATAGTTATGGTTATTTTTTTGCTTGTGGTTATGGTTATGGTTATGTTGCAATATGGTTGTCTATGTGGTTATGGTTAGGGTTGGGTTGCGGTTGCGGTTGTGGTTGTGGTTGTCGTTGTTGATGTTGTTGTCATTGTCGCTATGGTTGTCGTTATGGTTTTCATTGTGGTTGTTGTTGTGGTTGACATTGTCGTAGTGGTTGGCATTGTGCTTGTCGTTATGGTTGTCATTGTAGTGGTGGTTGTGATTGTGCTCATGGTTACCATCTCCATTGTGGTTGTCGTTTTCATTGTGGTTGTCATTATGGTTGTGGTTGTGGTTGTGGCTGTGGTTATGGTTGTGGTTGTGGTTGTGGTTATAGTTGTGGCTACGGTTGTAGTTGTCTTTGTTGTTATCATTGTCGTTGTCGTTGTGGTTGTCGTTATGGTTGTGGTTTTGGCTGTGGTTGTGGTTGTGGTTGTGGTTGTCTTTGTCATTTTGGTTGTCGTTGTGCTTGTCTTTGTGGTTGTGGTTGTCTCTATGGTTGTGGTTGTCGTTGTGGTTGCTGTTATGGTTGTCATTGTGGTTCCTATTATGGTTGTTGTCATGATTGTTGTCATGGTTTATTTTGGGGTTTTGTTGTGGTTATCTTTGTCATTGTCATTGTCATTGTGGTTGTGGTCGTGGTGTTGTTGTTGTGGTCATTTTGGTGATGTTTGTTGTGTGATTGACGTTGTGGTTGTGGTTGTGGTTGTGGCTTTCGTCCTGGTTGTCGTCGTGCTAGTCGTCGTGGTTGTCATCGTGGTTGTCATCATGGTTGTCATTGTGATTGTGGCTGTGGTTGTGGTATTCGTCATAGTGGTTGTGGTGGTGGTTATGGTGGTGATTTTTGATGTGGTCATAATTATGGTTATTGATGTGGTTGTGGTTATGGTTGTGGTTGTCGTTGCCGTTGTGGTTGTCTATGCAGTTGTCTATGTGGCTGTGGTTGGGGTTGATATTGTGGTTGTAGTTATGGCTTTGGTTGTTGTTGTAGATGTCGTTGTCATTGTCGATGTGGTTGTCCCTACGGTTGTAATTGTGGTTGTGATTAGGATTGCCATTGTCGTAGTGGTTGCCATGATGGTTTCAATATGGATGTCAATATGGTTGTGGTTGTGATTGTGCGCATCATTGTTGTTTCGGTTGCGGTTTTCCTTGTGGTTGTCATTATCAACGTGGTTGTCTTTGTGGTTGTGGTTGGGATTTTGGTTATGGATCTGGTTGCAGTTGGGGTTGTGCTTTAGGTTGTTGTTGTAGTGGTAGTTGGGGTTGTGGTTGTGGTTCTGGTTTTCGTTGTAGTTGTGGTTGTGGTTGTGGTGTCGTCATGGTTATGGTCATAGATATGGTTATTCTTTTGCTTGTGGTTATAGTTATGGTTATGTTGGCATTATGGTTGTCTATGTGGTTGTGGTTAGGGTTGGGGTTACGGTTGTGGTTGTGCTTGTCGTTGTCGTTGTTGATGTCGTTGTCATTGTTGCTATGGTTGTCGTTATGGTTTTCATTGTGGTTATTGTTATGGTTTTCATTGTCGTAGTGGTTGGCGTTATGCTTGTCTTTATGGTTGTCATTGTAGTGGTGGTTGTGATTGTGCCCATGGTTACCATTGCCATTGTGGTTATCATTGTGGTTGTCATTGTCATTGTGGTTGTCTTTATGGTTATGGTTGTGGTTGTGGTTGTGGTTGTGGTTATGGTTGGGGTTGTGGTTGTGGTCATGGTTGTGGTTATAGTTGTGGCTATGGTTGTCGTTGTCTTTGTTGTTATCATTGTCATTTTCGTTGTGGTCGTCGTTGTGGTTATGGTTTTGGCTGTGGTTGTGGTTGTGGTTGTCTGTGTCATTTTAGTTGTCTTTGTGGTTGTCTTTGTGGTTGTGGTTGTCTTAATGGTTGTGGTTGTCGTTATGGTTACGGTTGTGGTGGTCATTGTTGTTCCTATTATGGTTGTCATCATGGTTGTTGTCGTGGTTTATTTTGTGGTTTTGTTGTGGTTATCTTTGTCATTTTCATTGTCATTATGGTTGTCATTGTGGTTGTGGTTGTGGTTGTGGTTGTGTTGTTGTCGTCATTGTGGTGATGTTTGTTGTTGTGATTGACGTTGTGTTGTGGTTGTGGCTTTTGTTCTTGTTGTCATCATGGTAGTCGTTGTGGTTGTCGTCATGGTTGTCGTTGTGTGTCGTCGTGGTTGTCATTGTGATTGTGGATGTGGTTGTCGTATTCGTCATAGTGGTTATGGTGGTGGTTAAGTGGTGGTTTTTGATGTGGTCATAATTGTGGTCATTGCTGTGGTTGTGGTTATGGTTGTGGTTGTCGTTGCCGTTGTGGTTGTCTATGTGGTTGTGTTGGGGGTGTATGGTTGTGGTGGTTGTGGCTTTGGTTGTCATTGTAGATGTCGTTGTCTTTGTCGATGTGGTTGTCATTATGGTTTTATTGTGGTTGTGGTTGGGATTGTCATTGTCGTAGTGGTTGGCATGATGGTTTCATTATGGATGTCAATGGGTTGTGGTGTGATAGTGCATATCGTTGGTGTTTCGGTTGCGGTTGTCCTTGTGGATGTCGTTATCAACGTGGTTGTCTTTGTGGTTGTGGTTGAGAGTTTGGTTGTGGATTTGGTTGTAGTTGGGGTTGTGCTTTAGGTTGTTGTTGTAGTGGTAGTTGGTGTTGTGGTTGTGGTTCTCGTTTTCGTTATAGTTGTGGTTGTGGTTGTGGTTGTGGTTGTCGTTATGGTTATGGTCATAGATATGGTAATTGTTTTGCTTGTGGTTATAGTTATGGTTATGTTGGCATTATTGTTGTCTATGTGGTTGTGGTTAGGGTTGGGGTTACGGTTGTGGTTGTGGTTGGCGTTGTCGTTGTTGATGTCGTTGTCATTGTCGCTATGGTTGTCAATATGGTTTTCATTCAGGTTATTGTTATGGTTGTCATTGTCGTAGTGGTTGGCGTTATGCATGTTGTTATGGTTGTTATTGTAGTGGTGGTTTTGATTGTGCTCATGGTTTCCATTGCCATTGTGGTTGTCTTTGTTGTTGTCGTTGTCATTGTGGTTGTCTTTACGGTTGTGGTTGTGGTTATGGTTGTGGTTGTGGTTGTGGTTGTGGTCGTTGTTGTGGTTATAGTTGTGGCTATGGTTGTCATTGTCTTTGTTGTTATAATTGTCGTTGTCGTTGTGGTTGTCGTTGTGGTTGTGGTTATGGCTGTGGTTGTGGTTGTGGTTCTCTTTGTCATTTTGGTTGTCTTTGTGGTTATATTGTGCTTGTGATTGTCTTTATCGTTGTGGTTGTCATTATGGTTGCCGTTGTGGTTGTCATTGTGGTTCCTATTATGGTTGTCATCATGGTTGTTGTCGTGGTTTATTTTGAGGTTTGGTTGTGGTTATCTTTGTCATTGTCATTGTTAGTGTATTGTGGTTGTCATTATGGTCGTCATTGTGGTTGTGGTTGTGGTTGTGTTGTTGTCGTCATTATGGTGATGTTTGTTGTTGTGATTGACGTTGTGGTTGTGGTTGTGGTCGTGGTTGTGGCTTTTGTCCTTGTTCTCATCATGGTTGTCGTCGTGGTTGTCGTCATGGTTGTCGTCGTGGTGTTCATCGTGTTGTCATTGTTATTGTGGATGTTGTTGTATTCATCATTATGGATATGGTGGGGTAAGGTGGTGGTTTTCGATACGGTCATAATTCTGGTTATCGATGTGGTTGTGGTTATGGTTGTGGTTGTCGTTGCCGTTATGGTTGTATATGTGGTTGTGGTTGGGGTTGTTATGGTTGTGGTTGTGGCTTTGGTTGTCATTGTAGATGTCGTTGTCATTGTTGATGTGGTTGTCATTATTGTTTTATTGTGATTGTGGGTAGGAATGTCATTGTCGTAGTGGTTGGCGTGATGGTTTCATTATGGATGTCAATATGGTTGTGGTTGTGATTGTGCGTATCGTTGTTGTTTAGGTTGCGGTTGTCCTTGTGGTTATCGTTATCAACGTGGTAGTGGTTGGGATTTTGGTTGTGGATCTGGTTGCAATTGGGGTTGTGCTTTATGTTGTTATTGTAGTGGTAGTTAGGGTTGTGGTTGTGGTTCTTATTTTCATTGTAGTTGTGGTTGTGGTTCTAATCGTGGTTATGGTCATAGTTATGGTTATTGTTTTGCTTGTGGTTATGGTTATGGTTATGTTGGCATTATGGTTGCCTATGTGGTTGTGGTTAGGGTTGGGGTTGCGGTTGCGGTTGTGGTTGTCGTTGTCGTTGTTGATGTCATTGACATTGTCGCTATGGTTGTCTTGATGGTTTTTATTGTGGTTATTGTTGTGGTTGTCATTGTCGTAGTGGCTAGCGTTATGCTTGTTGTTATGGTTGTTATTGTAGTGGTGGTTTTGATTGTGCTCATGGTTTCCATTGCCATTGTGGTTGTCTTTGTTGTTGTCATTGTCATTGTGGTTGTCTTTATGGTTATGGTTGTGGTTATGGTTGTGGTTGTGGTTATGGATGTGGTTGTGGTTGTGGTTATGGTTGTGGTGGTAGTTGTGGTGGTGGTTATAGTTGTGGCTTTGGTTGTCGTTGTCTTTGTTGTTGTCATTGTCGTTGTTGTTGTGGTTGTGGTTATGGCTGTAGTTGTGGTTGTGGTTGTCTTTGTCATTTTCGTTGTCTTTGTGGTTGTCGTTGTGGTTGTGGATGTCTTTATTGTTGTGGTTATTGTTGTGGTTGACGTTGTGGTTGTCATTGTGGTTCGTATTATGGTCGTCGTCATGGTTGTTTTCGTGGTTTATTTTGGGTTTGGTTGTGGTTATTTTTATCATTTCGTTGTAATTGTCGTTGAGGTTGGGTTGTCATTGTGGTTGTGGTTGTGGTTGTCCTTGTCGTTGTAGTTGTCATTGTCGTTGTAGTTGTCATTGTGGTTGTCATCATGCTTTTCGTCGTAGTTGTTGTCGTGTTTCTTGTTGTGGAACTGGTTATCATTGTAGTTGTGGTTGTGGTTGCCATTGCATTTGTCGTTGTGGCTTTTGTTGTGGTTGTGGTTGTGGTTATCATAAAGGTTGTGCTTGCGTTTGTGGTTATATATCTTGTTGTAGTTAGCATTGTAGTTGTGGTTGCGGTTATAGTTTTGGGTGTGGTTGTGGTTTTCGTTTTGGTTGTGGTTATAGTTGTCTTTGTGGTTGTGGTTGTGACTGTGTTTGTCGTTATGATTGTGGTTGTCGTTGTGGTTGCTGTTGTGGTTGTGGTTGTGGTTGTGGTTGTGGTTGTGGTTGCTGTTGTGGTTGTGGTTGTGGTTGTGGTTGTGGTTTTGGTTGTTGTTGTAATTTTGGTTATGGATGTGGTTGTAGTTGTGGTTGTGGTTGTGGTTGTAGTGGTAGTTTGCGTTATGGGTGTGGTTCTGGTTTTTGTTATGGTTGTGGTTATGGTTGTGGTTGAGGTTTTTGTTGTGGGTTTGTGGTTATGGTTGTAGTTTTTGTTTTTGGTTGTTGTCATGGTTATGGTTGTGGTAGTCGATTTGGGTGTGGTTGTAGTTGTGGTTTTGATTGTGTTTGTCATTGTCGTTGACGTTGTGGTTGAGGTTGTAGTTTTGGTTGTGGTTGTCGACGTGGTTCTGGTTGTGGTTTTGGTTAAGGCTGTTGTTGTGGTTGTTTTTGTGGCTTGAAGTGTGGTTGTGGTTGTGGTTTTGGTTGTGGTTGTGCTTGTGGTTGTTGTTTGTATTAATTGTGGTTATATTTGTTGTTGTGATTGACGTTATGGTTGTGGTTGTGGCTTTTGTCCTGGTTGTTGTCGTGGTTCTCATCGTGGTTGTCATGGTTGTCATCGTGATTGTGGTTGTGGTTGTGTGGTTGTGGTATCGTCATAGTGGTTGTGGTGGTGGTTATGGTAGTGCTTTTTGATGTGGTCAGAATTGTGGTAATTGTTGTGGTTTTGGTTGTGGTTATGCTTGTGGTTGTCGTTGCCGTTCTAGTTGTTATGTGGTTGTGGTTATGGTTGTGGTTGTGGTTGTGGTTGTGGTTGTGGCTTGGGGTGTGGTTGTAGATGTCATTGTCATTGTCGATGTAGTTGGCATTATGGTTGTCATTATGGTTGTGGTTGCGATTGTCACTGTCGTAGTGGTTGGCGTTATGGTTTCGTCATGGATGTCCTTGTAGTTGTGGTTGTGATTTTGGGTATCCTTGTGTGTGTTTGTTGCGTTTGTCCTTGTGGTTGTCGTTATCATCATGGTTGTCTTTATGGTTGTGGTTGTGATTTTGGTTGTGGATCTGGTTGTAGTTGTGGTTGTGCTAGAGGTTGTTGTTGTAGTGGTAGTTGGGGTTGTGGTTGTGGTTCTGGTTTTCGTTGTGGTTGTGGTTGTGGTTGTTGTGGTTGGTTTTTGTTGTAAGATTGTGGTTGTGGTAGTGTTTGTACTTGTTGACGTTGTTGGCATCGTTATTGTGGTTGTGATTGTCGTTTCGGTTGGGGTTATGGTTGTGGTTGTCGTTGTTGCTAACATTATGGTTGCGGTTGTAGTAATGGTTGGGGTTGTTGTTTCTTTAGTTGTGGTTGTGATTATGGCTGATGTTGTGGTTATGGTTGTGGTTGTGGATGTGGTTGTGGTTTTGGGTTTGGATGTGGTTATGGTTATCATTGTGTTATGGTTGGGTTGTGGTTGTGGTCGTGGTTGTGGTTGTCGTTGTGGTTATGGTTGTTGTTTTTGTCGTTGTAGTTATGCATGTTATTGCATTTGTCATTGTGGTGTGGTCGTGGTTGAGGTTGTAGTTATGGTTATTGTTTTGGTTGTGGTTGTCGTTATCATTGTGGTTGTCTATGTGGTTGTGGTTTCGTTTGTGGCTCTGGTTGTTTTTGTGGATGTCATTCTCATTGTCGTTGTGCTTGTCATTGTGGTTGTGGTTGTGGTTGTGGTTGTGATAGTGATGATGGTTGTCGTTGCTATTGTGGTTTTCCTTGTTGTCGTCATTGTTATCGTGGTTCTTTTTGTGGTTATGGTTGTGGTTGTGATTGTTGTTGTGGTTATGGCTTTGGTTGTGGTTATGGTTTTGGTTGTGGTTGTGGTTGTGGTTGTGGTTGTGATTGTGGTTGTGGTTGTGGTTGTGGTTGTGGTTGTGGTTGTGGTTGTGGTGTGGGTTGTGTTGTGGTTGTCATTGTTATTGTGGTTTTCGTTGTTGTTGTCGTTATAGATGTTGTGCGGTTGTCATTGTGGTGGACAATGTGGTTTTGGTTATAGTTGTGGTTGTGGGTGTCGTTATGGTTGTCATTGTGGTTGTGGTTGTGGTTTTCATTGTCATTTTGGTTATCATTATGGTTGTCTTCGTGCTTGTCGTCGTAGTTGTTAACGTATTTGTCATTGTAATTCTAGCTGTGGTTGTCATCACGATTGTCATTGTGGTTGTGGCTGTGTGGCTGTCGTTGTGGTTATTGTTCTTCTTGTGGTTGTGGTTATCATTGTGGTTGTGGTTGTGTTTGTGGTTACAATTCTTGTTGTGGTTATGGTTATCCTTATGGTTGTGGTTGTGCTTCTAGTTGTGGTTATGGTTGTGATTTTCCTTGTTGTTTTTGTGGTTGAAATCGTTGTAGTTGTCTTTGTGGTTGTGGTTATGGTTGTGATTGTGGTTGTCGTTGTGGTTGTGGTTGTCATTGTGGTTGTTTTTGTGGTCAATGTGGTTATGTTTGTTGTTGTGATTGACGTTGTGGTTTTGGTTGTGGTTATGGTTGTGGTTTTTGTCCTTCTTGTCGTTGTGGTTGTTGTGGTTTTCATTGTGGTAGTGGTTATGGTTGTGGTATTCGTCATAGTGGTTATGGTGGTGGTTTTTGATATGGTCATAATTATGGTTAGTATTGTGGTTAGGGTTATGGTTGTGGTTGCCGTTGCCATTGTGGTTGTCTATGTGGTTGTAGCTGGGGTTGTGGTTGTACTTATGCTTGTGGCTGTGGTTGTCATTGTAGATTTCCTTGTCATTATCAATATGGTTATCATTATAGTTGCCATTGTGGTTGTGGTTGTGATTGTCATTGTTGTAGCGGTTGGCGTTATGGTTTTATTATGGATGTCATTATGGTTGTGGTTGTCATTGTGCGTATCGTTGTTGTTTTCGTTGCGGTTGTCCTTACGGTTGTTGTTATCATCGTGGTTGTCTTTGTGGTTGTGGTTGTGATTTTGTTTGTAGATCTGGTTGTAGTTGTGGTTGTGCTTGAGGTTGTCGTTGTAGTGGTAGTTAGGGTTGTGGTTGTGGTTTTGGTTTTCGTTGTAGTTCTGGTTGTGGTTGTGGTTGTGGTTTTTGTTGTAGGATTGTGGTTGTGGTAGTGGTTGTAGTTGTTGACGTGGTTGGCATCGCTATTGTGGTTATGGTTGTCGTTTCGGTTGTGGTTGTGGTTGTGGTTGTCGTTGTCGCTAACATTGTGGTTGCGGTTGTAGTAATGGTTGTTGTTGTTTGTGTAGTTGTGGTTGTGATTAAGGATGATGTTGTGGTTACGGTTGTGGTTGTGGATGTGGTTGTGGTTTTGGGTGTGGATGTGGTTATGGTTATCATTATGGTTATGGTTGTGGTTGTGGTTGTGGTTGTGGTTATGGTTGTGGTTATGGTTGTTGTTTTTGTCATTGTAGTTATGCATGTTATTGTATTTGTCATTGTGGTTGTGGTTGTGGTTGAGGTTGTAGTTATGGTTTTTGTCGAGGCTATCGTCGTGGTTGTCATTGTGGTTGTGGTGGTGGTCATGGTTTTTGACGTTTTGGTTGTGGTGGTGGTTTTCGATGTGCTTGTCATTATGTTTGTGGTTGTGGTTGGCGTCACAGTTGTGGTCGTAGTTTTTGTTATTGTTTTGGTTGTGGTTGTCGTTATCATTATGGTTGTCTATGTGGTTGTGGTTGGGGTTGTCGTTGTGGTTGTGTTTGTGGCTATGGTTGTTGTTGTGCATGTCATTCTCATTGTCGTTGTGCTTGTCATTGTGGTTGTGGTTGTGGTTGTGATAGTGATGATGGTTGTCGTTGCTATTGTGGTTTTACTTGTTCTTGTCGTTGTTATCGTGGTTCTTTTTGTGGTTATGGTTGTGGTTATGGTTGTGGTTGTGATTGTGTTGTGGTTGTGGCTTTGGTTGTGGTTATGGTTGTGGTTGTGGTTGTGGTTGTGGTTGTGATTGTGGTTGTGGTTGTGGTTGTGGTTGTTGTTGTGGCTGTGGTTGTGGTTGTGGTTGTCATTGTCATTGTAGTTTTCGTTGTGGTTGTCGTTCTCGATGTTGTTGTGGTTGTCATTGTGGTTGACAATGTGGTTGTCGTCATGGTTGTCATCATGGTTGTGGTCGTGGTTTTGGTTGTGGTTGTGGTTGTGGGTGTCGTTATGGTTGTCATTGTGGTTGTGGTTGTGGTTTTCATTGTCATTGTGGTTATCGTTATGGTTGTCTTCGTGCTTGTCGTCGTAGTTGTTGACGTATTTGTCGTTGTAGTTCCGGCCGTGGTTGTCATCACGATTGTCGTTGTGGTTGTGGCTGTCGTTGTGGATATCGTTCTTCTTGTGGTTGTGGTTATCATTGTGGTTGTGGTTGTGTTTGTGGTTACAATTCTTGTTGTGGTTGTGGTTATCCTTATGGTTGTGGTTGTGCTTCTAGTTGTGGTTATGGTTGTGATTTTCCTTGTTGTTTTTGTCGTTGAATAGATGTAGTTGTCTTTGTGCTTGTGGTTATGGTTGTGATGTGGGTGTGTCGTTGTGGTTGTGGTTGTCATTGGTGTTGTTGTTGTGATCAATGTGGTTATGTTTGTTGTTGTGATTGACGTTGTGGTTTTGGTTGTGTGGTATTGTTGTGGTTATGGTTGTGGTTTTTGTCGTTCTTGTCGTTGTGGTTGTCGTGGTTTTCATTGTGGTTGTGGTTATGGTTGTGGTATTCGTCATAGTGGTTATGGTGGTGGTTTTCGATATGGTCATAATTGTGGTTATTATTGTGGTTAGGGTTATGGTTGTGGTTGCCGTTGCCATTGTGGTTGTCTATGTGATTGTAGTTGGGGTTGTGGTTGTGGTTATGCTTGTGGCTGTGGTTGTCGTTGTAGATTTCGTTGTCATTATCGATACGGTAATCATTTTAGTTGTCATTGTGGTTGTGGTTGTGATTGTCATTGTCATAGCGGTTGGCATTATGGTTTCGTTATGGATGTCATTATGGTTGTGGTTGTCATTGTGCGTATCATTGTTGTTTTCGTTCCGGTTATTGTTATCATCGTGGTTGTCTTTGTGGTTATGGTTGTGATTTTGTATGTGTATCTGGTTGTAGTTAGTTGTGGTTGTGCTTGAGGTTGTCGTTGTAGTGGTAGTTAGGGTTGTCGTTGTAGTTCTGGTTGTGGTTTTTGTTATGCGTTCTGGTTGTGGTAATGGTTATAGTTGTTGTCGTGGTTGGTGTCATGGTTGTGGTTATGGTTGTCGTTTTGGTTGTTGTTATGGTTGTGGTTGTGGTTGTGGTGGTGGTTGTGGTTGTGGTTGTGGTTGTGGTTGTTGTTGTCGTTGACATTGTGGTTGCAGTTGTAGTAGTGGTAGTGGTTGTCTGTGTGGTTGTGGTTGTGGTTATGGCTGAGGTTGTGGTTGGGGTTGCGGTTGTGGTTGCGGTGTGGTTGTGGATGTGGTTGTGGTTTTGGGGGGTTGATGTGGTTATGGTTATCGTTGTGGCTGTGGTAGTGGTTATGGTTGTGGTTGTTGTTTTTGTCGTTGTGGTTATGCTTGTTATTGTGATTGTCGTTATGGTTCTGGTTGTGGTTGAGGTTTGTGTGTGGTTGTCGTTGGGGTTATGGTTGTTGTTTTTGTCGTTGTAGTTATGCATGGTATTGTATTTGTCATTTCGGTTGTGGTTGTGGTTGAGGTTCTAGTTATGGTTTTCGTCGAGGCTATCGCCGTGGTTGTCATTGTGGTTGTGGTGGTGGCCATGGTTTTGACGTTTTGGTTGTGGTGGTGGTTTTCGATGTGCTTGTCATTATGGTTGTGGTTGTGGTTGGCGTCATGGTTGTGGTCGTAGTTATGGTTATTGTTTTGGTTATGCTTACGGTGATGTTTGTTTGAGGTTGTAGTTTTCCTTTTTGACGGTTATGCTTGGTATTGTTATCGCCATTGTGGTTGTCTATGTGGTTATGGTTGGGTTGTGGTTGTGGTTGTGGCTATGGTTGTTGTTGTGGATGTCGTTGTCACTATCTATGTGCTTGTCATTGGGGTTGTGGTTGTCGATGTCATTGTTGTAGTGGTTGGCATTAAGATTGTTGTTATCGTTGTGCTTTTGATATTGCTAATGGTTATCATTTCATTGTAGTTGTCTTTGTTGTTTTCATTGTAATCATGGTTGTCTTTGTGGTTGTGGTTGTGGTTATGTTTGTAGTTGTGATTGTGGTTGTGGTTGTGATTGTGGTTATGGTTGTGGCTTTGCTTGTTGTAGCAATTATCGTTGTGGTTATGGTTATGGTTGTGGTTGTGCTTGTGGTTGCGGTTGTGGTTGTGGTTGCGGTTGTGGTTGTGGTTGCGGTTGCGGTTGTGGTTGGGGTTGGGGTTGTGGTTGTGGTTGTGGTTGTTGTTGTGGTTGTGGTTGTGGTTGTGGTTGTGGTTGTCATTGTCGTTGTCGTTATCGTTATGACTGTTTTGGTGCTTGTCATCGTAGTTGTTTTCGTATTTGTCGTTGTAGTTCTGGCTGTGGTTGTCTCACGATTGTCGTTGTGGCGGTGGTTGTCGTTGTGGTTATCGTTCTTGTTGTGGTTGTGGTTATCATTGTGGTTGTGGTTGTGTTTGTAGTTATAATTCTTGTTGTGGTTGTGGTTCTAGTTGTGGTTGTCGTTGTGATTTTCCTTATTGTTTTCGTCGTTGTAGTTGTCTTAGTGGTTGTGGTTATGGTTGTGATTGTGGTTGTTATAGTGGTTGTGTTTGTCATTGTGGTTGTTGTTGTGGTCACTGTGGTTATGTTTGTTGTTGTGATTGACATTGTGGTTGTGGTTATGGTTTTTGTCCTGCTTGTCGTCGTGGTTTTCATTATGGTTGTGGTTATGGTTGTGGTATTCGTCATAGTGGTTATGGTGGTGGTTATGCTGGTGGTTTTCGATATGGTCATAATTTTGGTTATTCTTGTGGTTGAGGTTATGGTTGTGGTTGTTGTTGCCATTGTGCTTGCCTATGTGGTTGTCTATGAGGTCGTAGTTGGGGTTGTGGTTGTGGTCATGGTTGTGGCTGTGGTTGTCGTTGTAGATTTCGTTGTCATTGTCGATGTGGTTATCATTATAGTTGCCATTGTAGTTGTGGTTTTGATTGTCATTGTCGTAGCGGTTGGCGTTATGGTTTCATTATGGATGTCATTATGGTTGTGGTTGTCATTGTGCGTATCGTTGTTGTTTCTGTTGCGGTTGTCCTTGTGGTTGTTGTTATCATCGTGGTTGTCTTTCTGGTTGCGGTTGTGATTTTGTTTATGGATCTGGTTGTAGTTGTGGTTGCGCTTGAGGTAGTCGTTGTAATGGTAGTTGGGGTTGTGGTTGTGGTTTTGGTTTTCGTTGTATTTCTAGTTGTGGTTGTGGTTTTTGTTATGCGTTTGTGGTTGTGGTTTTTGTTATGCGTTTGTGGTTGTGGTAATGATTGTAGTTGTTGTCGTCGTTGGCGTCATGGTTGTGGTTATGGTTATCGTTTCGTGTGTGGCTGTGGTTGTGGTTGTGGTTGTGGTCGCGGTTGTGGTTGTGGTTGTGGTTATCGTTGTCGTTGACATTGTGGTTGCGGTTGTAGTATGGTTGTGGTTGTCTGTGTGGTTGTGGTTGTGATTATAGCTGAGGTTATGGTTGTCGTTGTGGTTGTGGTTGTGGATGTGATTGTGGTTTTGGGGGTGGATGTGGTTATAGTTATCGTTGTGGTTTTGGTTGTGGTTATAGTGGTGGTCGTTGTTTTTGGCGTTGTGGTTATGCTTCTTATTGTGATTGTCGTTGTGGTTGTGGTTGTGGTTTAGGTTGTAGTTGTCCTTTTCGTCGAGGCTGTCTTCGTGGTTGTGGTCATGGTTTTTGACGTTTTGGTTATGATGGTGGTTTTCGATGTGGTTGTCGTTGTGGTTGTAGTTGACGTCGTGGTTGTGGTCGTAGTTATGGTTATTGTTTTGGTTATGGTTACAGTTGTGGTTGTTATTTCCATCGTGGTTGTCCATGTGGTTATGGTTGTGGCTATGGTTGTTGTTCTGGATGTCATTGTCATTGTCGTTTTGCTTTTCATTGGGGTTGTGGTTGTCGATGTCATTGTCGTAGTGGTTGGCGTTAAGATTGTCGTTATCGTTGTCATTGTGGTTGCGGTTTTGATAGTGCTAATGGGTGTCATTGCGATTGTAGTTGTCCTTGTTGTTTTTGTTGTAATCGTGGTTGTCTTTGTGGTTGTGGTTATGGTTATGGTTGTGGTTGTGATTGTGGTTGTGGATGTGGCTTTGGTTGTCGTAGCCATTATCGTTGTGGTTGTGGTTATGGTTGTGGTTGTGGTTGTGGTTGTGGTTGTGGTTGTGGTTGTGGTTGTGGTTGTGGTAGTGGTTGTGGTAGTGGTTGTGGTTATCGTTCTTGTTGTGGTTGCGGTTATCATTGTGGTTGTGGTTGTCTTTGTGGTTATAATTCTTGTTGTGATTGTGGTCATCCTTATGGTTGTGGTTGTGGTTCTTGTTGTGGTTGTGGTTGTGGTTCTTGTTGTGGTTGTGGTTGTGATTTTCCTTGTTGTTTTTGTCGTTGTAGTCGTTGTAGTTGTCTTTGTTGTTGTGGTTATGGTTGTTATTGTGGTCACTGTGGTTATGTTTGTTATTACGATTGACGTTGTGGTTGTGGTTGTGGTTGTGGTTGTGGTTGTGGTTGTGGTTGTGGTGTGGTTGTGGTTGTGGTTGTGGTTTTAGTCCTGCTTGTCCTCGTGGTTGTCGTGGTTTTCATTATGGTTGTGATTGTGGTTGTGGTATTCGTCATAGTGGTTGTGGTGGTGGTTATGGTGGTTGCTTTCGATATGGTCATAATTGTGGTTATTGTTGTGGTTGAGGTTATGGTTCTGGTTGTCGCTGCCATTGTGGTTGTCTATGAGGTTGTAGTTGGGGTTGTGGTTGTGGTTATGTTGTGGTTGTAGTTGTCGTTGTAGATTTCGTTGTCATTGTCAATGTGGTTTATTATTATAGTTGTCATTGTGGTTGTGGTTGTGATTGTCATTATTGTAGCGGTTGGCGTTATGGGTTCGTTATGGATGTCATTATGGTTTTGGTTGTCATTGTGCGTTCGTCGTTGTTTCCATTGCGGTTGTCCTTGTGGTTGTTGTTATCATCCTGGTTGTTTGTGGTTGTGGTTGTGATTTTGTTTGTGGATCTGGTTGTAGTTGTGGTTGCACTTGAGGTTGTCGTTATGGTGGTAATTGGGTTGTGGTTGTGATTTTGGTTTTCGTTATAGTTTTGGTGGTGGTTGTGGTTGTGGGTTTTGTTATGCGTTTGTGGTTGTCGTAATGGTTGAAGTTGTTGTCGTGGTTGGCATCATGGTTGTGGTTATGGTTGTCGTTTTGGTTGTGGCTGTGGTTGTGGTTGTGGTTGTGTTCGTGGTTATGGTTGTGGTTGTGGTTGTCGTTGTCGTCGTCATTGACATTGTGGTTGTGGTTGTACTAGTGGTTGTGGTTGTTTGTGTGGTTGTGGTTGTGGATATGGCTGAGGTTGTGGTTGTGGATGTGGTTGTGGGTGGATGTGGTTATGGTTATCGTTGTGGTTGTGGTTGTGGTTGTCATTGTCGTTATCGTTATCGTTATGGTTGTCTTCGTGCTTGTCGTCGTAGTTGTTGTCGTATTTGTCGTTGTAGTGCGGTTGTGGTTGTCATCACGATTGTCGTTGCGGCTGTGGTTGTGGTTGTGGTTATCGTTCTGGTTGTGGTTGCGGTTATCATTGTGGTTGTGGTTGTCTTTGTGGTTATAATTCTTGTTGTGATTGTGGTTATCCTTATGTTGTGGTTGTTGTGGTTCTTGTTGTGGTTGTGGTTGTGATTTTCCTTGTTGTTTTCGTCGTTGTAGTCGTTGTAGTTGTCTTTGTGGTTGTGGTTATGGTTGTTATTGTGGTCATTGTGGTTATGTTTGTTGTTGTGATTGTGGTTGTGGTTGTGGTTGTGGTTGGTTGTGGTTTTTGTCCTGCTTGTCCTCGTGGTTGTCGTGGTTTTCATTATGGTTGTGATTGTGGTTGTGGTATTCGTTATAGTGGTTGTGGTGGTGGTTATGGTGGTGGTTTTCGATATGGTCATAATTGTGGTTATTTTTGTGGTTGAGGTTATGGTTCTGGTTGTCGTTGCCATTGTGGTTGTCTATGAGGTTGTAGTTGGGGTTGTGGTTGTGGTTCTGGTTGTGGTTGTAGTTGTCGTTGTAGATTTCGTTGTCATTGTCGATGTGGTAATCATTATAGTTGTCATTGTGGTTGTGGTTGTGATTGTCATTATCGTAGCGGTTGGCGTTATGGTTTCGTTATGGATGTGATTAGGGTTGTGGTTGTCATTGTGCGTATCGTCGTAGTCTCCGTTGCGGTTGTCCTTGTGGTTGTTGTTATCAACCTGGTTGTCTTTGTGGTTGTGGTTGTGATTTTGTTTGTGGATCTGGTTGTAGTTGTGGTTGCACTTGAGGTTGTCGTTATGGTGGTAATTGGGGATGTGGTTGTGATTTTGGTTTTTGTTATAGTTCTGGTTGTGGTTGTGGTTGTAGTTTTTGTTATGCGTTTGTGGTTGTCGTAATGGTTGTAGTTGTGGTCGTGGTTGGCATCATGGTTGTTGTTATGCTTGTCGTTTCGGTTGGGCTGGGCTGTGGTTGTGGTTGTGGTTGTGGTCGTGGTTGTGGTTGTGGTTGTCGTTGTCGTTGTCGTCGTCGTTGACATTGTGGTTGTGGTTGTACTAGTGGTTGTGGTTGTTTGTGTGGTTGTGGTTGTGGATATGGCTGAGGTTGTGGTTGTGGATGTGGTTGTGGGTGGATGTGGTTATGGTTACGTTGTGGTTGTGGTTGTGGTTATAGTTGTGGTTGTTGTTTTGTCGTT
This sequence comes from Flaveria trinervia, assembly GCA_025506515.1. NCBI lineage: Eukaryota > Viridiplantae > Streptophyta > Magnoliopsida > Asterales > Asteraceae > Flaveria > Flaveria trinervia. The sequence continues at coordinate 38,667,566 of CM046458.1, read as the reverse complement.
GTGGTTATGCTTGTTATTATGATTGTTGTTGTGGTTGTGGTTGTGGATGAGGTTTTAGTTGTCCTATTCGTCGAGGCTATCGTCGTGGTTGACGTTTGGGTTGTGGTCATGGTTTTTGACGTTTTGGTTGTGGTGGTGGTTTTCGATGTGGATGTCGTTGTGGTTGTGGTTGGCGTCATGGTTGTGTTCGTAGTTATGGTTATTATTTTGGTTTTGGTTACGGTTGTGGTTGTCTTTGCCATTGTGGTTGACTATGTGGTTGTGGTTGGGGTTGTGGTTGTGGTTGTGGTTATGGCTATGGTTGTTGTAGTGGATGTCGTTGTCATTGTCGTTGTGCTTGTCATTGGGGTTGTTGTCATTGTCATTGTCGTAGTTGTTGGCGTTACGATTGTCGTTATCGTTATCATTGTAGTTTGTTTTTGATAGTGCTAATGGGTGTCGTTGCCATTGTAGTTGTCCTTGTTGTTTACGTTGTAATCGTGGTTGTCTTTGTGGTTGTGGTTGGGGTTATGGTTGTGGTTGTGATTGTGGTTGTGGTTGTGGCTTTGGTTGTCATAGCCATTATCATTGGGCTTATGGTATGTTGTGGTTGTGGTTGTGGTTGTGGTTGTGGTTGTAGTTGTGGTTGTGGTTGTGGTAGTGGTTGTGGTTGTGGTTGTGGTTGGGTTGTGGTTGTCATTGTCATTGTGGTTATCGTTATGGTCATCTTCCTGCTTGACGTCATAGTTGTTGTCGTATTTTTCGTTGTAGTTCTGGCTGTGGTTGTCATCACGATTGTCGTTGTGGTATGGTTGTCGTTGTGGTTATCGTTCTTGTTGTGGTTGTGGTTATATTGCGGTGTGGTTGTGGTTGTGTTTGTGGTTATAATTTTGTTGTGGTGGTTATCCTTTGTGTTGTGGTTATCCTTAGGGTTGTGGTTGTTCTTGGTTGTGCTTGTGGTTGTGGTTCTAGTTGGGTTGTGTGGTTTGATTTTCCTTGTTGTTTTCGTCGTTGTAGTCGTTGTAGTTGTCTTTGTGGTTGTGGTTATGGTTGTGATTGTGGTTGTCGTTGTGGTTGTGGTGTGGTTGTGGTCGTTGTTATGTCATTGTGGTTATGTTTGTTGTTGTGATTGACGTTATGGTTGTGGTTATCGTTGCCACTGTGGTTGTCTATATGGTTGTCGATGAGGTTGTAGTTGGGGTTGTGGTTGTAGGTATGGTTGTGGCTGTACTTGTCGTTGTAGATATTGGTGTCATTGTCGATGTGGTTATCATTATAGTTGTCATTGTGGTTGTGGTTGTGATTGTCATTGAAGTAGCGGTTGGCTTACGGTTTCGTTTTGGATGTCATTTTGGTTGGGTTGTAATTGTGCGTATCGTTGTTGTTTCCGTTGCGGTTGTCCTTGTGGTTGTTGTTATCATCCTGGTTGTCTTTGTCGTTGTGTTTGTGATTTTGTTTGTGGATCTAGTTGTAGTTGTGGTTGCGCTTGAGGTTGTTGTTATGGTGGTAGTGGGGTTGTGGTTGTGGTTTTGGTTTTCGTTATAGTTTTGGTTGTGATTTGGTTGTGGTTTTTATTATGCGTTTGTGGTTGTGGTAATGGTTGTAGTTGTTGTCATGGTTGGCATCATGGTTGTGGTTATGGTTGTCGTTTTGGTTGTGGATGTGGTAGTTGTTGTGATTGTGGTCGTGATTGTTGTTGTGGTTGTGGTTGTCGTTGTCGTTGACATTGTGTTGCGGTTGTACTAGGGTTGTGGTTGTCTGTGTGTTTGTGGTTGGGGTTGTGGTTGTGGTTGTCGTTGTGGCTATGGATGTTGTTGTGGATGTCGTTGTCATTAGCGTCGTGCTTGTCATTGGGCTTGTGGATGTCGATGTCATTGTCGTAGTGGTTGGCGTTAAGATTATCGTTATCGTTGTCATTGTGGTTGTAGTTTTGATAGTGCTAATGGTTGTCGTTGCCATTGTACTTGTCCTTGTTGTTTTCGTTGTAATCGTTGTTGTCTTTGTGGTTGTGGTTGGGGTTATGGTTGTGGTTGTGATTGTGGTTGTGGTTGTGGCCTTGGTTGTCGTAGCCATTATCATTGTGGTTGTGGTTATGGTTGTGGTTGTGGTTGTGGTTGTGGTTGTGGTTGTGGTTGTGGTTGTCGTCGTGGTTGTGGTTGTGGTTGTGGTTTGTTGTTGTGGTTGTGTTGTGGTTGTGGTTGTGGTTGTGGTTGTGGTTGTGGTTGTGGTTATCGTTGTCGTTGTGGTTGTCGTTATGGTTGTGGTTGTGGTTGTGGTTTTGGTTGTGGATGTGGATGTGGTTGTAGTTATGGTTGTGGTTGTCGTTGTAGTGGTAGTTATGGTTGTGGTTGTGGTTCTGGTTTAAGTTGTGGTTGTGGTGTGTTCTGGTTTACGTTGTGGTTGTGGTTGTGGTTGTAGGATTGTAGTTATGGTTGTTTTTTTTGTTGTGGTAGTCGTCGTGGTTATGGTTGTGGTGGTCGAATTGGTTGTGCTTGTGGTTGTGGTTGTGATTGTGGTTGTGTTTGTCGTTGTCATTGACGTTGTTATTGCAGTTGTAGTTTTGGTTGTGGTTGTCGATGTGGTTGTTGTTGTGGTTATGGCTTAGGTTGTGGTTGTGGTTGTAGTTGTAGTTGTAGTTTTAAGTGTGGTTGAGGTTGGGCTTATAGTTGTGGTTGTGCTTGTGGTTGTTGTTGTTGTGGTCATTGTGGTTATGTTTTTGGTTTTGGTTGTGGTTGTGGTTGTGATTGTGGTTGTGTTTTTCGTCTTGCTTGTCGCCGTGATTGTCGTCGTTGTCATTGTGGTGGTGGTTATGGTGGTGGTTTTTGATGGGGTCATAATTACAGTTGTTGTTGTTGTGTTTATGGTTGTGGTTGTCGTTGCCGTTGTGGTGGTCTATGTGATTGTGGTTGGGGTTGTGGATGTGGTTGTGGTTGTGGCTGTGGTTGTCGTTGTAGACGTCGTGGTCATTGTCGATGTCGTTGTCGTTATGGTTGTCATTGTGGTTGTGGTTGTTATTGTCATTTTCATAGTGGTTGGTGTTATGGTTTCGTTATGGATGTCATTAGGGTTATGGTTGTGATTGTGCATATCGTTGTTGTTTCCGTTGCAGTTGTCCTTGTGGTTGTCATTATCATCATGGTTGTCTTTGTGGTTGTGGTTGTGATTTTCGTTGTGGATCTGGTTGTAGTTGTGGTTGTGCTTGAGGTTGTCGTTGTAGTGGTAGGCGGGGTTTGTGGTTCTGGTTTTGGTTTTCGTTGTAGTTATGGTTGTGGTTGTGGTGGTGGTTTTTATTATGCGTTTGTTGTTGTGGTAGTGGTTGTAGTTCTTGTCGTGATGGCGTCATGGTTGAGGTTATGGTTGTCGTTTCGGTTGTGGTTGTGGTGTGGTTGTGGTTGTGGTTGTGGTTGTTGTGTCGTTGTCATTGTCGTTAACATTGTGGTTGTGGTTGTAGTAGTGGTTGTGGTTGTCTGTGTAGCTATGGTTGTGGTTATGGCTGAGGTTGTGGTTGTGGATCTGGTTGTGGTTTTGGGTGTGGATGTGGTTATGGTTATCATTGTGGTTGTGGTAATGGTTGTTGTTTTTGCCGTTATGGGTCTGCTTGTTGTTGTGATTATCGTTGTGATTGTGGTTGTGGTTGAGGTTGTAGTCTTGGTTGTCGTCGAAGCTGTCGTCATGGTTGTCATTGTGGTTGTGGTTATGGTCATGGTTTTTGACGTTTTGATTATGGTGGTGGTTTTCGATGTCGCTGTCGTTGTGGTTGTGGTTGTGGTGTGGTTGGCGTCATGGTTGTGGTCGTAGTTGGGGTTATTGTTTTGGTTATGGTGACGGTTGTGGTTGTCATTACCATTGTGGTTGTCTATGTGGTTGTGGTTGGTGTTGTGGTTATCGTTGTGGTTGTGCCTGTGGTTGTTTCTGTGGATGTCATTGTCATTGTCGTTGTGCTTATCATTGTGGTTGTTGTTGTGGATGTCATGTTGCAGTGGTTGGCGTTATGATTGTCGTTATCGTTGTCATTGTGTTTGTGGTTGTGATAGTGCTAATGGTTGTCGTTGCCATTGTGGTTTTCGTTATTTTTGTCGTTGTCATCGTGGTTGTCTATGTGGTTATGGTTGTAGTTATGGTTATGGTTGTGATAGTGGTTATGGTTGTGGCTTTGGTTGTCGTTGTCATTGTCATTGTCATTGTGGTTGTGGTTTTGGTTGTGGTTGTGGTTGTGGTTATGGCTGTGGTTGTGGTTGTGGTTGTGGTTGTGGTTTTCATTATCGTTGTGGTTTTCATTATGGGTGTGGTTCTCGTTGTTGTGGTTATCATTGTCGTTGTGGTTGTCGTTATGGTTGTCGTCGTGCTTGTCGTCATAGTTGTTGTTGTGTTTGTCGTTGTTGTTCTAGCTATCATTGGGGTTATGGTTGTGGTTGTCATCACGGTTGTCGTTGTGGCTGTGGTTGTTGTGTGGTTATCGTCTTGTTGTGGTTGTGGTTATCATTATGGTTGTGGTTATAATTCTGGTTGTGGTTGTCGTTATCATTATGGCTGTGGTTATGGTTGTAGTTATGGTTATGGTTGTGTTTACCTTGTGGTTGTCATCATTGTTGTCGTTGTAGTTGTCTTTGTGGTTGTCATTATGGTTCTGATTGTGGTTGTCATTGTGGTAGTGGTTGTCGTTGTCGTTGTGGTTGTGGTTGGTGTTGTGGTTGTCGTTGTGGTTGGGGCTATGGTTGTTGTTGTGGTTTTTGTTGTGGTTATGGTTATAGTTGCGGTTGTTGTTGAGTGGCTGTTAGGGTTGTGGTTCTGGTTCTGGTTCTAGTTTTCGGTGTGGTTGTGGTTGTGGTTTTTGTTGTCGGATTGTGGTTGTGGTTGTAGTTATTGTTGTAGTTGTTGTTGTGGTTATCATTTTGGTTGTGGTTGTGGTTGTGTTTGTAGTTGTGGATTTGGTGTGGGATATGGTTGTGGTCATGGTTGTGGTTATGGTTGTGGTTGTGGTTGTAGTTCTGGTTGTAGTTGTACTTGTCGCTTTGGTTTTGCTTCTCGTTGTGACTGTCATTGTGGTTGTGGTTTTCGCGGTGGCTGCCATCGTTGTTATCTTGGTGTCGTTGTGGTTTTCGTCGTTGTGGTTATGGTGGTGGTGGTGGTTATGGTGGTTGTTTTTCAATATGGTTGTAGTTGTGGTTGTCTTTGTGGTGTGGTTATGGTTGTCGTCATGGTTTTGCCCGTAGTTGTGGTCATGGTTTTGGTTGTGGTAGTTGTTGCCATTACAATCGTCTATGTGGTTGTGGTTGGTGTTGTGGTTGTGGTTGTGGTTGTGACTATGGTTGTCATTGTGGATGTCGTTGTCATTGTCGTTGGGCTTCTTGTTATGGTTGTAATTGTGGTTGTGGTTATGAGTGTGCTCATGGTTGTCGTTTTTCCTGTTTAGGTTGTCCTTGTGGTCGTCCTAATCATCGTGGTTGTCTTTGTGGTTGTGGTTGTGGTTGTGATTGTGGTTGTGGTTGTGGTTGTGGCATTTGTTGTCATTGTCATCGTGGCTATGGTCGTGGTTGTGGTTGTCATTGTCGTTATGGTTGTTGTCGTAGATGTTATGATTGTTGTTATGCTTGTTGTTGTGATTGTCGTTGTGGTTTTGGTTATGGTTGTGGTTTTCGTCATGGCTGTTGTCGTGGTTATGGTTGTGGTTGTGGTTTTCGTCATTGTGGTTGTAGTAGTGGTTATGGTAATGGTTTTCGATGTGGTTGTAGTTATGGTTGTGGTTCTGGTTGTGGTTGTTATCATGGTTGTGGTCATAGTTATGGTTACGGTTTTGTTTGTGGTTATGGTTGTGGTTGTCTATTTCGTTGTGGTTGGGGTTGTAGTAGTGGTTGTGGTTGTCTGTGTAGCTATGGTTGTGGTTATGGCTGAGGTTGTGGTTGTGGTTGTGGATCTGGTTGTGGTTTTGGGTGTGGATGTGGTTATGGTTATCATTGTGGTTGTGGTAATGGTTGTTGTTTTTGCCGTTATGGGTCTGCTTGTTGTTGTGATTATCGTTGTGATTGTGGTTGTGGTTGAGGTTGTAGTCTTGGTTGTCGTCGAAGCTGTCGTCATGGTTGTCATTGTGGTTGTGGTTATGGTCATGGTTTTTGACGTTTTGATTATGGTGGTGGTTTCGATGTCGCTGTCGTTGTGGTTGTGGTTGTGGTTGTGGTTGTGGTTGGCGTCATGGTTGTGGTCATAGTTGGGGTTATTGTTTTGGTTATGGTGACGGTTGTGGTTGTCATTACCATTGTGGTTGTCTATGTGGTTGTGGTTGTGTTGTGGTTATCGTTGTGGTTGTGCCTGTGGTTGTTTCTGTGGATGTCATTGTCATTGTCGTTGTGCTTATCATTGTGGTTGTTGTTGTGGATGTCATTGTTGCAGTGGTTGGCATTATGATTGTCGTTATCGTTGTCATTGTGTTTGTGGTTGTGATAGTGCTAATGGTTGTCGTTGCCATTGTGGTTTTCGTTATTTTTGTCGTTGTCATCGTGGTTGTCTATGTCGTTATGGTTGTAGTTATGGTTATGGTTGTGATAGTGGTTATGGTTGTGCTTTGGTGTCGTTGTCATTGTCATTGTCATTGTGGTTGTGGTTTTGGTTGTGGTTGTGGTTGTGGTTATGGCTGTGGTTGTGGTTGTGGTTGTGGTTGTGGTTTTCATATCGTTGTGGTTTTCATTATGGGTGTGGTTCTCGTTGTTGTGGTTATCATTGTCGTTGTGGTTGTCGTTATGGTTGTCGTCATGTTTGTCGTCATAGTTGTTGTTGTGTTTGTCGTTGTTGTTCTAGCTATCATTGGGGTTGTGGTTGTGGTTGTCATCACGGTTGTCGTTGTGGCTGTGGTTGTTGTGTGGTTATCGTTCTTGTTGTGGTTGTAGTTATCATTATGGTTGTGGTTATAATTCTGGTTGTGGTTGTCGTTATCATTATGGCTGTGGTTATGGTTGTAGTTATGGTTATGGTTGTGTTTACCTTGTGGTTGTCGTCATTGTTTCGTTGTAGTTGTCTTGTGGTTGTCATTATGGTTCTGATTGTGGTTGTCATTGTGGTAGTGGTTGTCGTTGTCGTTGTGGTGGTTGTTGTGGTGTTGTTGTGGTTGGGGTTATGGTTGTTGTTGTGGTTTTGGTTGTGGTTATGGTTATAGTTGCGGTTGTTGTTGAGTGGCTGTTAGGGTTGTGGTTTTGGTTTGGTTCAGTTTTCTAGTTTTCGGTGTGGTTGTGGTTGTGGTTTTTGTTGTCGGATTGTGGTTGTGGTTGTAGTTATTGTTGTGGTTGTTGTTGTGGTTATCATTTTGGTTGTGGTTGTGGTGTGTTTGTAGTTGTGGATTTGGTGTGGGATATGGTTGTGGTCGTGGTTGTGGTTGTGGTTATGGTTGTGGATGTGGTTGTAGTTCTGGTTGTAGTTGTACTTGTCGCTTTGGTTTTGCTTCTCGTTGTGACTGTCATTGTGGTTGTGGTTTTCGCGGTGGCTGCCATCGTTGTTATCTTGGTTGTCGTTGTGGTTTTCGTCGTTGTGGTTATGGTGGTGGTGGTGGTTATGGGGGTTGTTTTTCAATATGGTTGTAGTTGTGGTTGTCTTTGTGGTGTGGTTATGGTTGTCGTCATGGTTTTGCCCGTAGTTGTGGTCATGGTTTTGGTTGTGGTAGTTGTTGCCATTACAATCGTCTATGTGGTTGTGGTTGGGGTTGTGGTTGTGGTTGTGGTTGTGACTATGGTTGTCATTGTGGATGTCGTTGTCACTGTCGTTGGGCTTGTCGTTATGGTTGTAATTGTGGTTGTGGTTATGAGTGTGCTCATGGTTGTCGTTTTTCTGTTTAGGTTGTCCTTGTGGTCGTCCTAATCATCGTGGTTGTCTTTGTGGTTGTGGTTGTGGTTGTGATTGTGGTTGTGGTTGTGGTTGTGGCATTTGTTGTCATTGTCGTCGTGGCTATGGTCGTGGTTGTGGTTGTCATTGTCGTTCTGGTTGTTGTCGTAGATGTTATGATTGTGGTTATGCTTGTTGTTGTGATTGTCGTTGTGGTTTTGGTTATGGTTGTGGTTTTCGTCATGGCTGTTGTCGTGGTTATGGTTGTGGTTGTGGTTTTCGTCATTGTGGTTGTAGTAGTGGTTATGGTAAAGGTTTTCGATGTGGTTGTAGTTATGGTTGTGGTTCTGGTTGTGGTTGTTATCATGGTTGTGGTCATAGTTATGGTTATGGTTTTGTGGTTATGGTTGTGGTTGTCTATTTCGTTGTGGTTGGGGTTGTGGTTGTCGTTATGGATGTCGTTGGCATTGTTGTTTTGGTTTTCATTATGGTTGTCATTGTTGTTGTGGTTGTGATTGTCATGCTGTTGTGGTTGTCGTTATGGTTGTCATTATGGTTGTCGACGTGCTTGTCGTCGTAGATGTTGTCGTGTTTGTCATTGTGGTTCTGGCTGTTATTATTGTTGATGTTGGAGTTGTCGTTACGGTTGTCGTTCTGGCTGTGGTTGTGGTTGTACTTATTGTTCATGTACTTGTTATGGTTGTGGTTCTATTATGGTTGTGGTTGTGGTAGTAATTGGGTTGTGGTTGTAGTTAGGTTGTGGTTGTGGTGCCGTTGTGGTTTCGCCATAGTTGTTTTTTGGTTGTGGTTGTGGTTGTGATTATGGTTGTCGTTGTGGTTGTTGTTTTGGTTGCTTTTGTGGTTGTGGTTGTAGTTGGGGCTGTGGTTGTGGTTGTAATAGTGGTATTTCTTGTGGTTGTGGTTAGAGTTATGGGTGTGGTTGTGGTATTCGTTGTAGTTATAGTTGTGGTTGTGGTTGTGGTTTTGGTTTTTGTTGTCATTATGGTTGTGGTCGTGGTTGGGGTTGTGGTTGTGGTTCTCGTTGTGGTTCTGGTGTAGTTATGGTTGTCGTTGTCGTTGTGGTTGTGATTGTGGTTGTCATTATGGTTATCTTCGTGGTTGGGGTTGTGGCTTTGGTTTTGGTTGTGGTTGTAATATTGGTTGTGGTTGTGGTTGTAGTTATTGTCGTGGTTGTGGTGTCGTTTTGGTTATGGTTGTGGTTGTGGTTGTCGTTTTGGTTGTTGTTGTCGTTGACATTTTGGTTGTGGTTGTCATTGCGGTTGTGGTTGTCATTGTGGTTATGGCTGATGTGGTAGTTGTTGTTGTGGTGTGGATGTGGTTGTGATTGTGGGTGTGCTTGTGGTTGTGGTTGTGATTTTTGTTGAGGCTGTTGTTATGGTTGTCATTATTGTTGTCGTCGTGGTTGTCTTTATTGTTGTGGTTCTAGTTGTGATTATGGTTGTCGTTGTGGTTGTGGTTGCCGTTATTGTGTTGTCATGGTTGCCATTGTGGTTGTAGTTGTTGTTCTGGGTGTGGTCTTGGTTTTTGTTGTCTTTTTGGTTGTTGTTCTAGTTGTGGTTGTTATTGGGGTTGTGGTTTTGGTTGTTATTATGGTTATGGTTGTGGTTGTAGTTGTGTTTGTGATTGTCGTTTTCGTTGTTCGTTATCATTGTCGTTATGATTGTCTTTGTGGTTATCGTGGTCTTTGTGGTTGTCTTTGTGGTTTTAGTTATGGTTTTCGTTGTCTTTGTCATTGTTGATGTGGTTGTCTTTGTCGTTGAGGTTGTGATTGTGGTTGTGGTTGTGGTTATGATTGTCATTGTAGTTGCTGTTGTTGTTGTCGTTATGGTTGTGGCTATGGTTGTGGTTGTAGTTTTGGTTTTGGTTCTAGTTGTGCTTATAGTTGTGGTTGTGGATGTGCTTGTCGTTGTAGTGATAGTTGGGGTTGCGGTTATTGTTCTGGTTTTCATGTGTAGTTGTGGTTGTGGATGTGGTTGTCGTTGTGGTTGTTGATGTGGTTGTGGTTTTGGTTGCGGTTCTTGTTGTGGTTATGGTTGTGGTTGTGGTTGTGGTTGTGGTGTTGGTTGTCGCTTTGTTTATGCTTGTTTTGGTGATTGTCATTGTGGTTGTGGTTGTGGTTACCTTTGTGGTTGTGATCATGGTTGTGGTCGTGGTTTTGTTGTAGTTGTAGTTGTCATTGTCGTTATCATTGTTGTTATGGATGTCGCTATGGTTAGCAATATGGTTGTGGTTGTGGTTGTCATTGTCGTTGTGGTTATCATCGTCGTAGTTGTCGTCGTGTTTGTCATTGTGGTCCTGGCTGTCATTGTGGTTGTGGTTGTGGTTGTCGTTGCGGTTGTGATTGTGTTTTGGATGTGGTTGTGGTTATCGTTCTTGTTATGGTTGTGGTTATCATTGGGGTTGTGCTTGTGGTTATGGTTATCGTTCTTGTTGTGGCCGTAGTTATCATTGTGATTATGATTGTAGTTGGGTTGTGGTTGAGCTTTTCGTTATGCTTGGTGTTTTGGTTGTTGTCATAGTTGTCTCTGCCGTTGCAGTTGTGGTTGTCGTTGTGGTTGATGTTGTGGTTGTCATTTTGGTTATGGCTGTGGTTGTGGTTGTGGTTGTGGTTGTGGTTGTGGTTGTGGTTGTGGTTGTGGTTGTGGTTGTGGTTGTGGATGTGGTTTTGGCGGTGGTTGAGTTTTTAGTTATGGTTGTGGTTGTCGTTGTAGTTGTGGTTATTCTTGTGCTTGTGGTTTTGGTTGTGGTTGTGGTAGTGGTAGTGGTTTTGGATGTGGGTGTCGTTGTGGGTGTGGTGGTCATTGTGGTTGTGGCTATGGTTGTTGTTGAGTTGTGATTATCATTGTCGTTATGGTTGTCGTTGTCGTTATAGTTGTCCTTGTGGTTGTGGTGGTCATCATGGTTATCTTTGTGGATGTGGTTGTCGTTGTGGTTGTCAATATGGTTGTGGTTGTCGTCATGGTTGTGATTGTGGTTGTGGTTGTGACAATGGTTGTGGTTATGGTTGTTGTCATTTTTGTTGTGGTTAATGCTATGCTTGTGGCTGTAGTTTTGTTGTGGTGGTGCTGGTCGGGTGTGGTGGTGGTTGTAGTTATGGTTGAGATTGTGGTTGTGTCGTTGTGGTAATGGTTATGTTCTTTTTTTTGTAGTTGTGGTTGTGGTTTTGGTTTTAGTTTTGGTTGTGGTAATAGTTGTGGTTGTGGTTGTGGTTGTCGTTGTCGTGCAAGTTGGGGTCGTAGTTGTGGTTCTGGTTTTTTTGTAGTTATTGTTGTGGTTGTGGTTGTCGTTTTCGTGCTAGTTGTGGTCGTGGTTGTGTTTTTGTTGTAGTTGTGGTTGTGCTTGTGCTCATGGTTTTTGTTGTGGTTTTTGTTGTGGCTGTGGTTCTGGTTGTGATTGTGGTTGTGGTTGTGGTTGTGGATTGGTTTTGGTGGTGGTTGAGGTTTTAGTTGTGGTTGTAGTTGTCATTGTAGTTGTGGTTTGCTTGTGCTTGTGGTTTTTGTTGTGGTTGTGGTTGTGGTAGTGGTTGTGGATGTGGGTGTCGTTGTGGGTGTGGTGGGCATTTTGGTTGTGGCTATGGTTGTTGTTGAGTTTGTGATTGTCATTGTCGTTATGGTTGTCGTTGTCGTTATAGTTTTCCTTGTGGTTGTCGTGGTCATCATGGTTGTTTGTGGATGTGGTTGTCCTTGTGGTTGTCGATATGGTTGTGGTTGTCATCATGGTTATGATTGTGGTTGTGGTTGTGACAATGGTTGTGGTTATGGTTGTTGTCATTTTTGTTGTGGTTAATGTTATGCGTGGGTTGTAGTTGTGGTTGTGGTGGTGCTGGTCGGTGTGGTTGTGGTTGTAGTTATGGTTGAGGTTATGGTTGTCGTTGTGGTAATGGTTATGGTTCTCATTGTGGTTATGGTTGTCGTTGTGGTTCCTGTTGTGTTGTAGTTGTGGTCCTTGTTTTTTTTGTAGTTGTGGTTTTGGTTTTAGTTTTGGTTGTGGTTATAGTTGTGGTTGTGGTTGTCGTGTCATTGTGTTGTGGTTGTCGTTGTCGTGCAAGTTGGGGTTGTAGTTGTGGTTCTGGTTTTTTTGTAGTTATTGTTTGGTGGGTTGTTGTTTTCGTGCTAGTTGTGGTTGTGGTTGTGGTTCTGGGTTTTGTTGTAGTTGTGGTTGTGCTTGTGCTCATGGTTTTTGTTGTGGTTTTGTGTGGCTTGTGGTTGTGGTTGTGGTGTGGTTGACATTGTGGTTACCTTCGTGGTTGTGGTTTTGGTTGTGATGGTGGTTGTGGTTTTTGTTGTAGTTTTTGTCTTGGTTGTCGTCATGGTTGTGGCTGTATTTGTTGTTATTGTTGTGGTTGTGATTGTGGTTGTGATTGTCGTTGTGGCTGATGTTGTTGTTGTCGTTGTGGTTGTGGTTGTGGTTTTGGTTGTGGTTGTGGGTTTGGTTGTAGTTGTGTTTATAGTTGTGGTTGTGGTTGTGCTAGTCGTTGTAGTGATAATCGGGGTTGTGGTTCTTGTTCTGGTTTATGTTGTAGTTGTGGTTGTGGTTGTGGTTGTGGTTGTGGTTGTGGTCTTTGTTGTAGGATTATGGTTGTCGTTGTGGTTGTAGTTGTTGTCACGATTGTTGTTGCGGTTATGGTTGTGGTTGTGGTTGTTGATATGGTTGTGGTTTTACATGTGGTTCTACTTGTGGTTATGGTTATGGTGGTGGTTGTTGTTGTGGTCGTCATTGTTCTTGTCGTTATGTAATGCTTGTTTTTGTGATTGTCGTTGTGGTCGTGGTTGTGGTTGAGATTACTGTTGTGGTTGTTATCATGGTTGCGGTCGTTGTTTTGGTTGTGGTTGTAGTTGTGGGTGTCGTTGTCATTGTCGTTGTCATTGTAGTTGTGGATGTCGCTATAGTTGGCAATAAGGTTGTGGTTGTGGTTGTCATTGTCGTTGTGGTTGTCTTCGTCGTTGTCGTCGTAGTTATTGTCGTGTTTGTTGTTATGGTCCCAGGTATCATTGTTGTTGTGGTTGTGGTTGTCGTTGGAGTTGTGATTGTGTTTATGGTTATTGTTCTTGTTGTGGTTGTGGTTATCATTATGGTTGTGCTTGTTGTTCTGGTTATCGTTATTGTTGTGGTCATGGTTATCATTGTAGTTGTGGTTGTAGTTGGGTTGTGGTTGAGCTTTTCGTTGTGGTTTGCGTTGGGGTTGCCATCATAGTTGCCTCTGTCCATGTGGTTGTGGTTGTCATCGTGGTTGTTGTTGTACTTGTCGTTTTGGTTATGGTTGTGGTTGTGGTTGTGGTTGTGGATGTGGTTTTTGTTGTGGTTGAGGTTTTAGTTGTGGTTGTGGTTGTGGTTGTGGTTGTGCTTGTGGTTGTGGTTGTGGATATCATTGTCGTTGTGGTTGTCATTGTGGTTGTGGCTGTAGTTGTTGTTGACTTTGTGATTGGCAATGTCGTTATGGTGTCGTTGTCATTATAATTGTCCTTGTGGTCGTCGTGGTCATCGTGGTTGTCTTTGTAGATGTGGTTATGGTTGTGGTGGTCATTGTGGTTGCCGATGTGGTTGTGGTTGGCGTCATGGTTGTTATTGTGGTTGTGGTCGTGACTATGGTTGTGGGTGTGGTTTGCTAAATCAATATTTCAGATTTATTGGGCTTGGATCTTAGGATTCATCATGTTCATCTAGAAATCAAAATTAAGATGTTTGGACGTGTGTGAATCATAGAACAAAGAGATGGATGATAATAATATTATGATTTCATTGATGTTAATAAACAAGTTACAATGAGAATCATAGATGGTTGGTGAAATCAAACCCCCAAAGGAGAGGATTTCTCCTTAGACGGTGATTTACACCATGAGAAACCACACAAAAAGCCACACTTGCATAAATGCACTAGTGGGTCTATTTATACTAATATTACAACATGACCTAATTTTGACTTTCTAATTGTCTTGATGTTGACTTTGTCATGTTGATTTTCTTGTTTTGTTGTAATCAACTTGGTCTCGGAAGTTGTACAATGAGATCTTTCGTTGGATGTATTATGATTTGGTAAGCTTCAGTTTATTCAATTGTTGAATCCTAACATGGTTGTTGTTGTCATTGTTGTTGTGGTAACGTTGTGCTTGTGGTTGTAGTTGTAGTGGTGGTGGTCGGTGTGGTGTGGTTGTAGTTATGGCTGAGGTTATGGTTGTGATTGTGGATGTGGATATAGTTATGGTTGTGGGTGTGGTTGTTGTTGTGGTTATGGTTATGGTTCTTATTGTGGTTGTGGTTGTCATTGTGGTTCTTGTTGTGATTGTGGTTGTGGTTTTGTTCTTTTTTTGAAGTTGCGATTGTGGTTTTAGTTGTGGTTGTGGTTATAGTGTTGGTTGTGGTTGTGGTTGTAGTTGTCGTGCAAGTTGGGCTTGTGGTGGTGGTTCTAGATTTTGTTGTAGTTGTGGTTGTGGTTGTGGTTGTCGTGCTAGTTATGGTTGTCGTTGTCGTGCTAGTTATGGTTGTGGTTGTGGTTCTGGTTTTTGTTGTAGTTGTGGTTGTGGTTGTGGTTGTGGTTAACATTGTGGTTACCTTCATGTTTGTGGTTATGGTGGTGATTGTGGTTGTTGTTGCGATTGTAGTTGTTGTCGCGGTTGTCGTCGTGGTTGTGGTTGTGATTGTTGTTTTGGTTGTGGTTGTGGTTTTGGTTGTTGTGGTTGTTGTGGTTGCCGTTGTTGTTGTAGTTGTCATTGTCCTTGACTTTGTGGTTGCAGTCGTAGTTGTAGTTCTAGTTTTTGATGTGGTTGTGGTTGTAGTCTTGGCTGAGGTTGTGGTTGTTGTCATGGTTGTTGTTGTGGTTATGGATGTGGTTGTGGTTGTGGTGTGGTTGTGGTCTGGTTGTCGTTGTTGTTGTCATTGTTTTTGTTCTTCTTATCGTAATTGTCATTGTGGTTATTTGTTTTTGTGGTGGTTGCCATCGCGGTTGTCGGCGTGGTCGACGTGGTAGTCGTTGTGGTTTTCGTCATTGTGGTTGTGGTGGTGGTTATAATGGCGGTTGTCGATGTGGTTTTAGTTGTGGTTGCCATTGTGGTAGCGGTTCTGGTTGTGGTTCTCGTCATAGTTGTGGTTTTGGTTTTGGGTGTGGTTATGGTTGTGGTTATTTTTGTGGTTATCATTATGGTTGTGGTTGTGTTTGTGGGTATCGTTCTTGTTATGGTTATCATTGTGGTTGTGGTTGTAGTTATGGTTTTTATTGTGGTTGTGGTTGTGGTTTTCGTTGTGGTCGTTGTATTTTTCTTTGTGGTTAGCTTTGTAGTTGTGGTTGTGGTTGTAATTTGCTTATGGTTGTGGTTATAGTTGTGGTTGTGCTTGATGTTATGGTTTTCGTTGTTGTTGTGGTTGTGGCTGTGGTTGTGGTTGTGGTTGTGGTCATGGTTGTGGTTATGGTTGTGATGGTGGTTTTGGTTGTGGTTGTGGTTATAGTGGTGATTGTGGTTATGGTTGTCGTTTCTTGTTGTAGGTCAAGTTAGGGTTGTGGTTCTAGTTTTCATTGTAGTTGTGGTTGTGGTTGTGGTTTTGGTTTTGGTTGAGGTTCTTGTTATGGTTGTCGTTGTGGTTGAGGTTATCGTTGTGGTTATCTTCATGGTTGTGTTTGTAGTTGTGCCTGTTGTTGTGGTTGTGGTTGTTGTTGTGGTTGTGGTTTTAGTTGTTGTTGTGGTTGGCATCGTCGTTGTGGTTGTGGTTGTGGTTGTCTATTTGGTTGTGATTATGGTTGTAGTTATGGTAATGGTTATCGTTGTGGTTGTCGTTGTCATTGACTTTGTGGTTGTCGTTGTAGTTGTGGATGAGGTTTTCTGTATACTTATGATTGGGGTTATAGCTGAGGTTATGGATGTGGTTGTGGTTGTGGTTGTGGTTGTGGTTGTGATTATGTTTGTGGTTGTCGTTGTCATTGTGGTTGTGGTTGACATTGTGGTTATCTTCATGGTTGTGGTTATGGTTGTGGTTGTGGTTGTGGTTCTGATTGTGGTTGAGGTTGTGGTTGTGGTTGTAGTTGCTATCATGGTAGTTGTCATTGTTGTCGTCGTGTTTGTCGTTATGGTTCTTGCTGTCGTTATGATTATGCTTGTGGTTGTCGTTGTGGTTGTGGTGTGGTTGTGATTATCGTTCTTGTTGTGGTTGTGTTTATCATTATGGTTGAGGTTTTTGACATTGTGGTTGTGGTTGTAGTGGTGGTGGTTATTGACGTGGTTGTCGTTATGGTTGTTGTCGTGGTTGTAGTTGTCGTTGTGGTTATGGTTGTCGTCATGGTTGTGGTTGTAGTTGTGGTAATGGTATTGGTTTTAGTTATAGTTGTGGTTTCCGTTGCCATTATGGTTATCTTTATGGTTGTGGTTAGGGTTCGGGTTATGGCTGTGGTGGTGGGTGTGGCTATGGTTGTCGTTGTCGTTGTTTTTTTCCTTGTGGTTGTCTATATGGTTGTCCTTGTGGTTGTAGTTGTGGTTGTGGTTGTGGTTGTCGTTGTGGGTGTCGTGCGATTCTGGTTCTCGTTGTGATTGTCGTTAAGGTTGTCGTCATAATTGTGGTTCTCATTATCGTTGTGGTTATCATTGTAGTTGTCATCGTCATTGTCGTTAAGGTTGCGGTTGTTGTTTTGAATGTGGTTGTGGTTTTTAATGTCATTATGGTTGTCGTTGTCATTCTTAATGTGTTTGTCGTTATGTTTGACAATGTGGTTTTGGTTATGGTTTTTGTTGTGCTTGTCGATGTGGACGTCACTATGGTTGTGGTTATGGGGTGGTTGTGGTTGTGGTTATGGTGTGGTTGTGGTGGTGGTTGTGGTTGTGGTTGTGGTTGTGGTTTTGGTTGTGGTTGTAGTTTTGGTTATGATTGTGGTTGTGGTTGTGATTGTGGTTGAGGTTGTCGTTGCCGTTACGGTTGTCCTTGTGGTTGTCATTGTCATCGTGGTTGCCTTTATGGTTGTCGTTGTTGTTCTTGTCGAGGTTGTGGTGATGGCTATGGTTGTGGTTGTCTTGTGGTTGTGGTTATGGTTGTTGTTGTGTTTGTGGTTGTGGTTTTCGTTGTGGTCGTTGTCGTTGTCTTTGTGGTTATCATTGCGGTTGTGGTTGTGGTTGTGATTTGGTTGTGGTTGTGCTTATGGTTATCGTTGTGGTTGATGTTGTGGTTTTCGTTGTTGTTGTGGTTGTGGTTGTGGCTGTGGTTGTGGTTATGCTTATGGTTGAGGTTGTGGTTGTGGTTGTGGTTGTGGTTGTGGTTGTAGTTGTGGTTGTGGTTATGATTGTGGTTTTGGTTGTGGTTGCGGTTATCGTTGTGATTGTGGTTGTGGTTATGGTTGGGGTTATAGTTTTCGTTGTAGGTGTGGTTGTGGATGTGGTTGTGGTTTTGATTGAGGTTTGTGTTGTGGTTGTGGTTGTGGTTGTCATTTTGGTTACTTCGTGGTTGTGTTTGTGGTTGTGCATGTCGTTATGGTTGTGATTGTAGTTGTTGTCGTGGTTGGCGCCTTGGTCGTGGTTGTGGTTGTCTATATGGTTCTGCTTATGGTTGTAGTTGTCGTAGTGGTTGTCGTTGTGGTTCTCATTGTCGTAGATGTTGTGGTTGTCGTTGTAGTTGTGGTTGATGTTCTTGGTATACTTTTGATTGGGGTTATGGCTGAGGTTGCGGATGTGGTTATGGTTCTGGGTGTGGTTGTCTTTGTGATTATGTTTGTGGTTGTTGTTGTCATTGTGGTTGTGGTTGACATTATGGTTATCTTCGTGGTTATGGTTGTGGTTGTGGTTCTGATTATGGTTGAAGTTGTGGTTGTGGTTGTAGTTGCGGTCGTGGTAGTCGTCATGGTTGTTGTCGTGTTTGTCGTTATGGTTCTGGTTGTCATTATAATTATGCTTGTGGTTGTCATTATGGTTCTGGTGTGGTTGTGATTATCGTTCTTGTTGTGGTCGTG
Organism: Flaveria trinervia; assembly: GCA_025506515.1. Lineage (NCBI taxonomy): Eukaryota > Viridiplantae > Streptophyta > Magnoliopsida > Asterales > Asteraceae > Flaveria > Flaveria trinervia. The sequence continues at coordinate 38,649,841 of CM046458.1, read as the reverse complement.
GTTATCATTATGGTTGAGGTTTTTGACGTTGTGGTTGTGGTTGTGGTGGTGGTGGTTGTCGACATGGTTGTCATTGTGGTTGTTGTCGTGGTTGTAGTTGTCGTTGTGGTTATGCTTGTCGTCATGGTTGTGGTCGTAGTTGTGGTAATGGTTTTTGTTTTGGTTATAGTTGTGGTTTTTGTTTCAATTATGGTTGTCTTTATATAGTTGTGGTTAGGGTTGTTGTTTGCATTGTGGTTGTCTTTGTGGTTGTCGTTGTGGTGTAGTTGTGGTTGTGGTCGTGGTTGTCGTTGTGGGCATCATTGTGATTTTGGTTCTCGTTGTGGTTGTGGTTGTAGTTGTGGTTGTGGTTATGGTTGTGGTTGTGGCTATGGTTGTGGCTGTGGTTGTGTTTATGGTTGTTGTTATAGTTGTCGTTATAGTGATATTTAGGGTCGTCATTCTAGTTTTCTTTGTAGTTGTTCTTGTGGTTGTGGTTTTTGTTATGGTTGTGGTTATGGTTGTGGTTGTTGTTGTGGTTGTGGTTGATATTGTGGTTATCGTCCAACTTGTGATTCTCGTTGTGGTTGTCGTCGTCGTTGTCTTCAATGTTGTGGTTGTTGTTTTGGATGTGGTTATGGTTTTTAATGTCGTTATGGTTGTCGTTGTGATTCTCGATGTGTTTGTCATTATTTTGGTGATTGCGGTTGTGGTTGTTGTTTTTAATGTCGTTACGATTATTGTTGTCATTCTCGCTGTGTTTGTCGTTATGTTTGTTATTGTTGTTGTGGTTGTCATTATCGTTGTGGTTGTCCTTATGATTGTTTTTGTGCTTGTCATCATAGTTGTCAACGTGTTTGTGGTTGTGGTTCTGGTTTTCATTGAGGTTCTGGTTGTGCTTGTCTTCGCAATGTCGTTGTGGTTGTGGTTGTGGTTATAACTGTGGCTGTGGTTTTCATTATGTTTGTTATTGTGGTTGTCAACGTTGTTATCGTCGTAGTTGTCTTTGTGGTTGTGGCTGTGGTTCTAGTTGTATTGTGGATGTCTTTATGGTTGTGGTTGTCATTGTGGTTGCTATTGTGGTTGTGGTTGTGGTTTTGGTTTTGGTTTTCGTTGTGGTTCTGCTTTTCATTTTAGTTCTCATGGTGGTTATGGTTGTGGTTGTTGTTGTTGATTTTGATATGGTTCTGCTTTTTGTTGTGGTTGTGGTTGTGGATGTGGTTGTAGTTGTCATTATGGTTATCTTCATGTTTGTAGTAGTGGTTGTGGTTGTATTTGTGGTTTTGATTACGGTTATGGTTGTGGTTGTACTTGTCGTCTTGGTTTTGGTTGTCGTTTTGGTTGTGGTTGTGGTTGTCATTGTCGATGTGGTTGTCGTTGTGGTTGTCGTCGTTGACGTTGTGTTTGTAGTTTTGGTTGTGGTTGTCGGTGTCGGTGTCGTTGTGGTTATGGTTGTGATTGTGGTTTTGGTTGTGGTTGTGGTTGTGTTTGTAGTTGTGGTTGTGGTTGTGGTTGTGGTTTTCGTTGTGGTTATGATTGTTGTCATGGTTGTGGTCGTAGTTGTGGTAATGGTTTTAGTTTTGGTTATAGTTATGGTTTTGGTTTTGGTTGTGGTTATGGTTTTTGTTGTGGTTGTGGTTTTCGCCGTGGTTGTGGTTTTCGTTGTGGTTGTCATTATGGTTGTCGTTGTTGTGTGTGTCTTTGTGGTTGTGGTTGCGGTTTGTGGTTTGTGTTATGGTTGTGCTCGTGGTTGTGGTTGTGGTGTTGTTGTGGTTGTGGTTGTGGTTGTGTTTGTGGTTGTGGTTGTGGTTGTGGTTGTGGTTGTGGTTTTGGTTGTGGTTGTTGTTGTGGTTGTGGTTGTCGTCATGGTTGTGGTCGTGGTTGTGGTAATGGCTTTAGTTTTGTTTATAATTGTGGTCGTCATTGCCATTATGGTTGTCTTTGTGGTTGTGGTTGGGGTTCGGGTTATGGTTGTGGTTGTGGGTGTGGTTGTCGTTGTCGTTGACGTTGTTATTTTCCGCTGTGGTTGTCTTTGTGGTTGTAGTTGTGTTGTTGTTGTGGTTGTGGTTATGGTTGTCGTTATGTGTGTTGTGGTTATTGTGGTTCTTGTGGTTCTTGTTGTGGTTGTGGTTGTGGTTGTGGTTGTGGTTGTGGTTGTGGCTATGGTTGTGGCCACGTTTGTGGTTATGGTTGTGGTTGTGGTTGTGATTGTGATAGTCGTCATAGTGCTAGTTGGGGTTGTGGTTCTAGTTCTCTTTGTAGTTGTTATTAGGGTTGTGGTATTTGTTGTGGTTGTGGTTGTGGTTGTGGTTTATGTTGTGGTTGTTGATTTGGACGTCACTATGGTTGCGGTTATGGTGTAGCTGTGGTTGTGGTTGCGGTTGTGGTTATGGTTGTAGTTGTGGTTGTGGTTGTGGTTGTGGTTATGGTTGTGTTGTGGTTGTGCTTATCATTGTGGTTGTGGTTGTGATTGTGGTTGTTGTTGTCGTTGCCATTATGGTTGTCCTTGTGGTTGTCATTGTCATCATGGTTGTCTTTATGGTTGTCGTTGTCGTTGTTGTTGTTGTTCTTGTCGAGGTTGTGGTGATGGCTATGGTTGTGGTTGTGTTGTAGTTGTCGTAGTTGTTGTGGTTGTGGTTGTCGTTGTAGTTGTGGTTGTCGTTGACTTTGTGCTTATCGTTGTGGTTGTAGTCGTTGTTGTCGTCAAGGTTCTAGTTGTTGTTTTGGATGTGGTGTTGTGATTTTTAATGTCGTTATCTTTGTCATTGTGGTTATGGTTGTGGTTGTCATTATCGTTGTGGTTTTCGTAAAGGTTTTCTTTGTGGTTGTCATCGTAGTTGTTATCGTGGTTCTGGTTGTCATTGTGGTTGTGGTTGTGCTTGTCGTTACAAATGTCGTTGTGGTTGTGGTTATAACTGTGGTTGTGGTTGTGGTTTTGGATTTGGTTGTGGTTCTGGTTTTCATTTTAGTTGTCATTGTGGTTATGGTCGTGGTTATGGTTGTGGTTGTTGTTTTTGTTATCGTTGTGGTTTTTGTTGTGGTTGTGGTTGTCATTGTGGTTATCTTCGTGTTTGTGGTTGTGGTTGTGGTTGTCATTGTTGCTATGGTTGTGGTTGTAGTGGTCGTCTTGGTTGTGGTTGTCGTTTTGGTTGTGGTTGTCGTTGTCGTTGTCGATGTGCTTGTCCTTGTGGTGGTCATTGTCATTCACGTGTGATTGTAGTTTTGGTTGTGGTTGTTAGTGTCGGTGTCGGTGTCGTTGTGGTTGTGGTTGTGGTTGTGGTTGTGGTTGTGGTGGTGGTTGTGGTTGAGGTTTTGGTTATGGTTGTGGTTGTAGTTTTGGTGGTGGTTATGGTTTTTGTTGTGGTTGTCATTGTGGTTGTCATCGTTCTAGTTATCTTTGTGGTTGTGGTTGTGGTTGTGGTTGTGGTTGTCGTTGTGGTTATGGTTGTCGTTATGGTTGCTGTTGTGTTTTTCGTTGCGGTTGTGGTTATGGTTGTGGTTGTCGTTATAGTGCTAGTTGGGGTTCTGCTTCTAGTTTTCTTTGTAGTTGTGGTTGTGGTTGTGCTTTTTGTTATGGTTGTCGTTGTGGTTGTGGTTATGGTTGTCATTGTGGTTTTCTTCGTGGTTGTCGTTGTGATCGTGGTTGTAGTTGTTAATGTTGTTGATGTCGTGGTTGTGGTTTTGGTTGTCATTTTGGTTGTGGTTATGATTGTCGTTGTCGTTGTGGTTGTCGTTGCCGTTGACGTTGTGGTTGTCGTTGTGGTTGCAGTATGGTTGTTGGTGTCAGTGTGCTTGTGATTGTGATTATGGTTGAGGTTGAGGTTTTGGTTATGGTTGTGGTTGTGATTGTGGTTGTGGATGTGGTTGTGGTTGTGGTTGTGGGTGTGGTTGTGGTTTTGATTATGGTTGTCCTTGTCTTTGTGATTGTGGTTGTGGGTGTTGTTGTGGTTGAGGTTTTGGTTTTGGTTTTGGTTTTGGTTGTGGTTGTGGTTGTAGTTATGGTTGTGATTGTAGTTGTCGTTGTTGGGATAGTTGGGGTATGGTTGTTTCTTCTTTTCATTGTAGTTGTGGTTGTCGTTGTGGTTTTTCTTTTCTTGGTCATTGTGGTAGTGGTTGTCGTTGACATTGTGGTTATCTTCGTGGTTGTGGTTGTGGTTCTGATTGCGGTTGTGGTTTTGATTGTAGTTGTTGTTATGGTTGTCATTGTGGTTGGCGTGGTGTTTCTCATTGTGGTTCTGGCTATCATTGTGGTTGTGCTTGTGGGTGTCGTTGGGGCTATGGTGTGGTTGTGATTATTGTTCTTGTTCTTGTTGTGGTTATCATTGTGGTTGTGGTTTCGGTCATTGCGGGTGTGGTTGTAGTCGTGGTAATGATTGTCGTTATGGTTGTGGTTGTCGTCATGGTTGTTGTCGTAGTTATGGTTATGGTTATGGTCTTGGTTTTGGTTTTGGTTGTTTTTGTCATTGTCGTTGCCATTATGGTTGTCTTTGTGGTTATGGTGGGGTTCGGGTTGTGATTGTCGTTGTGGGTGTGGTTGTGGTTGTGTTGTGGTTGTGGTTGCGGTTGTGGTTGTGGTTATGGTTATGGTTTGGTCTTGGTTTTGGTTTTGGTTGTTTTTGTCATTGTCGTTGCCATTATGGTTGTCTTTGTGGTTATGGTTGGGGTTCGGGTTGTGATTGTCGTTGTGGGTGTGGTTGTGGTTGTGTTGTGGTTGTGGTTGCGGTTGTGGTTGTGGTTATGGTTATGGTTGTGGTTGTGGTTGTGGTTGTGTTGTGGTTGTGGTTTTGGTTGCGGTTGTTCTTGTGGTTGTGGTTGTGCTTGTGGTTGTGGTTGAGGTTGTGGTTGTGATTGTGGTTGTGGTTGTGGTTGTGGTTGTGGTTATAGCTCATCATTCTCTGCCTGTCTGCAGATTTCTACATACTCTTCTGGATGATGGCTGTTGACTTTGCAACTTCTTCCCTTAGCTTCCTTTTGGTGATCTTTCTTTCCTTGACTATCTCAAGTCCATGTTGTTTGAAATACTCAAACTCAATATGCATCTACCTGATTGAGGTCTGTGGCACTCAGGAGTTGATCATCTTGATCCTGTCTTCTTCTTTGTCTACCTGAGGTTCTTATTTAACCACATCTTCATGTGCAGGACTTTTTTGAACTGGGGAGAGAGTAGGCACATGCTTGTATAATATTTTCTTTCTTCTCTCTTCTTTGATTTGAATCAGTAGCTCTGCATCTTCTGCCTCCTTTCTCTCCTTTGACACTTCCATGTCAACCAATTCAATCAATTCCTTTAAGGGAGAGAAATGACACTATTAATGTCATAGTTCCTGGTCTGCAAATACTTTATCCTGATTGCCCTAACTCGCCATCCTAAGTATTTAGTCTGGGAGCAGCCTGATAGCAGCTTCCATGAGTCTTGCAGACCTAGTAGAGGAACTTTCTTCCCTCAGATTCCTTTTCTTCTCTCCCTCCCCCTCCTCAATCTCCTCAAAAGTCATCTTTCTTTTCCCTTTGTCACTCATAGACCTTTGTGACTCAGGGTGGAGAGAGCTTTGGCCTTCATTGCTTGGTGTAGCCTCCAAGCTCTAGCCAGAGAGAGGTTGAGATGCACCTTCACCAACAGGTGTCTTAAAAGGGTATCAAGCTCTGCACCAGTTGATGATGATGAGACAGGGCTCTCAGGTTCTAGCACTGGGACTTCAGTCAAGGTTTCCCCTATGAAACTAATTTTAGGGTCTACCTCAACATCCAATTGACCGATGACATTGCCTGATTGCCTTGGTCTCCTTCTGAAGCTAAACTCTGCAGTGATTCTGTCTTGGATTCTTTGAGCCAGCCTGTCAGCTTGTCTTGATTGGCTTTGATTGACAAGTGTCATGTTAACTAGATCCAGACATTCATAGAAGTTCAAGGTCTGAAAATTAAAGACCTCTTGCTCTCATCATACCTCCACCCAATGATGTGATTTGAAGTTTGTGAGATGACATAGCCCTTGGTATTCCTTCCTCCGACAGACTCTGTATATAGGAGTCTATGGAATCCACATCATGTGAACTTAAAGAAGTTGCTGAGTATGCACAATGCAAGTGAGGATGGTGAGTCCTCAATGTCCATACTATCCAAAGAACTCCCAGGTTCTATGACTATAATGACTTTCTCCCTTTTTTTGGGAGCATCATCCTCTTGCATAGTTGAGCTAGGAGTTAGGTCAATCACATCACAAGTCTTGTGTTCCTGGTTGAGCTCCTCTTAAAGGTATCCCAGCTAGTTTGTCCTTAAGTTAAGAAATCTAAAGTTGCTGATCATTGACACTGTTTTTGCAAGGTAGTCACTTGAGATTCAAGATAACTAACCTTGGAGACTAAATAGGTGCATGTTTTGGACAGTTTTTGCACCTTTAATGTCAAATCCCCCTCATCTTCATCAAAAGAATTATTGGGGGATGAGATGATTGGACCAGAGTCCTCTCTCTCTCATCGCTAGCTTAAAGTTATTGGCTGCTGGATTTTCTCTGCTCCCTGGCAACCTCAATTGAGGTGTCAATGGGCTGAGTTGCCATGGTTGAGGTCTTAATGATGGAATCACTTGCAAATGAGAGCTTCGTTCATATGGACATCCTGAATAGGTTCAGAAGTGTCGACCTTAGTAATTAGGGACTGATGTGGGATAAATGTTGGTGACTCAGGAGCACTTATCTCTCTTTGAGTAGGGAAAAGAAGAGAGACTCATGGTACTCATTGAAACCTAAATAAAAGTCAAGGTTGGGAATTGGTTGATTTAGGTACAAAGGCTAGGGATGGTAGCTATCCCTTAAAGACTGTTCACTTGAGTTTTCGGAATCAGAGTGAAGGCTTGAGGAATTTGGGCTTGTGACTCATCAGGCGGAGCATGAGGAACCTCAACACTGATCATAGAAGTAATGGGAGTAGTTTGCTCCTCAGGAGAAGTGGAAGCTCCAGTGTCCACTTCTTGCTGTGTGTGTGGGTATATGTGGACCTGCATAGACTAAATAGTCTATGTAAGGGTTTGTTTGTGTTTTCTTTGGTAGGTGTGGGTGATTTGTGGCTATTGAGAAGGTTGGAATGTAGAAGGTGTGGGTTCAGCACTAGCTGGTGTTGCTATGTTGTCACCTTAAACAATAAACTCTAACATTTTTGGGAAAAGGGTTGTTTCTACCTTAGAGAAGCCAACAGTGGGCTTCTCAAGATTTTAAAGATGCGGGCTTCATCTGTCCCTGTTTAAGAATATTACATGTTCCCCTTACATATAAGCCTAGTTCACAGTTAAGAATATGTTGAATATATCTAAGGAACATGTAGTATTCTAAGGAGTCCAAGTTTGCAAGTAAATTATATAAACAAACTGAGAATACCTGAGGTTGACCCACTGAACCATCCCATGAACAATGAAGGAGAGATCTTCAGGAATCTGGTCCAATCCACTATGCTTGTTTAACAAGCTGTGGATAACCACATGGAGCTGGAATTCCAATGGGATGAATCCTTCCCTTTCCTAAAGGTCTTTATAGAGAAATCTCCCTCATAGCCCATCTGCTCAAAGGACTGGTTAACAAAATCTTTGGAGAAGAACACCTCACCGTCTTCATCATCCAGCTAAAGATGAGTGTTGATGATGGCCGAAGTAATGATGATTGTTCTCCCCTACGCTGTGGCAAACAGTGCCTTCTCCCCATCCATAACGACCTCTTTGCAGGTCCTCCAGAATGCAAGCAGATGCTCCTGATACATTGTAGGATCAATGGTTAGGGAAGTGAAGTAGTTGGATAGAGTCAAGAAACAGCAAACCTCTTAGAAATTAGGATCTTTCTCAGAGTGTAATAGACCAACCTGGTTGTGTTGCCTGTGTAACTGCACGGAGAAATTTGGTTCATTGCTGCGATTAAGGTTGCCGATTCTGAGGAATCTTAAGGATGAAGAAAGATGAGCAAAGTTAATTTTAGAGAAAAATTTGGGGTTAGGTTTGGAGGAAAGAAGAAGATGACAGAAAGAGGGGGAACCGTTGGGTTTATATTGAAAAGGATTTAATACCAGTTTTATGAAAGAGGATAAACATTGAAATCCGGATATCGGTCCCACCTGAGAAAAAGTAGTAATATTTTGCTCAAAAAATAGTTTTCTTGGAAGTCCAAAGCTTCCGAAGGTAAATTATCTTCGGAAGTTTTAATGAAAAAGCTTCCGAAGCTAAAATGACTTCGGAAGATTTTCCTAAGTTTGAAAAATTTGCTTCGGAAGAAAAACTAAAACTTGAATGCTTTGTTCAAAGGAAAAGAGCTTCCGACAATTATTTTTTTTCAGAAGAAAATTGTCCTTGAAAGCATATAAGTGTCTAAGACAATATTAAGCTTCGGAAGATATTTCAGAAATTTCTTCCGAACGTAAATTTCTAGATAGTTATTTGTTTGGAAGGCATGATTTTCTTCTAAAGATAAAGCATATCATCCGAAGGATCAAATTTTTCAAAAATATAAGAAGTATTCAAAATAATTTCATCTAAAGACAACAAGAGCTTATGAAAATGATGAACTAGACAAATTAGCACACATAGATTTTAAGAAATAATAAGAACTAGTTTTAAGAAAAACTACTCAAACTTTATCATCCCAATAACTGATATAAGATATTTAAATATCTGTTCATCAAAAGCCTTTGTGAACAGATCAGCATATTGTTCATTTGTGTGGGCTTTGACTAGTTTAATTAATCGTTTTTCAAAAGTATCTCTAATTAAATGATACTTGATGTTGATGTGTTTGGTCCATGAGTGCTGCACAGGATTCCACTATAATAGACATAGCACTATTGTTGTCTATGTTAATAGGAGTCTCCTTAAGTTTACTCCATAGTCAAGCATCTGATCTGAATCCATAACACTTGAGCATAACAGCTTGCAACAACAATGTATTCAGCTTCAGCAGTTGATGTAGAGACAAAAGATTGTTTCTTGGATTGCCATGAGACAACCCTTCCACCAAAAAACTGACAACCACAAGATGGGGACTTTGCAGTCATGTTGCAACCACCAAATCACTATGTGTATAAGCATACAGATTGATGTCAGAATTCTTAGGATACCAAAGACCAAGTGTTGAAGCACCTTTGAGGTATCTTAGAATCCTTTTGATAATGATGAGGTGAGACATCTTAGAGTTGGCTTGATATCTTACCCAAATACATGTAGCAAACATGATATTAGGCCTACTAACTGTAAGATACATAAGAGACCCAATCATAGCCCTATAAAGGTGGTTCATCCACACTCCCCCTCAAGATCAGGTCTAAGGGAGTGGTTTCTTGCTATGGGTGTCTTAGCAATCTTACAATCACTCATGTTGAATCTCTTAAGTATGTCCTCAACATACTTTGACTGACTAATGAAGATGCCATCTTCAACCTCCTTCACTTAATTCCCAGAAAGAATTGAGTTCCCCTGTGGCACTCATTTCAAATTTGTCCTTCATCAGCTTCTCAAAGTCTTTGCAGAGCCTTGGATGAGTTGAACCAAGATGATGTCATCTACATATACTTGAACTAGCATTAAGTCATTTCCTTGTCCTTTCATGAAGAGAGTTCCATCTATAGTACCCCTTCTGTATCCATGTTTGTAGACATACTGAGATAAGTCTAATACCATTTCCTGGGTGCTTGATGCAGCCCATAAATAGCTTTGTCAAGCTTGCAGACATAATTAGGATGATCATGATCTACAAACCAGGTGGCTATTTGACATACACCTCTTCATCAATCACTCTATAAAGAAAAGCACACTTGACATCAAGTTGATAGACCTTGAAGTTCTTCGATGCAGCAAATGCCAAGAATATCCTAACAGCTTCCAATCTTGCTACAGGAGCAAAGACATCATTGTAGTCAATCCCTTTTTCTTATGTGTATCCTTGAACAACTAGTCTAGGTTTATTTTTTATGAAAATGCCTCTATCATCCTACTTGTTCCTCAACACCAATTGGTTCCAATAGTAGTCTTCCTATGAGGAAGAGGACAAAGGTCCCAAACTTTTTTCCTTTTGAATTGAAGCAACTCCTACTGCATAGCTTCAACCCAACTTCCATTCTTCAGAGCCTCATCATTTTTCTTTGGTTCTATCTAGGATAAGAAACAAGAGTGAAGACAAACATTTGCTTTATGGGTTTGTCCTCTTGTTCTAACCCCTGTGTCAACATCTCCAATGATGTTTGTGGTAGGGTGACACTTGTGGATCCTTAGCTGCAGGATCACAACAAGTTGCTAAGAGCAATCTAAATTAGAGAAATTTAGATCTGACATGGATGTTTCTCCACCACATCAACACACTTATCAAGAGAGACTTGATCCAATGAGTGTGGGACATCATTGTTGTTGTCATCTATGGAGTGGTTATCAGCATCAAGAAGTTCATGATCACTATCACCACCTCCATTACTTTCTTCTACATTTGAAGTATCTTTATCTGGTTGTAAAGCCTCTGAGCTGGAATTTGAAGGCATCCTAGATGTATCAGCTGAGTTTGTCATTATAGTGCTGATAGAAACCTCATTTGTAGAGGTAGTTACAACTGGAGCTGAAGATGTGTTACATGAGGTCTTCTTAGCTCAAATCTTTGGTCAGGATCACCTGTTGATAAGATATTGCAGATCCTGAAACAGTCTCACAAGATTTATTAAAATAGTTGGTAACTAAATCAAGATCAAACAAACAATTAGGACCAGAACCAGCCACACATGGTGTGTGTTCATTTAAAGTCACATTGGCTGGCTTCTCAACAATTCTAGTTCTAAGATTGTATACTCTATAAGCCTTAGCTTGGAAGAGTATCTAATAAAGTGTCCCTCATCTGATTTCTTAGCAAATTGGCATTTTGATATTTGGTATTCAAGATTTCCAAAGACATCCAAATGACCTGAGAAAACCAATGAAAGCTTTTCTCTTGTGCCAAAGTTCATAAGGAGTCTTGCCATGAGTCTTAACTAGTAAAACTCTGTTCTGCACATAGCAGGCAGCGTTGACTGCCTCTGCCCGGAAGGACATGGGCAGCTTAGAGTTAGACAACATGGTTCTTGCAGCTTCAATCAGTGTGTTGTTTCTCCTCTCAGCAACACCATTTTGTTAAGGTGTCCTGGAGCACTGTATTGTCTTATAATACCCTTTTCATCACAAAATGCATCAAGGATTTTGTTTTTGAATTCAGTTCCTTGATCACATCTTATGGTTTTGACCTCGTGAGTATATTGATTCTCAATATTTACGATGAAATTCTTCAGAATCTCAGCAGTCTCATCCTTTGTTCTAAGGAAGAAAACCCAAGTGAATCTTGTAAAGTCATCTATGATCACTAAACAATAAGAGGTCATTCCTAACATTACATTTGTGGGGCCAAAAAGATCCATATGTAACAGTTGTAGGGTGTAGTGATGGAGTTTCTTTCCTTAGGCTTATGAAATACCTTATGTTGCTTCCCTTTCAGGCATGCAACACAATGATCATCACTTGTAAACTCTTTCTTCGGCACACTCCAATTGCCAAATCATTCTTAATCAGTTTATTCATGTTTTTAAAGTTTACATACGCATTCTTTTATGCCATAGGAAAGACTCATCACTATTGTCAGGATCAGTGATCTCAAGTTTGATGGATTAGAGTGTAACGCAGCGGAATAAGAACAAGAATTAGACAAATTATTGCAAGAATTTGATATTCCTATGCATTAAGAACAAATACGGTTGTAACGAGAGAATATATTTCTCTGAAAAGGAATGTTTCAATACTATCAAATGTTTCTTCTCAATCATTCACCGATAACAATTAGGTTGACACTCCTTATATAGAGTGCAATCACTGCTGATATCTCGGGATAGTGACATCTGGCAGATTTATTACAAAATTAACTAAAACTTAACAAACTACTGAAATGTTCACAACTACTGAGAACATATCAGAGTGCTAAGTACAAAACATAAAACTACTGATAAGAAACTACTGAAACTACAACGACTGAAGAACAAGCTCTTCAGTCGTTTTACAAAACTACTGAAAAGAAAAACATAAAACTACTGAAAGAAAAGCGTCACAACTACTGAAGAAGACCTCTTCAGCTATTGTGACAACGTCTGATACTTGGTCTTCAGTACTTGTCTTCAGCACTTGTCTTCAGACTGTCTTCAGTACTTGTCTTCAGACTTTGTCTTCACAACTTGTGTCTTCAACTTTGTCTTCAGCACTTGGTGTTTTCAGACTTTGTCTTCAGCACTTGTGTCTTCAGACTTTGTCTTCAGCACTTGTGTCTTCAGACTTTGTCTTCAGCACTTGTGTCTTCAGACTTTGTCTTCAGCACTTGTGTCTTCAGATTTTGTCTTCAGTACTTGTGTCTTTAGACTTTGTCTTCAGCTATTGTGGACTTCAGCAGTGGTTTTGACTTCTGTGGGACTTAAGGTTTTTCTGATCCGGCTCATTGGTTCTTTTGGTCCAACAAACTCCCCCTGAACCAATGCAGCCAAAACATTAACTTTATTGAGGTCCCACTTATTGTTGGAGATAAGATTGGTCTTTTTCCTTCTTGATCAGCTAAGAAGATGACCCAATTAAGCACTGGCCTGGGAATAGATTTCTGAAATTTGGTTGCATAGTATGGATAAGAGCCCTGACTTTGGGGAACTGGACACAGGGCTGTGGTCCTATCCTGAATCTACTTCCCATGTATAAGCCTGTAGGATTCTCTGGGTATGCTTCTGAGAAACATAATTTGTTCTTCCTGGTAAGATTTTCAGCTCCACCATCACATTCTTTCAACCCATACAGCTCTGAAATGTACTTAGCCTGTTTGCCATTTTTGAGCTCAACTGTTGTAATCTGTCTGTATGCAAACTCATCTGGGTGAGTACCTACAAGTAACAGACTGAGCTCATTTTGTTTGAAGTTCTCAGCCTCTGTAGACTAACCCCTTTTTAATTACTCTGTTCTCTAACATCTTTTGGGGTGGTTGTTTAGTCTCATAGGCCTTCTTGAAATCTTCTACAATTTCCCAGGGTGATACTAGAAGGACCATGTGATCTCTTCATCTACTGTTTGTACTTGGCCCTTGTATCTCGAAGGAATGTCTTTCTTCACAATTCTGTGAGCCACCCTAGGATCAGGCCATATTCTCACCTTTTCCTTTTGATATTGAAATGTGTTAGCAAGGGTGACAATCTCAGAGCTTCTTTCTTCATACTGATTATTGATGAAGAACAGCATAAGTTTTGTCTATGCTTTTCAGCATCTCATCATCATGAACTGTTGCTTTGTGTCTTCTTCTATCTTTACTCTCACAGCTTCCATCTATGAGGTGGAGTGATGGCATAGTTTTTGCTTTAGGCAAAGTTAGGACTGCGGAAAGAGCAGCCTATCATCGTCCTCCATCCTCTTCTTCTTCTTCTTCTTAGCCTCAATACCTTCTCTTTTCTTCTTGGGGCATCATCGGCTGTTGTTTTTGAGGGTAAAGGAAGTGGGTTTAGTGGGGTGTGGTAGTGGTGATTTTTGAAGTGGGAGTTTTGCAGGTTGTTCTACAGCATCTTGTAGTGAGTGAGCTTTGAGTGTTTTGCTATTTCCTTTCTGTTCCCTGCACCTGCCTCTTTAGTGCTTCAATCACCATCCCTTAGTGTATCTTCGACACAGATCTTGGTGGTTTCTTGCCAATCTGTTCCCTGGTCCATGACTTAATCGCGATCAATGATCTCCCAAGTACTTTGTGTTGGACCAAAAGAACCAATGAGCCAAGATCAGAAAATCTCTAAGTCCCACACGGTATCACAACAACTGCTGAAAGCCTCATCAGTAGTTTGACAAGTGCTGAAGACTTCAACAGCTGAAGATCAAGTGCTGAAGACCTTAACAGCTGAAGAACCAAAGTGCTGAAGTACAACAGCTGAAGACACAAGTGCTGAAGCTGAAAGACCAAAGTACTGAAGAACAACAGCTGAAGAGTTCACAAGTGCTGAGATCAACAACTGATGTACAAAGTCTGAAGACAAAGACTGAAGACATCAGCTGATGATATCTACTGAAGTCATCAGCTGATGAAACGCCTGAAGGTCAAGTCTGAAGATCAAGTACTGAAGCCTCAGTAGTTTGTCACAACTGCTGAAGAGTACTTCTTCAGTAGTTGTGATATCAGTAGTTTATGTTTTATGTTTCAGTAGTTTTGTAAAACGACTGAAGAGCTTGTTCTTCAGTCGTTGTAGTTTCAGTAGTTTTATATTTTGTACTTAACTGCTGATATGTTCTCAGTAGTTGTGAACATTCAGTAGTTTGTTAAGATTTAGTTATTTCTGTATTGGATCTGCCAGTTGTCACTTTCCGTGATAACAGCAGTGACTGTTGCACTCTATATAAGGAGTGACAACCATTGTAATCATTGAGCGAAATGAGCAATTGAATGGAATGATGATTGATTCGATTAGAAATATTCTACATCTATAAACATTCCTAGAAATCAGAAATTCATATTCTCTCCCTATAACCGTATGCGATCTTAAGCTTACATATATGTTTGCTTGCTACAATTTGTCTAATTCGTGTTGTTATTCCGCTGCTTTACATTCTGATAACATCAAACTTGTGATCACTGATCCTGTCAAATGGTATCAGAGCAGGTTAATCATTGATCGATCTAATAATTGATCATTGAAACTGCTATTCAAGATCCAAGTTTGATTGAATTAGCTTTTGTTTTTGCAAGAAACGGTTATAGAGATTGAATTTTTCTGTATTTCTGCTCATTCATCCTGAGATCTTATTCTTGGTTCTCATTGAGTTTGTTGTGGTTTGTCTAAAACTTTTTAAAACTTGAACTAAACTGTTTTTGAACTGAAAATGACCACTCCCTCCAATGATCCTCACAATACTGGTTCCTCAACCAAGCCTCCTATGCTGGTTAGGAATGAGTATAACATATGGCAAAGACGTATGCTCCATCACCTGTCTGTTAACAGCGCAGGGTGTTGGACATCTGTGGTACATGGTCCACACAAGCCTATGGTGAATAACCCGGAAACCAATCAAATGGTTCCGAAGAGGAGGGAGCAATACTCAGATGAGGATAAAAAGTTGCTTGAGATTGATGCAAAAGCCCATGGAATTCTGGCCATGGCTTTGCCCAATGAAATCTATTCTGGGCTAATGCATCATGAAACTGCCCATGACCTCTGGATTGCTTTGAAAGAACAATTTGGAGGAACAGATGAGGTCTTGGCAAATAATAGAGAAATTCTTGCCCAACAATATGAGACATTCTCTCATAGAAAGGGTGAGACACTGACTCAACAATATGAGCGGTTTTCTTGTTTGATCTCTGAACTAAAAATGGTCAAACTTGAATACACCAATATTCAGATGAATAACAGATTTCTCAGATCACTGCCTGAGAGATGGGACACATATACTATTGTCCTACGCTCCAGTGCAAGTTTGGACAAACTATCTCTCACCCAACTCCATGGGAAATTGCTCACTTTTGAGAGAGAGATAGAACAGAAGAGAAAGCTGTCTTCATCTGGAAAGCTCACTGAAGACTTTATTCAAGGCAACACTGCCTTGGTGGGTCATGAGTCAGAATATGCTGCATCTGAATGCCAGTATGATGAGCATATTTTTCTCTTCGAGCACTTCTAATTCTGCATTTGTAAGTGTTGATGGTCAGTTTACTGGAGGTAATAATGACAATTTATGTTTCATCATGGATGATCTCAAGGGATTGCAGATGATGACTTAGAAGAGATGGATATTTTGAGCCAAATGGCCTTGATAAATATCAGATCTCAGAAGTTCTACAAAAGAACTGGAAGAAAATTCCCAGGACTCTCTGGCAAAACCAAGTTGGTTTTGACAAGAGCAAGTTGAGGTGTCACAAATGCCAACGGCTTGGACACTTTGCAAGAGAGTGTAGATCAACTGGATCAAACTCTACTGCACCCTTTGTGACTTTTCCTGGCAACAGTCAACAAAACAGAGGGCAACATCCTGTCACATCTAGTCATCATCCTCAACAACAATCTCCGGCATATTTTGTTCCTCAGGGTCAAATGCCATATCAGTACCCTTGTTATTACATGCCACAGTCAAACCAAGTTCAAGTTCCTATGACACCACAACCTCATGCATTACCAGAACCTCAGCCTTCCCTATCTCATCAACAACCTTCATCTCAACAACACAGCTTCTTCACCCCAGGAGTTGTTGACTGGAGCAGTTTACCAGATGACTTGTCTGGTCATGATCAACTGTTCTCAGGTGCTGGTCAACATGGTGGTGACAGTCCCTTTGGGAATCTAGCTCTTATGGCTTTGGAGTCTGCTGATACTTCATTTCCAATGCCTCTACACCACAGGTATCACAGGTATCCTCTGAGGCAAAAGCCAAATTATGTTCTGAACAATGCATAGCAGCATTTGCTTCCATTAGAGAAGCAATGTAGCTTTAATTAATAAGAACATTGAGCTAGAACAAGTAATTTCCAAAAACAAAGCTGAGTTTGAGTTTGTGCTCAAAGATAAAGATGAGGTTTATAAACTGAATTGCAAAATAATTGATGATAAGGCTAGAGAAGATGTACTTTAGAGAAGTACAAAGATCTCAAAGAAACCCTTGCAGTTACCCAGGTCGAGTGTGATAGATGGGTACAATCATGCAAAGGTTTTGAAATGCTTCTTAGTAAGCAATCTGCTTCAAATGTGAAGTTTGGAATTGGTTACAATCACACTGCTCCACCTACAGATTTTACCCCAAGAGCAGAGGTAGAATCTGATGGTGAGAGTGATAACCAATCCATCAAGTCATGTGATCTACCTTCTGATACAGCACAATCAGAAGTAGCAGTCAGTATCAAGTCCTCTTTGAACCTATCAGCTGATGTTGATGGTCCAAATGCTGACATTCACATGATCAATAAGTTGATCAACTCAGGAGTCAATCCTGAAGGTCCTGAAAGGACTGGAGAGCAGGATTCAACTCCTGAAGTTCAAACTTCAACTGCTGTCAGTACTGAAGAGAAGAAAACTGGCAGTAGAAAGAGTTTGAAGACTACTAAAGATGCTGTCAAGAAAGCAACCAATGCTTCCAAAGCATTGAAGAACAAGTCTTCTGTTGCTTCACCATCTTTAGTTGATGATCAACCTAAGATGAAGAAGAAACCATGTGAAGTATGTGGTTTGTTCAATCATCTTACAGATGATTGTTGGTACAAAAGAGGTTCCAAACTCAAACAAAGGAAGAAATTAATGAGAAAATGGTAAAAATGAAAACTGAGTTTGAGACCACATTTGTATCAGCAACATCAAATCCTGTAACCCTTAAGTCCTTAAAGCAATCCAAAAAGGAAGGAGTTAAACAGGTGACAGCTGAGGGTGCTCAAAAGAAGGTGCAACATAGGACCTTATCTAACTCCACTAGCAATGTGTCTGATGAGCTGAAAGCTTTATCACAAAATCAGACACAGCTGGTGATGATGGTACAACATCTGTTGGGTAGAGTTAACCAACTAGATTCTCCTATGTTGAAACCACAGAAAAGGAGGTCTAAGCCAAAGGACTCCTCTTCTGCACCATCTTCTTCCTCTCAGGCTGTGTTACAAATAAACATGCTAGTTTACCATCTATTGATGAGACCAGGCCCAAAACCAAAAGGTTTGGGTCTCTAAAACTAACTGATTGTTTATTATTGCAGGGTTCTTCAACATGCCAAAATAGCATCTGGTATGTAGACAGTGGGGATCCATGCACATGACTGGGAACATCTCTCTTCTTCATGACTACTCTCAAGGAAAGAAGGGATTTGTCTCTTTTGGCAATGATGCTAGGGGTTACATCATCGGTAAGGGCTTTGTCTCCAATGGAGAAATCAAATTTGATGATGTTAATCATGTGGAAAATCTCAAGTACAACCTCTTGAGTGTCAGTCAAATGTGTGATAAAGGCCATGTTGCCCTTTTCACAAGTCAAAACTGTAGGATTCTGTCATCCAAAGTTTTGCCCTTGATTGACAAGGTGTTGGATGATCACACTCTCCTGAAAGCCAACAGGACAGGAAGAGTGTATGCCTTAGATCTCTCTAAGAAGATAGATCTCAAAGGTAATCCTTGCCTATTTTCCAAAGCCTCTTTTCAAGAATCTAAACTATGGCACAGGAGGCTTGGTCATGTTAATCTCAAAAACATGAATCAGCTTAGCCACAATAGTTTAGTCAGAGGCTTACCAATAAAGGAGTTCCACTGTGATGAAACTTGCACTGCTTGTTTAAAAGGAAAACAGCACAAGGTCTCATTTCCTCCTATTGAAGTGTCCAAGTCCACTGCCTGCTTGCAATTACTGCATATGGATCTATTTGGTCCTGTGAGAGTAATGAGCATGGCAAAGAAGAAATACTGTCTGGTAATTGTGGATGATTACTCCAGATTTGTATGGACTTTCTTTCTACATTCAAAGGATGAGGCTGCTCAGAAGATTATCCACTTTGTGCTGTACATTGAGAAGCAGTATTCCCTTCCAGTCAAGTGTATTAGAGTGATAATGGAACTGAGTTCAGAAATCATACACTTGATGACTTCTATCTCTCAAAGGGAATCAAAAGGCAGTTCAGCATTCCAAGGACTCCGGAACAAAATGGAGTAGTGGAGAGAAAGAACAGGACCCTCATTGAAGCTGCAAGGTCCATGCTGGCTGACTCAGGTTTGCCATTGACCTTTTGGGCCGAAGCTGTCAACACAGCTTGTTATGTGCAAAATAGAGTTTTAGTAAATCAGAGGTTGATGAAGACTCCATATGAAGTTCTCCATCATTTGGCTCCACTGATTTCATTTTTCAAAGCATTTGGGTGTCCCTGTTTTATTCTCAACACAAAGGATCAACTCCACAAATTTGATCCTAAGGTGGATGCAGGATACTTTGTTGGTTATTCATCTACTTGCAAAGCATACAGAGTCTCAACTGCAGAACAAAGATGGTTGAAGAAACTCTACATGTTAAGTTTAATGAATCTCCAAAGGACAAGATTCCACAAAGTCCTGTGGTTATTTGATCTGGACATACTGCAATGTTTCCTTATCAAACTCCTGCTGTTGCTCCTGTCAACAGTTCACCACCTGGTGGTACTGCTGATGATGATGATGATTGCAGTACTCACCTCTTCAGGTTTAGTGATCAGCTGCCTGATTCAACTAGACCTGATGTTCCTGTAGCGCCAGTAGCACCATCCACAACAAATGCTGATGAGATTTCTTCTTCGAATTCAACTTCCTTTGAATTACCATCCACTGATTGGTTTCAAGGAAATGATTCACCATCACCATCTGTTGCTGCTGAACCGGCTACAAACACTTGCACAGATCTCATTGTGTATCAAGATCTGAAGAATCACCCCATGTCTCAAATCATTGGTGATATCACTGCTGGAGTATCAACAAGAAGTCAATTGTCAAACTTCTGCTTCTATGCTCTCTTCATCAGTCAGCAAGAGCCAAAGAATTATCACATTGCTTTAAAGGACAATGGATGGGTTGATGCCATGCAGCTTGAGCTTCTTCAGTTCAAGAAACAGCATGTGGGAACTGGTTCCTCTACCTCCAGTAAGTGTGCAATAGGCACTAAATGGGTGTTTAGGAACAAAACTGATGAAAATGGGCTTATTGTTAAGAACAAGGCCAGACTGGTTGTTCAGGGTTTGCACAAGAAGAAGGTATTGATTATGATGAAACCTTTGCCCCTGTAGCCAGACTGGAAGCAATTCGATTGTTTTTAGCTTATGCTGCTTATCAAAAACTTAAAGTCTTTCAAATGGATGTCAAAAGTGCATTTTGTATGGAAAAGTTAAAGAAGAGGTTTATGTATGTCAACCTCCAGGCTTTGAGGACAACAAACATCCTAATTGGGTGTATAAGCTTGATAAAGC
Organism: Flaveria trinervia; assembly: GCA_025506515.1. Taxonomy (NCBI): domain Eukaryota; kingdom Viridiplantae; phylum Streptophyta; class Magnoliopsida; order Asterales; family Asteraceae; genus Flaveria; species Flaveria trinervia. The sequence goes on along the minus strand of CM046458.1, from coordinate 38,629,936 downwards.
TCTTTATGGGTTAAAACAAGCTCCCAGAGCCTGGTATGAGACATTATCAAACTTTCTTCTGGAAAACAATTTCACTAGAGGCTCCATAGACAAGACTTTATTTATTAAGAAAGCTGGGCAGCATAATCTACTTGTTCAAATTTATGTAGATGATATCATTTTTGCATCCTCTGATCCAAAGTTGTGTGATGCCTTTACAAAGTTGATGCAACAGAAGTTTGAAATGAGTGCCATGGGAGAATTACAGTTCTTTCTGGGGTTGCAAATCAAACAAAAGGCTGATGGAATTTTTATTCATCAATCCAAATATACAAAAGATCTTTTGCAAAAGTTTGATTTACAAAACTGTAAGCCCTGTTCTACTCCCATGAGCAGCACCACACAACTGGACTCAGATCAGAAAGGTAAAGTGGTTGATGAAACACTTTACAGATGTATGATTGGGTCCTTGATGTATTTAACAGCTTCTAGACCAGATATTATGTTTGCTACATGTGTTTGTGCTAGATTTCAGGCTGCACCTAAAGAGTCTCATCTGATTGCAGTCAAGAGGATCTTTAGATATCTGCAAGGCACTCCATCTCTAGGTTTATGGTATCTACCAACCATTCTGGTAAATTAGTTGCTTTTTCTGACAGTGACTATGCAGGGTGTAAGTTGACCAGGAAATCAACTTCTGGTGGATGCCAATTCCTAGGCAACTGCTTATTTCTTGGCAGAGCAAGAAACAGACCTCAGTTGCTACATCCACTGCGGAAGCAGAGTACATTGCTGCTGCAAGCTACATCTCAGGTACTCTGGCTTCAAAACCAACTTTTGGATTATGGCATTACAGAGACTAAGACTCCATTGTTAATGGATAGTGCTTCAGCTCTTTGCATTGTCAAAAATCCAGTCCAGCACTCTAGGACCAAACATATAGAGATCAGACACCATTTATAAGATTGTTTTGAAAAAGTCTGATTGATCCTAAGTTTGTGCCCAGTGCTGATGAGCTTGCAGACATTTTTACTAAGCCTTTGGATAGTTCAACTTTCCAAAACCTGGTGTTAAGGCTTGGTATGCTGCAGCTAGAATAGGTGACAACTACTGATGATCTCAGTAATTCATATTGATGATCATGAGTGCATGTCACATATAAGTACTGATGAGCTCTTTTAACCTCAGTACTTTTTATAACTACTGAAGGCTAAAAGTTCTCACAAGTACTGAAGTACTTCATCTGCTCTAAACTACTGAAGTAGTTACAACTACTGATGTAGTCATAACTACTGAAATCAGTAAAAACAGATAAGTACTGATGTCCTATGAAACAACTGAAATCAGCCATAAAGATGAATGTGTTGAGGACAGTTTGAAACAGCTGAAAAGCTAAGAATTGACGAAAACAGCTGAAGAGAACTTTCTCCTCAGTCGTTTGTAACCACTGCTGTTTCATTTTAAACAACTGAAGCAAAACCACGTCTTCAGTAGTTTTATAACTACTGATGACCAATACCAAGTCTTCAGTTGTTTACAACAGCTGATGACAAAACCACTGTCTTCAGTAGTTTCATAACTACTGATGACAAACACCATGTCCTCAGTTGTTTCAATCACCTGAAGTCAAAACCACGGTCTTCAGTAGTTTTCTAAACTACTGATGCCTAACACCGCGACTTCAGCTGTTTCAACGTCTGAAAGGATAATACCATGTCAACGGTCGTTTAAAACAACTGATGACTAACACCACATCCTTCAGTCGTTTCCTCACCCGTACCCTATAAATACCCTAACCTGAGCTCTCCATGCTTTATCTTCTTCAAACCTAACGTTCCTCTCCAACAAATTTCCATGGCGTCTATGCAAATTAAACCGCGACACAACTGTGTTGCCTACCTCACAAAATCGCCGATCTGGACTAAGTTCGATACTGCTATCGATCTTATGGTTCAGTCCCATACAACAAGGCATTCCTTCTGAACCCCGTTTTACATGCCGAATCCTTGAACCAATTTTGGATGAACGTAATGTTACAACTGAGGAGAGCCCACACAATCCCTCCGGTCGTCGTCAACAACAAAGAAGTAGTGATTACTCCTGCAACAATCCGTAAAATTCTTCAACTGAGTGATGCTACCTCTCCTGCTGGATATCCGAAGGGCACCATAGATCTATCATTTGCTCAGCATGGATATCAAGGTGATCTCAGTGCCACCACCATCATGAAGAAACACTTTAATGACGCTGAGCGCCTGATCTTTCATATGGTCAATGTATGTTTGGCCCCTAAGACATCGTCTTGGGATCAAATGTCCACCAAATGGCAGCAGGTATTGTATTCTATCCTTGAGCAACAACCACTGAATTTTTCAGAATTAATATTTTCAGAGCTCAAAGATATGGCTCAAAAATCAACTGCCAACCGTTGGATACTCTATCCACGGTTCATAATGGCCATTATAATAGACCAGCTTAATGCTGAGGGACTTGTTGGCTTGGGAGTCCCTGCTACGGCTGTTTTGCCAGAAGTATACTCCCGGCACAACTCCGACCGGACACTCAAACTGGCTGCCAAGCTGCGAAAACCCACGCAGCTGGAACCCACAGCCACCACCTCCAAATCCAATGTCCCCACCAAACCCACCAAAAGAAACCCAAAATGGCTACTCAGGGAATTGAGTCCCCTGAGGATGCTCCTGCACCACAAACGCAGGATATATCCACTAGTCCAAACCCCCTAGTGGATACAATGACTCCTCCAGCCACAGCCGCTCAGGCTTCCTCTCAACAGGAGCCTGCAGCAACCCAAGGGGCACCTACTTATCTGATCTTCCTCACTTGAGGAGATTGCCATTGAAGAGCACCATCCACCCCAGGTGCACACTGCTTCTACCCCCTGTACCCCAACAACCGCCCCTCACAGCCCAACTTTAATAGTTGCACAAGTGCTGACTCAATTGCACTCCTCACCCCCTCCCAGAAACCACTTCAACTGGGAATTCCTCTACAATTGAGGGGGAGGAACACAGTGCATCTGAGAACCCACAGCACAGGGTTTTCCCAATTCTATCTCCTGGTGTAGAGAAGGAGCTTAGAATATCTAGTGAGGCTGCCACCTCCTCTGACTCAGCACATGACCAGAGTGAGGCTGGTAACATTGCTAAGACCTCCCTAGAGGCAACAGCTGATGATGGACATTGTCCTGAGGCTGGAAGTCCCCAGTACCAAGCACAAGGGGCACATGCACCAACTGGTCTACACCCAGTGCATGTCATCCTGCTCTAAGCAGGAGGTCAGGTGATTCAGTATCAACTGATGATGACCTGAGCTTCTTCTTCGATGTAGTTGCTCAAAACACCATTCTAGGATGAGGTTAGCAGACTCAAAGAGCTGCTGGCCAAGATGTCTCAGGATGCAAGTCCATCTGCCACCATCATACACCCACAGATGGCACCTTCCCTTGAAGGTTTCCCACAACTGAGCCACCCCAAATCAACCACCACCTGCCTCTGCTTCAGGCCCTACTTCTCAGGAACAGAACCCTCCTGAGCAAATAGGTGCTATACTACAAAATTCCCTCCCTCTCATCACCCCCATAATCACTGATATAGTGATCAAAGCCCTTGATGAGAGGCTTTCCTCAACATTACAGCCACTGGTTGATGCTGCTGTCCACAAGACTCTTTCTGCGGTACCAACCCCTTCCTCCAATGCAACCAAAAAGGGGGAGAGTACTGCAGTGAAAGATAGAAAGAGGAAGAGATCTGAGGAAGAGGAGAAACAAGAAAAGCAACCTCTGCTCACGTACAAGAGAAAGAGAAGTGCTGATGATCATACTGCTGAAGAAAAATCCTTGGAGGAGCTGGTCAAAGAAGCTGACACCACACACAGCCGCTCCATGGATAAAATAATTGACCAATTATTCAGGCAGGGGTTTGACACAGCTACACTGGATAGTGAGATCAGAAGGTTAGAGGTACAAGAGATACAAACCCGATGGGCAGGGTACGATGCTCTTGAGAAAGAGAGTTGGAAATAATGATCCGCTTTATTGCCAAATACTGGGAAGATCATTAATGGAGATCCGCGCATGGTCCAGGGACAGCATTCTGGCTATAGCCACCAGAATCTGTCTGTCTGAGCAATTCAACAAAGGGATCATTGTGGAAGCCCTTGATGAGGCTGGGGCTGGCAAAAGGTTAGAGATGGCTAAACTTACAAAAGCAAAATTAACTACAAGGATGCTAGATCAACCTTCCCTTCCACCCACTCAAACAGATCCTATCCCTCAAATCTCCCAACCACCTCTAAGCCAAAATCCAAACATCCTCTCTCTTCAAAACCAATCCCTTCACCAACCCAACCATCATCCAGTGATGTACCCCGTAGAAGGAAGGTGCTGAGGATGGAAGAAGAAGCAGAAGAAGAGGATGAAGATGATAGTCTGCCACTCTCTGCTGTTCTGAAGCTACCAAAGCCCCAGAGTCAATCCATGATCACACCCGACTCTCAAAGGGAAATGGTCAGAGTCAAAATAGAAGAAGAAGAACAGCAGAAACAGCACGATGAGCAACTGTTGAAGATGGTTGACAAGGAATTTCCTCAGTCATCATCTATTCAAGCCATGAAAGGGCATGCTCAAAGGCTGTACACTCTCAGACACACCTTTCAGTATCAGAGGGAGAGAGTGAGAGTATGGCCAGACCCCAGGGTGAGTTCTAGAATCCATAAAGAACTATCCCACACAGATACAACGGCCAAGTACGAAAACAATAGAATCTACCATCATGTTGGCCGTTGTAGTCTCACCTTGGGAAATCATTGATGAATTCAAGAAAGCTCACCAGCAAAGAAGACACCTCAAGCCTTACTAGAAAACAAGATGATTAAGAAGGGGTTGTTATACAAAAAGCTTGAAGACATCCAAAAGAATGAGCTCCAGTTACTCCTTGAAGGCAACCATCCGATGAATTTGTATACAGGGAGGTAACTACGGTGGAGCTGAAAATGGCAGGACCATGAAGTACTTATCAGAGTACTATGGTCCAGAGTTCTTCTTCGAAGGAGGAGCTGAAGAACTCTCTCAAGAGGAACAAATTGTTCTCCTTGAGGCCTATGTCCGTGAGTCATACAGACTCATTATGGGGAAGTGAATCTCATGAATGGGATAACAACTCTGTGTCCAGTTCCCCAAAACAAGTTCCCATTCATACTCTCCAAGATCAAAATCCCTAAGTCCCACACGGTATCACAACACTCTGAAAGCTCATCATTAGTTTGACAAGTTCTGAAGACTTCAACAGCTGAAGATCAGTGCTGAAACCTTAACAGCTGAAGACCCAAAGTGCTGAAGTACAACAGCTGAAGAACACAAGTTTAAGCTGAAAGACCAAAGTACTGAAGAACAACAGCTGAAGAGTTCACAGTGCTGAAGATCAACAACTGATGTACAAAGTCTGAAGACAAAGACTGAAGACATCAGCTGATGATATCTACTGAAGTCATCAGCTGATGAAACGCCTGAAGGTCAAAGTCTGAAGATCAAGTACTGAAGCCTCAGTAGTTTGTCACAACTGCTGAAGAGTACTTCTTCAGTAGTTGTGATATCAGTAGTTTTATGTTTTATGTTTCAGTAGTTTTGTAAAACGACTGAAGAGCTTGTTCTTCAGTCGTTGTAGTTCAGTAGTTTTATATTTTGTACTTAACTCTGATATGTTCTCAGTAGTTGTGAACACTTCAGTAGTTTGTTAAGATTTAGTTATTTCTGTATTGGATCTGCCAGTTGTCACTTTCCGTGATAACAGCAGTGACTGTTGCACTCTATATAAGGAGTGAACACCATTGTAATCATTGAGCGAAATGAGCAATTGAATGGAATGATTGATTGATTCGATTAGAAATATCTACATCTATAAACTTCCTAGAAATCAGAAATTCATATTCTCTCCCTATAACCGTATGCGATCTTTGCTCACATATATTGTTTGCTTGCTACAATTTGTCTAATTCTGTGTGTACTCCGCTGCTTTACATTCTGATAAACATCAAACTTGTGATCACTGATCCTGTCACTTTGCAATGATCTGATCATGATCTGTAGTCTTTCCACTTTCTAATGCATCATAACTTGCCCATCTTGAGTTAATTTCTTCACTTCAAGTCTCCTAATCTCTGAGTCAAGCTGTGCAGTATCGAACCCTGTCTATACAGTTGATCAATAATGAGTCCATTGATTTACTGTGTGTAGCATCCGCCATTTTGATCATCTCATCGAGTTCGAGTTCTTTTTCTTTTCCTTCAACCTTCCTCTCCTTATAGTGACATGAAAGTCTTTGTGACTTTCACTCACTGGACAATGTTAGCCCCTTCACAAACTCTTCTTCCTTCTCAGTCTCCTTTTTTCTTTCTTCCCTCTATGCTCTTCTCTTTTCTTTCACTGACTGACTCTCCCCCTTTTTGGTTGCATTGGTTGCAAGGGTTTGAGTACAGAAAGCCTTGTGCTCATAATCTCCTCCACCAGGGATTGTATGATTGAGGGAAGCCTCTCATCCATGGTTTTGATCACAATGTCTGTGATCATTGGGGTGATGAGAGGTAGGATTGCTGAAAGATAACAGCTGTTTGCTCAGAGGGGTTCTGCCCCTGAGAAGCATTGCCAGAAATAAAGCTGGTGGCTCGGAAGTTTTGAGTGGCTGAGTGTGTGGGAGACCTTCAGGTGAAGGTGCCATCTGTGGTTTTGTTTGGTGGCAGATTGACTTGCTTTTTGAGAGAATTGGTCAAGTAGTCTTTGTAGTGTACTGACTTTTTCATCAAAAATTGTGTTCTGGGCCAGAACATCATAAAAGAAGCCCAGTCATCATCAGCAGATGCTGATCACCTGACCTCCTTCTTGTAGCAGGATGTACATGCACTGTGTTAGACCAGTTTAGCATGTGCCCCTTTTTCTTGGAACTGGGGACGTCTAGTCTTAGGACGATGTCCTTCATCAGCTTTTGCCAACAAGTCCCTCAGCTTGAAGCTGTTTTCAATTATGGCCATTATGACCGAGATATATATCCAACGGTTAGCAAGTGTGTTTTGGGCCTATCTTGACTCTAAAAATAGTATTTCAGAAAAATTTAAAGTTGTTGCTCAAGGATGGAGTACATTACTGTTGCCACCTTGTGGACATTTGATCCCATGATGAAGTCTTGGGGGCAAGGCAGACATTTACCATGCGAAGATGAGACGTTCGGCATCCTGGAAATGTTTCTTCAATATAGTAGATGCACTCAGGTTACCCTGGTATCCATGGTGGGCAAATGATTGATCTGTTGTGCCCTTTGGATAACCAGTTGGGAAGTGGCATCATCCAGATTGAGGGTTTGGTGAAGAGTATCTGGAGTAATGACCACTTTTTGACGATGGACAAACGATTAAAGAGACTCTGTGTCATTCTCCTCAGAGACAAGAGTGACGTTTGTCCAAATTGGTTAAGAGATCCGGCATATATGGTGGGATTTAGCAGAAAAGCCATTTTGTAAGGTGACTGAACCATTAAATCAATGGCGTTTGTGAACTTGGTCCTGTATGGTGATTTTGCGAGATGTGCGACACAGTTGTGTCGTAGTTTTAGTTGCATGGTCGCCATTGATGAAGAAAGGTGCAGAGTTTTTGAACGTTAGGTTTGAGAAGAGAGAAAGGAAAAACTCTGAAGGTGGGATAAGGTATTTAAAGGTAGATTAGAAAACGACTGAAGGGTGTTAGTCATCAGTTGTTGAAACTACTGATGACGTGGTATTAACTTTTAGAGGTTTGAAATGACTGACCGTACTATGTGATCAGCAGTTGTTATAAAAAAACTGAAGACTTGGTTTTAACCGTCAGACGTTGAAACAGCTGAAGTCTCTGATTTAGTCATCAGTAGTTACAAAACTACGGAAGACAGTTTTGACTTCAGGTGGTGAACAACTGAGGAGTTGGTATTGTCATCAGTAGTTGTGAAACTACTGAAGACTTTGGTTTTACCATCAAATGTTGTAAACAACTAAAGACTTGGTGTTAGTCATCAGTAGTTGTGAAACTACTGAAGACATGGTTTTGCTTCAGTTGCTTAGAAAGAAACAGCAATTGGGAAACTACTTAAGAGAAAAAGGCTCATCAGTAGTTGTCGTCAATTCATTGCTTTTCAGCTGTTTCATACTGTCCTCAACACTTACTCATCAGAGGTTTTCATCTTTTCAGATGTTTCATAGGACATCAGTACGTATTGTATTTCTGACATCAGTAGTTGTAGCGACATCAGCTGTTGTAACTACATCAGCTGTTTCAACAAATAAAGTACTTGAGTACTGAGAAGTTACTTAAGCTTCAGTAGTTTTAAAAACTTCTGAAGGGAGGATAACTTCAGTACTTATGTATGACAATTAAACTAATGATCATCAGTACTTGTGAGCTGAGATCATCAGTAGTTGTCACTTATTCTAGCTGCAGCATACCAAGCCTTAGCACTAGGTTTTGGAAAGTTGTGCTGTCCAAGGGCTTAGTGAAAATGTCTGCAAGCTCATCAGCACTAGGAACAAATTTTGGATCAATCAGACCTTTTTCAAAACAATCTCTAATAAAATGGTGTCTGATTTCATATGTTTAGTCCTAGAGTGCTGGACAGGATTCTTGACAATACAAAGAGCTGAAGAGCTGTCCATTAACAATGGGGTCTTAGTCTCTGTTATGCCATAATCCAATAATTGGTTTTGAAGCCAGTACCTGAGATGTACAGCTTGCAACAGCAATGTACTCTGCTTCAGCAGTTGATGTAGCAACTGAGGTCTGCTTCTTACTCTGCCAAGAAATCAAGCAGTTGCCTAAGAATTGGCATCCTCCAGAAGTGGACTTTCTTGTCAACTTACCCTTGCATAGTCACTGTCAGAAAAAGCAACTAATTTACCAGAATGTCTAGTAGAATACCATAAACCTAGAGATGGAGTGCCTTGTAGATATCTAAAGATCCTCTTGACTGCAATCAAATGAGACTCCTTAGGTGCAGCCTGAAATCTAGCACAAACACATGTAGCAAACATAATATCTGGTCTAGAAGCTATTAAGTACATCAAGGACCCAATCATACATGTGTAAAGTGTTTCATCAACCACTTTACCTTTCTGATCTGTATCCAGTTTTGTGGTGTTACACAGGGGAGTAGAACAGGGCTTACACTTTTGTAAACCAAACTTTTCCAAAAGATCTTTTGTGTATTTGGACTGATGAATGAAAATTCCATCAGCCTTTTGTGTGATTTGCAAACCCAGAAAGAACTGTAATTCTCCCATGGCACTCATTTCAAACTTCTGTTGCATCAACTTTGTAAAGGCATCACACAACTGTGGATCAGAGGATGCAAAAATAATATCATCTACATAAATTTGAACAAGCAGATTATGCTGCCCAACTTTCTTAATGAATAAAGTCTTATCTATGGAGCCTCTAGTGAAATTATTTTCCAGAAGAAAGTTTGATAATGTCTCATGCCAGGCTCTACGAGCTTGTTTCAACCCATAGAGAGCCTTATCAAGCTTATACACCCAATTAGGATGTTTATTGTCCTCAAAACTAGTGGTTGACAAACATAAACATCTTCTTTAATTTTCCCATACAAAAATGCACTTTTGACATCCATTTGAAAAACTTTAAGGTTGTGATAAGCAGCATAAGCTAAAAACAATCGAATTGCTTCCAGTCTGGCTACAGGGGCAAAGGTTTCATTATAACAATACCTTCCTCTTGTGAAAACCCCTGTACAACCAGTCTGGCCTTGTTCTTAACAATAAGCCCATTTTCATCAGTTTTGTTCCTAAACACCCATTTAGTGCCTATTGCACACTTACCTGGAGGTAGAGGAACCAGTTCCCACACTTGCTGTTTCTTGAACTGAAGAAGCTCAAGCTGCATGGCTTCAACCCATCCATTGTCCCTTAAAGCAATGTGATAGTTCTTTGGCTCTTGCTGACTAATGAAGAGAGCATAGAAGCAGAAATTTGACAATTGACTTCTTGTTGAAACGCCATCATTGATATCACCAATGATTTGAGACATAGGGTGATTCTTCAGATCTTGGTACATAATAAGATCTGTGCAAGTGTTTGTAGCAGGCTCAGCAGCAACAGATGTGAAGGGGAAGCATTTCCTTGAAACCAATCAGTAGATGGTAATTCAAAGGAAGTTGAAGTGTAAAAATCTCATCAACATTTTTTGTGGATTGTGCTACTGGAGCTACAGGAACATCAGGTCTAGCTGAATCAGGCAGTTGATCACTAAACTTGAAAAGGTGATTACTGATATCATCATCATCATCAGTAACACCAGATGGATGACTAGCTACAGAAGATGATGGATCATATGATCTGCAACAACAGGCGGTTGATAAGGAACATATTGCAGAATGTCCAGATCAAACACTCCACAGGTTTTGTGGAATTGTATCCTTAGGGGATTCATTGAACTTCACATGCAAGGTTTCTTCAACTATCTTTGTCCGACAGTTGAATACTCTATAAGCCTTGCAAGTGGATGAATACCCAACAAAATACCCTGCATCCACCTTAGAATCAAACTTTTGGAGTTGATCCTTGTGTTGAGAATGTAACAAGGACACCCAAATGCTCTAAAGAATGAAATCAAAGGGGCCAAATGATGAAGAACTTCTTATGGAGTCTTCATCAACCTCTGATTTACTAGAACTCTATTCTATACATAGCAAGCTGTATTGACAGCTTCAGCCCAAAAAGTCAGTGGCAGACCAGAATCAGCCAACATGGACCTTGCAGCTTCAATGAGGGTCCTATTCTTTCTCTCCACTACTCCATTTTGCTCTGGATTTCTTGGGATGCTATACTGCCTCTTGATTCCCTTTGACAAGTAAAACTCATCAAGAGTGTGGTTTCTGAATTCAGTACCATTGTCACTCCTATCAGTACTAGGTACTAAAGGTTTTGTAACATATGAAGACTGGTAATTCAACTGTTTTCCATCCGTCCTAATAGACCGTTTGATGGATTCCTCAGCAGTTGTTAGTCCTTGTATTTCAACTGATTTGAAATGCTTTTCAGATATTGGGTCTCTTTCAGTACTTGGAGTACATTGAGGAACATCATCTGAAGTACTCGGCTTCATGTGAATCTCAGTAGTTAGACCATCAGTCAATTTATTTGCTGAGATCTTAACACTAGTTTCATTCTCTGATCTTAGATTATCATTGGAGAATGATTCACACGATAATGTGGTTTGGAGATTGCTTTCACTTTCAGACTTAACTATGGAGTTAGGAGTAAAGTCTGTTGGTGGAGCAGTATGGTTGTAACCAATGCCAAACTTCACATTTGAAGCAGTTTGCTTGCTACCAAGCATTTCAAATCCCTTGCATGATGAGAACCAGTGTTCACACTCAACTTGGGTCACTGCAAGTTTTTCTTTGAGACTCCTGTGGTCTTCCAGAATACCTCTAGCTTGGCCTTTTCATCATTTAATTGGCATTTAAGCTTATAAATCTCATCACTTTTACTGTTAAGAGCAGACTCATACTCAACTTTTCTTTTGAAAATGGTTTTCTCAAACTCAAGTTTTTGATTTATTAATGCTACATTTGCCTCTCTGATAGAGACAAAGGCAGCTATGCATGATTCAGAACATAACTTGGCTTTAGCCTCTGAAGATACCTAAGTTACCCGTGAAGATGATGCATTTGAACAGGAACCCTCAGTAGACTCCAGGGCCATGAGAGCAAGATTTCCAAAAGGGTTTTCACCACCATGTTGACTAGCACCAGCATAGTATTGCTCAGTGTGACCAGACAAGTTATGAGGTAATCTACTCCAGTCAACGACTCCAGGTGTGAAGAAGCTGTGATGAGGTTGTGATTGAGACGGAGATGGTTGAGGTTCTGGTAGTGCATGAGGTTGTGGTACTATAGGAGCTTGAACTTGATTTGACTGTGGCATATAATAGCAGGGATAAGGATATGGCATTTGACCCTGAGGAACAAAATATGCAGGAGATTGAGGGTGTGATGAATGACTGGAACCAGCAGAATGTTGCCCTTTGGATTGTGAATTGTTATTTGGAAAAGTCAAAAAGGGTGTAGAGGTGTTAGATCCAGTTGATCTACACTCTCTTGCAAAGTGTCCAAGCCTGTGGCATTTGTGACACTTCAACTTGCTCTTGTCAAAACCGACTTTCGTTTTGTCAGAGAGTCCAGGAAATTTCCTGCCAGTTCTCTTGTAGAATTTCTGAGATCTGATATTGATCAAGGCCATTTGGCTCAAAATATCCATCTCTTCTAAATCATCATCAGCAATCCCTTTCAAATCATCCATGATAAAGCATAGATTGTCACTATTATTACCAGAATGACAATCAACACTCACAAAGGCATGATTAGAATTGTTTGAGGTGAAATCAATATGTTCATCATAGTGGCATTCTGATCCTGCATACTCTGACTCATGACTTACCAAGGCAGTGTTTCCTGGTACAAAATCATCAGTGAGCTTTCCAGATGATGACAGTTTTCGTTTCTGTTCTATCTCTCTCTCAAATGTGAGCAATTTCCCATGGAGTTGGGTGAGAGATAGTTGTCTAAATTTGCACTGGAGCGTAGGACAATAGTATATGTGTCCCATCTCTCAGGCAGTGATCTGACAAATGTTATTCATCTAGCTATTGTGTACTCATGTTTTAACCAATTTTAATTCAGAGATCAAACACAGAGAACCGCTCAAACTGTTGAGTCAGGTCTCACCCTTCCTATGAGAGAATGTCTCATATTTTTGGGCAAGGATTTCTCTATTATTTGCCAAGACCTCATCTGTTCCTCCAAATTGTTCTTTTAAGGCATTCCAGAGGTCATGGGAAGTTTTGTTAGGACCTGGTATTTGACCGAAATACCTAGAGATTAACGTGTAAACCAGATCAAATAGTGGGGAATCCTATTTGATTGGTGATCCAATCAGTGACAACACACGAAGAATCAATCAAGAATTGAAACTAACGTTAGAAATCGATTGGGAATCGATCTAATGTGTTCTATGAACTTGGAGAACGAATTGAGAGGTTTCTGGACGGCTAGGGTACGTCTGGAATCGTGATTAATCGAGAGTTTTTCTTTTTCACGAACCGAGTTGTATTTATAGGTTAGTTTTTTTCAATCGTGCGACTGAACCATTAGTTTGGTTCAGTCGTGCGATTAAAGCATGCAGTTGATTCATTCGTACGACTGATTGTTCAGTCGTGCGACTGAGCCAATCTTATGTTTCAATCATACGACTGATCCAGTCTCCTGGTTCAGTCGTGCGACTGAGTCATTCGTATGAAGGTGTTCATGCTTATGGTCCATTCGCATGGGCCATTCGCATGATAACTTCATTATATTATGTTTGAATGTATTAATTAGTAAACATTATATGTAATCAATCAAGCAATCACTAACCTAATTAAGCAATTCAATGTCGACACATTAATGAAACATTAAACATTATAACTAACAAACTATTAATATCATTTCATTAATCATACCAAACAAGATCTATTACATCACATATCATGATCTAGGGACATACATGTATCAACAAACTCCCCCTTCGACCTAGATCTCTCTAATGTCTTGTTTTCATCATTACCTCCTCATATTTCTTATACTGTCCTCTTGTGTGACTCCGCGTGAATATCAAACGCGAAGCAAAGTCTTATGACATTTTGGAACTGAAGTGCCTGTACAATATCTTGCGTATCATAGAACAGAGGCCACTTGTAAAGTGTATAGACATCATTTTCCGACAAGTTGGTAAGCCACATTAGATCGAATACTCTGATTGTATCCATTTGGCCCTCTTTATCTAGGACTATGACCGCTTCTGCTGTTCTCCAATCGTAGTACCACCACTTAAAGTTTGGTGTGAAATCCTTTGTCATTTCCCGAAGTGGGATTCTTGACATTGTGCGCGGAGGATTCCACTTCAACACAATCTTTGGTTTTCCAATAATGGCATCCATCTCAGACCTTCTAATATACCTTGTAGGTTGTTGAGGTCTGAAGTTAATCCACCTGGTGTGGTACTCTTTCTTTAGGGCAGCCACAAACCACCCTGACATCGTTCTCGGGTCAGCATACAACAGCTTCAATTTGGCCAGCTGGTTGAGCTCAAAACCTGGTAGAGTCTTTAGATCATGTGGAAATCTAAAGTACTCTATGCCCTTCTCCCTCCTAACGGCATAAACGTTAAGATCATCAAAATATGCCCATGCTATAATCCTGCCTGACACCTTAAGATGTTTCTTGAGGCTGTAGAGCTTGGTGTAGGCATCCCTCTTCGGTGCAGCACGTTGGGCTCTAACTTCTTTAAAACATTCAGCCCATTCAGCCTTACGGATATCAACATCATCCTTTACGGCTTGGGCCATTCCCTCTGTCTTCTCTGACTCTTGCTCCATTTTGTCTAACATCTCAAATGTATCACCGACAAGGGATTCACCCAAATTGGGAACCACATTACCCTCATTGTCAGCATACTGAGGATAGTGCTCTGCAGTGATATCTTCTATCTCTATATCATCAACGTCATTTAGCTCGTCATCACAGGTAGCATTACATGTTGGAGCATCTTTCACTATTTCATTAGGATTGAGCTTGAAAATTTCTGCCAGTTGCTCGTTTGATAGATCGTGAATTATTTCCCCTTCTTCAGGGTTATAACTCACTCACCTTCTGACAATCCCTTGCAGATCAAGAATCATTGTGAGTTGAGACTTGACCTGTTGAAGGGGAGCAATATCAAACTCATCTCTTTTGTACTTTGGATCTGTTTGATTTACACATTTCACACTCAAATCATTAGTAATTTATCAAACAAAATGCATTAACTTAATATAAACATTTAATACATGGTTTTTCAATATAGAATACAAAAGTAAATAAATACATAAACATCTACTATTTACTTTTATCCTGAATACTCGGCTCATCACGTGAAGGTGCAGAAGTAGAAGCTGACTGATCTTGTCTGTTCTTTGATCTTTTCTCTTGCCCTGGAGCTGAGACAGATTCAACTGCTTCTCCTCCGTCAGTGTCTTCATTTTCATGCCATTCTTCGGTTTTCTCTTCATCAGTTTCACTCTCATTATCATCATCGTCTTCATCATCTTCATTATCATCATCATTTCTGTCCCCATCCCTTATCTTTAAAGGCTCCTCCTTTGATCCTTTCAGCTTTAGCAAAATGGTCTTTTTAGGCTTTTCCAACTCCTCTATTTTCTTCCTGAGGTGACGCTTTGAGCTTAGAGAATGGCTATCTCGTTGCTCTGGGTAGTCATCTGTCGGGCCTGCCTTTCTATTACTTGAGCCTGCTCTGCAATTTGGTGAGTTTGTGCAGCCGTCACGTCAGTAAGCTGGCGGATTTGGGAGGCCTTTTCCTCATCGGCAGCCAGCAGATGCATTACCATTCGGTTTAGTGCCGACAACTGTTCTTCTACCATAATTGTAGGTAGAGGTGATCTGTAAGTGAATGAGGGATAGGCTGAGGGCTTGGTTTGGTGGCTAGTGGTGGTGGTGGTGGCTGTGGTGAATATCAGGTCAGGTCGGGATGATAGTGGTGGTGAGTGAGGTGTGAATGATGTAGTGGTGGTTGGGATCTGTATTGTGGTGGTAGGTCTGGTGGTGTTTGTGGTTGCTGTGGGGGCTGTGGTGGCTATGGTGGTGGATGGTGTGTCTGAAGTGGTGGTAGTGGTGGTGGTAGTGGCTGTAGTGGCTGAGGTAGTAGTGATGAATGTCAACCGCCGCTTCTTCTTAGGTTTCTGCCCATGGGGTTGAGCCATCCGTTTTATCCTCGTTCCCTTCGAGGTA
Organism: Flaveria trinervia; assembly: GCA_025506515.1. Taxonomy (NCBI): domain Eukaryota; kingdom Viridiplantae; phylum Streptophyta; class Magnoliopsida; order Asterales; family Asteraceae; genus Flaveria; species Flaveria trinervia. Next base: position 38,614,086 of record CM046458.1, on the reverse strand, counting down.
GATGCTCCCCCTCCGACCCTGCCGATTGACCCTGGAACATAGGTCGGGTCGGTCCCTGTCGCTCCAGAGTCTCTTGGGTGCTCACCAACCACCCGAAGCCCATGTACTGTGGGAAGCACTTTACTTCCCACACTCCTGGTGAGGGGCTCCTCATCAGACTCTTCTTCTTCTTCTGTCTCAAGGACAAAATCGTGATGAAACCCAGCTGATTCGGTAACTTCTGCAACGGGGCGGATGCTGGAGGCACGACATCAGACGTAGTGCCGCTCTGTGGAACAGGCATATTGTCTCCGGCACCCCCACTATCGTCATCATCTGAATCATCAGTAGGTAGGACAATTGGCTCCACGTCGGAGTCACTGTCCTCGTGACGCCATTGGCATCTCCCCGGTGCCACATAACTTTCATCTGCTAAATGGCCAATAGCCTCTTTGCCTGGGGCTTAACTTGCTTGCCCCGGTACACCACCATCCTACCCAAAGTAGTGTCATCCATAAGTTCCAAAGTCACTGCATCGTGACTTTCCTTGGGGAGCTGAGGCAGCTTCTCATTGAATATCATCTGAAGAAATCTTGGATACATACAAAAACCTTCTTTCCCTTTTGTTTCAATGTTCTCTACCAAATAAGCAAAGATCATATTAGAGAAGCTGAAAGGGTGGTTCAGCACCAGAGCCACGAAGGCATTCTGTATCTGATCTGATAGGTCATCGAAACCACCCCTTCTCGAAGCGATGCACTTAAGAATCACATGTGCCAGATATTTGTATTGTGGGCACAGGTTGCTCTTATTTAGCACCCCCGAGTTAATGTCCCCTGCATACTTGATTCGGAGGAAACACCCTCTCACTGTCAAAGGATGTAACTTAGTGGGGTGAGTAGAGTCATCCCCAAACTCAAGGATTCTCTGGATGTCAGTAGCGGTAATGTCGATAGCTTGACCCAAAATGGTGCTTCTGATGTTGTATGGCTCACGAATGCCTGGTGTAGTGATTTATAAGGCGTGCACGGCATAGATATAGCCTTTTGTATCCGTGAGCGTTTGAGGAAGGCTATAATCTCGGAGGACTTGGCCCCGTTCCGAGTCGTGTGGTCCAAATGGGCACATATGTTGTGCTTTGCATTAAGAGACCATCGGTCAGCCATTTTTCCTGAAACACAATACACCTGATCATTAGTACATAATACATTGGAATTCAGTTCTAAGTGTAGTGTTCCACTTCCATTCTGATTCATTCATGCGAATGAATCATGCGACTGGAGTCATTCGGTTGTTCCTAAGTACGACTGAGTTCATTCGGTTAATTGAGACATGCGATGAGTTCAATCTCTGATTGAGACATGCGATTGAGTTCAATCGGCTGATTGAGACTTGCGATTGAGTTCAATCGGCCGACTAGACTCATTCGGGTGGTTCATTCGGCCGAATGACCCAATCGTAAGGTTCAATCGTGCGATTGGAGTTCATTCGAACGACCAGTCGCTTGCCCCACTGTTCGATCGCTGTGGGTCGAATCTTGACCAATTTAAGTCATTTAACAGTGTTTAATGGTCCATTATCCTCGTCTACTTGTCACTAATAACCTATTAAACTAAATTTTAACATTTTGCTTAATTTACATAGGTGATTAGGTCATTTCACAGTTTGGTTCTTGATTCAATCCTGTGTCTCTATTGTAGGTTCGGTAATCTTCTGATTTTGGTAAGATCAAAGAGTAATGTACCTGTAAATCGTCACTGAATGTAAGAAACTTAACAGCAATGTAAATCAGGATCTGTAGCAATTTTGACAGAGTAACACGAAGAGTGCGATTTGGGTGCGACTTGGTGTGATGAGGAACATGCGATCGACTGAGGCCCTTAAATACTGAACCTAGGTTCAATCGGCCGACTGGCCTCATTCGCTCAGTTCATTCGGGCGACTGAGTCTCAGTCGTAGGATTGGCCTAGTCAATCGCATTCAGTCGACCGACTGAGTCTCAGTCGGTCGACTGACTCATTCGGTCTCTTCCATTCGCATATTCAGTTGACCGACTTAGCCTCAGTCGGTCGACTGCTTTATTCTCCCCCTTCTATTCGGTCGAATGGATCATTCTCATGCCCATTCGGCCGATTGGGAGCCATTCGCATAGTTGGTCCATAATCATGATTCAATGGTGCGAATGGGTCACACTTAGTGAGTTTACAGTCATTTTGAACATTTTACTTTTAAGACCCTTTTAACTTTTGACAATAACATTATAAGCTCTTAACCAAATCAGTCACCTCAGACTGACTCTTTTAAAACACGTTGTCACCTCTGACGTGACTCTTAAACTTTGAAAAACATGTGGCCATCTCAGACATGACCCTTTAGGTGAGTTAATTCCATTCTGATTTTCCTGATGGAGTCCGACAGACACACACACTAAAAGATTAACATAGAAACTTAAACTAAATACACAAATAAAATTTGTTTTTGAACCTTTTGTGAGGGATAAAACCTAAGATGGAAATCTACGGGATTTGATTCCGGAATCGAAAGCTTCAACTTAGATTGACCACACCTGGACCAATTCAATTTTGGAATCATACAGAAACATCAAATCATTTGGGACTTATTATCAAACTCTTCGATGCTCAATTCTTGGTGTTCATCCAGAGTCATCAGCAGCTTTAGGGAATCATACTGGAACCTTAGATTACCACATTGATTTGAACTTTCAAGAATTGCAGCCACAATGATTGTCAATATGTTTGTCCACTTAAATCCATACACAGACTCTGACTCAAACCGATGATTGTTTTTGGTTTACTTAATTCAACGAACATTTGTGGATCCCACACTTATATGGTAATCAACATCCCTCAGGAGCTTTTGAGCGGTCTACGGGTATTGTTACAAGAAGAGACTATTCTTAGATCTTTCATAGAGAAACCAGTCCTCAGGTAGTGCCATCGCACAGCAAAGAGGCGGCAAACAACAATGAATTTTAGAATATCTAGGTTATGCTTATCCTCAGGTCAGTGCCATCGCACAGCAGAGAGGCACACAACCTATCTCCTTGTTAGAGCAGCTTTTATTTTGCACCAAATGCACCAACAACATAGGTCATTAGCTTGATAGCATTTATCTTTCATTTTTTCGTGCTTTGCTCTATTTATGGTCACGCACACATTTGTGGCATTACATGCTCATTACCCCTTATTGGAATATTTTTGATTGTGTTAACCAGTGATAGATGGAAGCCACAGTCAGTTGAACAGTTAGTTTGATCTTGAGATCACCAGTCCGGTCTAATCATCTATTGTGTTGAATCTACCGACATATCAATTGTGGTCTAGCAACCTCTAGGTCTACTCTCATTGTGTTACCTTAGGAGTTACCAGTTTTTCTATCATCTTCCTTTTATATTTTTTAGACTACACAGACTTATACTTTGAATTTTTTCATCTTTTCTAAATTAGGATTTTAAAGTCCCTCTTGACTTGTTCCTGTGTACTATCATATTCCAAAGGGTTTGAATCGGTATCACAGATACGATCTACCTTGTATCAGCTTTCCACTCCTTCTCCCTCGGTTTCCTTTTTTTTTTTATGTTGCTTGTTGACTATTCTCCCCTAAAATACTAAAATCAAAACTGGTTTATTATTTTAGGATTTTAATAAAACAGCAGAATAACATGAGTGTAATTTAAACAGACTAAAATAAACAAATAAAATAAAATAAAAAAGAAAAATTAACTAAACTACATCGGACTACTCATGATCATCAACAGGAATAACATCACTTCTCTTTTTAACGCCGTTGACCTCTAGCAGATATGAAAACGTGGTTTATCAAAGGCTTTAGTATAGAGGTCCGCACGTTGAAAATCAGTATTAATTTTTACCACATCAATTAAGTTCTTTTCGAAACAATCTCGTATGAAGTGATATTTAATACCGATATGTTTGGTCTTAGGATGTTGGACCGGATTTTTAGTTACTGCAATTGCAGCAGAGTTATCTACAAAAATAGGAGTAGAATGGAACGTTAAACCATAGTCCCGCATTTGTTGTTGAATCCAGATGATTGTGAACAGCAACTTGCAGCAGCAACATATTCGGCTTCACAGGTTGACAATGCAACCGATCTGCTTCTTACACTGCCAGGTAATTAATCTTCTCCCAAAGAATTGACACCCTGTTGATGTAGACTTGTAGTTCATCTTGCAGCCTCTATAGTCCGAGTCACTATACGCCGTGAGCTCAAAATCATCATCATGAGGATACCACAACCCCAGTGTGGGTGTGCCCTTTAGATAGCGAAAAATCCTTTTGACCCCGATCAGATGATTGACCTTAGGTTTAGCCTGATATCTAGAACATAAACATGTCGCATACATGATATCAGGTCTAGAGGCAGTGAGATACATGAGGGATCCAATCATTCCTGGTACATCGTGGCATCCACCAGATCTCCATTTTCATCAGGGGCTATGTCGTGATTCGTAGCCAGTGGAGTACTGTAGCAGATGCATTCTCCATGTCAAAACGATTGAGAATGTCGCTTACGTACTTGGTCTGATGTAGAAAGATCCCATTTGGTGTTTGATCCACCTGTAGCCCGAGAAAGAACTTCATCTCCCCCATAGCACTCATCTCAAACTCTTTCTGCATAACTGCTTCAAATTCTTTGCATAACTTCGTTCTTTGAACCAAAAATTATGTCATCAACATGGATTTGTACGAGCAGTAGGTCGCCATCTTTTTCTTTAATGAACAGCGTGCAGTCAATGACTCCCCTGCAAAAGCTGTGTTTCACAAGATGAGTCGAGAGTTTCTCATACCAAGCTCTTGGAGCTTGATGAAGCCCGTATAAAGCCTTGTCGAGCTTGTAAACTCTATCCCGATGATAAGGATCTTCAAATCCCTCGGGTTGACTGACATAAACTCTTTCTCTAATTTCCCCATGAAGAAATGCACTCTTCACATCTAATTGATAGACTTTAATCTTCATGTACGATGCATAGGCAAGGAAGATACGAATGGCTTCCATCCTTGCCACGGGTGCAAATACCTCATTGTAATCAATTCCTTCGACTTGGCGAAATCCCTGAACAACCAGGCGAGCCTTGTTCCTGATAATGATCCCTTGGTCATCTTTCTTCATTTTAAAACCCATTTGGTGCCAATACCTTAGCACCTTTAGGTCTATCAACCAAAGACCATACACCTAACTTCTTGAACTGAAGAAGTTCTTCTTGCATTGCACTCACCCACGCCTTATCATTTAGTGCTTCACTGACATATTTTGGCTCAACCTGTGAGACAAAACACCGATAGGCACCATCATGGATATGTACCTTTTCCATAACAGAGGCATAATCAGCTGAGTACAGCTGATTTCGGGTTTGTACTCCTGATCGGACATCCCCAATGACATTGTCTAAGGGATGATAAACGTTTAGACGTGATCCTGGAGTAGTAGGAACAGCTACCTCAGAGCCAAGATGATGAACATTTGTTTTTCATCTGAGGTAGTTGGAGTTTGAGGCTCTGACGTCGAAGGTGCACCACTGGTAGATGCTTGTGGACTTTCAGGAACTGGAACCTGTTCCTCCTGACTGTTCTGGGTATCTTCTTCAGCTTCATTTTCAGAGGAGGTGTCACTGTCGTCGATTACTCCCCTGAATGAGTAGATGATTCTCCCTGTGAGCTAGATGTTGGGGATTCAAGCTATCATACATCATTCGTGTAGCTAATTCGTCATCCGAGGGAGAAGAGGAATGTTGAAGGACTTGAAGAATCCATCATAGTCAAAGAAGTAGGCGGGTCCTTTGCCGTAGGCGGTTTGGTGAATCGCTGAACATCAACATTACACCAAACTTCTACTAGACCTGTTGAGTTATTGTAAACTCGCTTGTTAGGTATGTTGTATCCTAGAAAGATGCCTACATCTGCCTTCTCGCTGAATTTACCCTCTTGTGTCTTCTTCAGAAGTGTGCACGGCGCCCCAAATGGTTCGAGATACTCCAAGTTCGGTTTGCGTCTTTGTAGTAGCTCGTAACATGATTTTCCGTGGCGCTTGACTATCAGGACTCGATTCAGTGTATAACACGCATTTGCCACGACCTCATTCCAGAATTGGATAGGCAGTTTCGAGTCTGCCAACATAGTCCGTGTGTCTCTATCAAGCTCTATTCTTTCTCTCAGCAACGCCATTCATCTGAGGTGTGTAAGCAGAAGTAAATTGATGCACAATCCCCTTTTCCTTGCAGTATTCCTCCATCCAATGGTTCTTGAATTCCGTTCCGTTGTCTGAGCGTACTTGTTTAACTTTCAGCTTGTAAAGAGATTCCAGTGTGGTTACCAACTCCTTGAATGATTCAAATGTTTCTGATTTGGATTTCAGAAACATTACCCAGTGAACCTTGAGTAGTCATCGGTGACCACAAAACAGTACAAGTCGCCTGCAATGCTCTTGTACTGACTGGATCGAACAGATCCATGTGTAGAAGTTCAAGAGGAAGTTCTATTGAATTAACTTCTTTTCCTTATGAGACTTCTTTGTCTGTTTACCTTTCTTGCAAGCTATACAGAAATCAGGAAGCTGAAAGTTCTTGACATTTACACCTCTCACCAGATCCTTCTGAATCAAGTGATTCACCTTCCTTTGATTGATGTGTCCCATTCTCTTATGCCCGGAGATGGAGTCTTTTTCAGTAGCTTTGGATAGAAAACACTGAATTCATGATCCATTGTAGAAGCTGTTGACAGATCCAAGACATAAAGATCTTTATATCTTGAAGCAGTCATCAAAACTTGGTCCTCTAGGATCACGTAGTCTTTCTTCAGTACATAACACCTCTTGTTGTCGAAGATGACTTTAAATTCCTTATCACATATTTGTGAAACAGAGAGTAAGTTGTTTTGAAGTTGTTGGACGTAGTTCACCCTATCAAACTTAACTTTCTGATTTCCAACTTCTCCCTGAGCTGTGATATATCCTCCCTTGTTTCCTGCAAACGAAACATGCCCTCCTTTTATTTGTTTGACATTTGATAAAAGAGCTCTGTTTCCTGTCATGTGCCTGGATGCTCCGCTGTCTACTATCCACGTGTTAGTTTCAGCACTATATTGAACAACCTGCACATACAGGTAAAGGATTAGTTTAGATTAGGAACCCAAGCCTTTACTAGCTTGGGTTTCCCAGAGGCATCACACATCATAAATTCAACCCATTGACCCTTAGAAGGTAAGGGTAGCTCAGGTTCCTTCTTGTCATCATTATTAGTCACAAAGGTTGACTTTTTTTCCATAGGCCAGATTTGTGCAAAGCCTGTTTGTGATACACAGTCGACTGGCTAACGGATTGAACTTTCTGTTCACTAGTTCTTCTAGGTGGAGTTAAAGAGCTCCTCTTAGAAGACTTAGGTTTTGAGTCCTGAAATTCAATCTTCTTCCTAGGTGTCTGATAATAAGTATAGTAGGAAGCAATGTGTCCACATTCTCCATAATTGTAGCACGCTCTGCTATCAACTTTATGATTAAACTTTCTTTGTGGAGACGTGTGTGACACTCTAGTAATATCACTCACTTTAGGTTTTGACTCTGGTTCTTTTGATATGTTTACTGGTTTAACAAAATTAACTGATTTAACCTGTTTGACATCCTTTTCTCTTTGGTTAATTGGTCTTTGACTTGAGGTATGTGAAAGATTATCCTTAGAAGCCCTTTTTGGTTCTGATTTGACTTTGTTAGAACTTGAATTAAGTTAACCTTTTCAAATTCTTTTCCAGATTAACACAAGGCAATTTACCCTTTGCCTTTGAAGTGGTCTCCTTTTGTTTGTTTCCAGTGTCAATAGATGAACACAAGGAATCTGGATCACTAACAAGAGGAGTAGACACTACATGATCCTTGATGGGATTAGTACTTAAAGATCTAGTTTTAGTGTTCATCAAAGTCTCAGGTGGTGGCGGAACCACTTTATAACCCAGTCCCTCCCCGTTGTCCCTTTCTTTTACTAAGTGTTGGACTATGTGCAACGAACTAGTCCAACTATGCAGTTTCTGTTTTAGTGAATTTACTTCTACTTCTAGAACTGCCTTTTGTTTCTTAGTGTCTTCTAGGGAGTTTAGATAATACCTAATGTCATTAGCTTGATTAAAGGCAACTACTTCGGTTTCCCTAAGCTGTTTAGTCAAAAGGTCTATCTTTTCTTTATAACGGAGCTCATTTTGTTTTAGTACCCTATTAGCCTCAGTGCATAGATGCAAATCTTTTATCAAGTTATCATTATGATCTAATAACCTAGCAAATTTAGCATCTATGCTATTCCTAAAGGCATCACAATCAGAACAAGCATGATTATTAAACATTGTTCAGTAGTACTTACCTAAGCAGATTCAAAAGCGTTTGCCATCAATGCAGTATCAGATGATTCTGATTCTTTTGCTTCTGTCTTTTCTGTCTCTGACATGGTAGTCTCCACTCTTGGCTTGTCTCTGATCTCGGTCGCAGTTGCTTCTTCACTATGTGACATTGCCATCTCAACTGCTAGATCTCCTTCACTAGCGGAATCACTGTCAATATCTTCTACATTTGCAATGTTTGATTCCCCTGGTGAGACAAACCTAAAACTCCAATCCTGTCCTTCATCATCATGAGCAGTCAAGGCTTTTGAGTCCTTGTTTGAGGAAGTAGAACTGGTAGTTTGTTTGTCTAGACGAGTGAAGGATGAGAACGGGTTCTCGTTCCCAGTCTTCTTTGGCTTTACACATTCTCTCTTGAAGTGCCCCTTCTCACCACAGTTAAAGCAGGTCACTTTACTCTTGTCGAAGCCAAAGGTGGTATCCTTAGTAGCACCCAAGTTCGGTCCAGTCTTTTTCACAAACTTCTTCGCCCTCCGGACAACACTTGCTAAGGCCCACATTATATCCATTCTCTCAAGCTCCATTTCGTCCACCTGCTTGTAGTCCTCATCTGCCAGATGGCAGTTTCCAATCTTTCCAGCAAGAAGTTCATCATAGGAATGGACCATTGCTGCCAATAGATCCATGTGCTCTCGAGCTACTTCCACAGTCACATTACCGAGGTTCTCGGTCTTCAGTCTAGTAGCATTCGCTTCAGATCCAATGTATTGAGTACAAGAAGACCCTGACGTTTCTGAACCTGGAGCAGGTGCATGTGTAAGACTCGATGAGCTAGACATGAATGCAGTCTGGAGGGGTGCTCCAGATGTCTTAGCTTGAGGAGTGGCATTGTACAAAGCTGGATTTTGATTGTACGTAGACTTATGAGCTCTGTACTTCATTCTAAGTGATTCTTCTCACAACTTCAGAATGAAGTCATTAATATCCAGTTTTGACAGCATTCCATTCTGTCTAAGATTAGACACGAATGAAACCCATTTTTCAGGCAATCCGTCTGCAAAATTATTAACTTTCTCTTCCATGGTAGTAGCCATCCATGTGTATGCAGTTCACTCATCAGATGGTAGAATCTATCTATAACATCGTCCAAACTCTCGTTTCCCATCGATGAGAAGTTGTCGAATTCCTTCTTTAACTCCTTAGCCTTGATTGCCTTCAACGAGGCATTCCCGTCGTACCTCTTCTCTACCTCATCCCATAGTTTCTTGGACTGCTTAAATTCTGAGTACTGGTGGAATATCTCTTTAGGGATAGACTGTGTAATCAATGCATAGACCCTCTTCTATGCATTATATTTGACTTTCTGCGCGTCGGTCATCCCTCCTAAGGTTAACTTTACTCTATCGGCTCCCACCGGTGTACTATATCCAATCTAGATGGCCTCCCATAGATTCGGATCCACTCCATTTAGGTAGATCTCAAAACGTTGTTTCCAGTGGGGAAACTCATCTAACGTTAAAAGCTTTGGTGGTTTATTATGATTACCCACCTCACTCTCAAGTAACAGCAGGTTCTGGATCCTAGAGTCCTTACCAGCAGTAAAGGCTGACATTTGATCTTCCATTGTAAATAACTTTAAGTCTAATAAGCAATTTTGAGTCGTCCAACTAAAGGGTGCGAATGGACTAGGTGTGCGTATGAACACTCAGTCGTGCGTATGAACTCTACGACTGGTTCAATCGTGCGGCTGAATTAAGTGATTAGCTCAGTCGTGCGAATGAATCTGATGTGTATGAACCATGCGACCGAGCGGTTCAATCGTACGAATGGAGATACGAACTATGTCCAATCGTGCGACTAAGCAATGCGAATGAGTCCAGTCGTGCGAATGGCTCACTCGTGCGACTGAAGCTGCTGTTATGCGAAAATTTCTAGGTTAAGCGTGTTTTAGCCATAAAAATTCGAACTTTCGCCAGGTTGAATTGCCAAAGTCCGTAGAAACCAAACTTTGATGAGCAGGGAACGTCCAATATCACTTTTGACATAAAAGATTGCGTTTTTAGTGCAAAAACACAAACTTTTTATCAATCTTGATTGAATCACACGTAATCAAGAGCCAATAGCTCTGATACCACTTGTTAGGACCTGGTATTTGACCGAAATACCTAGAGATTAACGTGTAAACCATATCAAATAGTGCGGAATCCTATTTGATTGGCGATCCAATCAGTGAGAACACACGAAGAATCAATCAAGAATTGAAACTAACGTTAGAAATCGATTGGGAATCGATCTAATGTGTTCTATGAACTTGGAGAACGAATTGAGAGGTTTCTGGACGGCTAGGGTACGTCTGGAATCGTGATTAATCGAGAGTTTTTCTTTTTCACGAACCGAGTTGTATTTATAGCTTGGTATTATTCAATCGTGCGACTGAACCATTAGTTTGGTTCAATCGTGCGATTGAACCATGCAGTTGATTCATTCGTACGACTGATTGTTCAGTCGTGCGAATGAGCCAATCTTATGTTACAATCGTACGACTGATCCAGTCTCCTGGTTCAGTCGTGCGACTGAGTCATTCGTATGAAGGTGTTCATGCTTATGGTCTATTCGCATTGGCCATTCGCATGATAACTTCATTATATTATGTTTGAATGTATTAATTAGTAAACATTATATGTAATCAATCAAGCAATCACTAACCTAATTAAGTAATTCAATGTCGACACATTAATGAAACATTAAACATTATAACTAACAAACTATTAATATCATTTCATTATTCATACCAAACAGGATCTATTACATCACATATCATGATCTAGGGACATACATGTATCAACAAGTTTCATGATGCATTAGTCCAGAATAGATTTCATTGGGCAGTGCCATGGCCAGAATTCCATGGGCTTTTGCATCAATCTCAAACAATTTCTTATCCTCATCTAAGTATTGCTCCCTCCTCTTCGGAACCATTTGATTGGTTTCCAGGTTATTCACCATAGGCTTGTGTGGACCATGTACACTGATGTCCAACAACCTGAGCAGTTAACAGACAGGTGATGGAGCATTCGTCGTTGCCATATGTTATAGTCACTCCTAACCAGCATTGGAGGCTTGGTTGAGGAACCAGTATTGTGAGGATCATTGGAGGGAGTAGTCATTTTAGGTCCAAATACAATTTAATTCAAGCTTTTAAAAGATTTTACACAGACCACAACAGACTCAATGAAAACCAAGAATAAATCTCAGGATGAATGACCAAAAACACAGAAAATTCAATCTCTATAACCGTTTCTTGCAAAAATGCTAATTCAATCAAACTTGGATCTTGGATAGCAGTTTCAATGATCAATTATTAGATCGATCAATGATTAACCGGCTCTGATACCATTTGTCAGGATCAGTGATCTCAAGTTTGATGGATTAGAGTGTAATGCAGCGGAATAAGAACAAGAATTAGGCAAATTATAGCAAGAATTTGATATTCGTATGCATTAAGAACAAATACGGTTGTAACGAGAGAATATATTTCTGTGAAAAGGAATGTTTCAATAATATCAAATGTTTCTGCTCAATCATTCACCGATTACAATTAGGTTGACACTCCTTATATAGAGTGCAATCACTGCTGATATCTCGGGATAGTGACATCTGGCAGATTTATTACAAAATTAACTAAAACTTAACAAACTACTGAAATGTTCACAACTACTGAGAACATATCAGAGTGCTAAGTACAAAACATAAAACTACTGATAAGAAACTACTGAAACTACAACGACTAAAGAACAAGCTGTTCAGTCGTTTTACAATACTACTGAAAAGAAAAACATAAAACTACTGAAAGAAAATCGTCACAACTACTGAAGAAGACCTCTTCAGCTGTTGTGACAACGTCTGATACTTGGTCTTCAGTACTTGTCTTCAGCACTTGTCTTCAGACTGTCTTCAGTACTTGTCTTCAGCACTTGTGTCTTCAGACTTTGTCTTCAGCACTTGTGTCTTCAGACTTTGTCTTCAGCACTTGTATCTTCAGACTTTGTCTTCAGCACTTGTGTCTTCAGTACTTGTGTCTTCAGACTTTGTCCTCAGCTGTTGTGGACTTCAGCAGTTGTGGTGACGTCTGTGGGACTTAAGGTTTTTCTGATCCGGCTCATTGGTTCTTTTGGTCCAACAACTATTGGCTTTAGATAGAAAACATGAAACTTCTCCAGAGGGAGATGTTTGTTGCAAGTCCATCTTGTACATGTTACCTTTCATGGGGGCTCTATCCAAAATATGCTCATGAGGAATTACCACTCCGGGCTTGAGAACAATGCAGTCATGGTTAGTAAAGAGCATGTTACGACTCCGATCATAAAATTGGGATGCACTTAGAAGAGTATACCCAACCTCCTTGACAAGTTTACCTTTTCAATGTTGAGCTTACCATTTGTGACCTTGCCCATTCCAGAAATGTAACCACCTTCATCTCCTCCAAAAGCAAGTGGCTCTCCATCAATCCTTTCAAAATTTTGGAGTAGTGACCTATTGTCTGTCATGTGCCTAGAACAACCACTATCCATAATCCACACATTTTTGTTTGTCTTGAGTTGTACGTACACAAAGAAAATGATTAGTTACATTTGAAACCCAAGCCTTACTTGTCTTGGGCTCACAAAGAGAAATAGAAGGTAATGTAACAGTAATAGATCCTACAGTTGTGCTATGAGAATCTTAAGTTGTTGTTGATGTAGAACATCCAACAACTGTCCCTCCATCAATCCTTTTAAAATGGGGTAGTGACCTATTGCCTGTCATGTGCCTAGAACAGCCACTGTCAATGATCTAGACATTTTTGTTTGACTTGAGCTATCCTTGCACAAAGAAAATGATTAGTTACATTTGGAAACCCATGCCTTACTTGTCTTGGCCTCACTCAGAGAAATAGAAGGTAATGCAACAGTAATTGATCCTATAGTTGCGCTATGAGAATCTTGAGCTGTTGTTGATGTAAAACATCTAATCACTTGGTCTTTCTTTCACTTCCACAACACCTTTGGAAGTCCGGACTTGAGCTTCAGCACATCGGAAGCTTTTGAAACATTGGAAGTTTTGATGAATGGACCTTCGAAAGATTCTGCAAACACTGTAGCAGACTTCAGTGCCTCGGAACTATTCCTTCCTTCCGAGACCAAGTTTTCTTCCAAAGGCAATTTTCCAATTGCCTTCTTCTTAGGTTTGGAGCTTCCGAAGGAAACAGTTTTTCGTTCCGATGCTTGAATCTTCTTGGAACTCTTGGAAGTCCTTGTCTTGGTCATGTGAAGAGTACCTTTAGGATTTTATGGTCAATCTTTAGCAAGATGATCAGTACTTTCACACATGACACACTCCATTTTCTTCTTCCCAAGAGCCTTCTACTGAGAACAAGACCGACTTTCATCACATCCCTTCTCCACCTTCATCTTTGCTAATGCTAAGACAGTCCTTACGGGATGAGAACTATTCTTGGAGTTGGATGGTTCAGGCTGTGTAGCAGTGGTACACAATAGATCAGCCTTCTTCTTGGTGCTGAGATGATTTGAACATGAACTAGAACTCTTGAGAGTAGAGTTTAGGTTGATTTCTTCAGTCTTCACTACTTCACACCCTGCAGAGATAAAAACTTGTTTCTGCTTAGAGTCAAAAGTAGCCTTGATCTCTTGAGCCTTCCTAGTTTTCTTTTGCTCTTTCTGATCAAGTTCTTTCTCATTGACTTGGTCATCATAGTCTTCTTGTTCTCCTCAGAAGGATAGTGGCCCTTCTTAGAATCCTCCTCTTTATTCTTTTCAGAGGAATTCTTCACTATCACTTCTTTATCCTCTTCACTTAAGGGGTCTATAAGAGGAAGTTCATCTTCACAAGTTTCACACCTGGGTGATCTTACAGACAAGATTGTGTATGGAGGAGTTATCTCATTTGATCCTAGTCCTTGCTTGTTTTGATAGCACACCTTGTTGTGCAAGGATGAGGATATCATGTTCTTGAAGGTCACTTCTTCAAGAACACACTTTTCTTCCCTGGCTTTGCATTTCACAAGCTCAGCCTAGCACTCAATCAGCTTAGTTATGAGATCCTTGATCTGATGCTATAATTTGTATGCTCATGTTTTAGAACTGAAATGGTTTTCTCGAAGTCCTCTATCTTTAGTTTATAATCACTTTTAAACTTTCTAAAATCAGCTTTTAAGATGTTTGAGGACTCAAGATCATATGTCATTTCCAAGTTGTAGGACATGTATCTGTTGACTGTAGCAATACATTCCGGGGTATAGAGATGTTCCAATACCTTGGCTTCATCATGATCTGCCATCGGTGCTTTGTTTGGAGAAGCATCTTGCACTTTAAAGCTCCAGTCAAAGCCTCAATCTTCAACAGCAACAACAGCTTGCTGCTTTGGCCTCTAATTCTGGGTAGCCTTATCAGTGTAGTTTGGTCTGGATTCTGTTTGGCCACCATTTGCTCTTGGTGCCTTACACTCCCTGGCAAAGTGGCTCATCAAGTTATAGTTGTAACACTTAACTTTGCTTTTATCCAGTCCAAACTATCCACTGGTTGCATTACTAGGGAAGTTCCTTCCAGACCGCTTGTAGAACTTCTTGGATCTGTGAGTGAGAAGAGCCATCTACTGGACTATTTCCATGTACTCTAGATAATCTGGATGGATATAGTCTAGGTCTTCAAGGGTGAAAAGAAATCTACCACAACTTTCATCAGAAGACACAAAAGCTTGAGAAGAACTTGTCTCTTGGAATGGGCTTCCTTGAGTGTAGTTCTCCCTTGGTGTCTGAGGGAAGGTGATGAAAGGATCCTTTTGTGAGTTGTCAGGGTAGCATCTAAGATGATGTTGCTGTTCTATTCTAGCCCTTTCAACCATATGAAGGGATGAACCCATTTGATTGTTGGAGTTTCCAGATGAACCTTGCATGTTTATCTCGATACGGTAGCCACTAAGAATCCCATACAACTCTGTTAGAGTGAGAGTTTTCAGGTTCTCATTTCTCTTGATAACCACACAGTTGTGTGTCCATTTCCTAGGAAGTGAGGACATGAACTTCCTTACAATGTGTCTGGTTTCAAGAGCAACTTCTCCATCCATAAGGGTATCCACAATCTCAACATACCTAAAGTATTGTTGAGTCATGGTCTCACCTGCTTTGAAGGTGAAATTTTCAAACTATTGCTTCAGGAGATCCTTCTTGTTCTCCTTAGCTTCAAAGGAACCCTCATACACCACTTTCAATGCATCCCATAGTTGCTTAGCTGTTTTTCATTTCTTGAAACCTTTGTATATAGAGTTTGGAAGAGCGGTTTTAAGGGCTGTCATGGCTTTCTGGTCAATCTCTACTCTCTTTCTATCTTTATCTAAGTAGTTAGCCACAGCCTTGAGGATCATACCACCACCAGTAGAAGAGGGGGTGCTTGGTATGTATGGTCCATTTTCAATAGACTCTCACAATCTTGAGTCTAGAGTCCAGATGAAACCTTCCATTCTTTGGCACCAGGTGTCAATGTCATCAAGAGTGATTAGTGGGGACTTGATCATGGTCCTAGTTTCCATATCAGTTTTGGAAATGGCTACTATTTATTAAGTTAAGTATTTTGTGTTTGTGAGGGATGTAAAGATGGTGTAATCTTATATCAAGAGCCTAGAAGCTCTGATACCAAATGCAGGACCGGTGAAGGGTGGTCACTTATAACGCAACAACACAATGAGGAGTTTAACTTGACTAATCAAACAGTGAAACTGGATTAACCACAAGTAATGATACTAAGAACACAAGTGAATAAGAGACAGAACAAGATAGCAAAATACACAAGGAGATGGTTTTCAAGATTGTTGTATAATGCCTTCTCAAGTTCTATTACAAGTGTTACAAAGCATAAAAGAAAGTTACAAGTACTTGAGATACATATACTACATCCTACAGCCGGCCATACTTTGATGGCCAACTGGATACAATTGACTAGACACAAACAAAATCAATTGTAGAATCAAAAGGCAAATTGCCTTTTGATGTGTGACTATGACATGCCATAGCTCACATCCTAAAAGCATCAATCTTTTCACCAACTCATGTAAGTTGGTGACTTTATAAAGTTATAGTGGAAAGGCGGTCCAGCTTTATGTAAAGTACATCAGATAAAGCATGTATACTAAAAGTCTTTGGAAGAAACCTGTCTTCAAGTGTTGGCTTTGGAAGACTTTATCTCTGAAGCTTCGGAAGACTTCATCTTTGCCTTAGAAAGATATTGGTCTTGGCATCGAAAGATCTCACACTTCTGAAGCATTCTTCTTCGAAAGAATATTTATGTTGCTTATGTAAAACTTCTGAAGCATTCTTCTCCAATGCACTTGTGCATGCATGCAGGAGACTTTAAGTGTTTAAGTTACATCAGCCTTAACATATAATCCTTACACAATCTACATAAAAGGACTCTTGCATATACGGGCTCTCTTGTTATACACCCGAAAAACCTTCTGAGAAGAAGAATAGCTGATGAAGTAACATTCATCTGACACAACACTGAGTTTCGTCTTTTGCGCTTGCGTATTCAGTAAAGTGCACCAGCAACCAAATGGTCGAAAGAAGTCGATCAAAGGCTTTCTCTTATGAAAGAGTTCATAAGGAGCCTTCATTTTGTCTTTGATGATCAACACGCTATTCAGAAATATAAAGCACAATTCACCACCTCTACCCAAATGTTGATGGGTAAAGAGGATTTAATCAACATTGTACGAGCGGTTTCAATGAGGGTGCATTCTTTCTTTCATTACACCAATCTATTGAGGAGTTCTCGCAGCACTGAACTGTCTCAAAATTCCCTTACCAGCATAGAAAGAATCAAAGATTTGATTTCTGAATTCTATGCCATTGTCACTTCTAATCGCCATAACCCTCTTGCTTATCGTCTCTATACAAAGAATTAACTTCTATAACTCCTCTGCAACCTTTCCTTTATGGGCAAGAAATCTCACCCAAGAATACATGGAAAAATCATCTGTAATCACAAGATAGAAAGATTTTTTAACAATTGATCTGACACTAACTAGGCCAAACAAATCAGTATGTAACAACTCGAGGGGGTTAGATGTGTTGTTTTTAGTTTTTTGGTTTCTTATGTTATTTTCCCTTGGCACATTCCATACATTTTTCAACCACTGAAAAGTCCTTTTTTAAAGGTGTTAAGATCAGTGATCTACGTTTGATTGATTAGGGAATATAGCAGCGGAATTCTAACAATGAATTAGCCAATTCACAAGAACAAAAGGATATTCAATGTAAGAACATAGACGGTTATAGATAGAGAGAATTCTGCATATATATTTCATTCAATATTCGCTTTCGTGGTAACGGAATGTCACACTTACAATTAGGTCGACACCTCTTATATAAGAGATATGACGTCTGCTGATGTCACTTGATAGTGACATCTAACAGAATTATTCCAACTGAAACACAACTACTGAAGATGTCAAAACAGCTGACATCTTCTTACAAAAATACTAAGTGTTATCAGTTACTACAACTATTGAAAAACATAAAACTACTGACAAGCACAACAACTGAAGAAGTATTCTTCAGCTGTTGTGTCAAACTACTGAAACAATAACAACTGAAGAACATACTCTTCAGTTGTTTTACAAATACTGAAACAAGAAACTACTGAAAGGTAAACCATCACAACTACTGAAGAAGACCTCTTCAGCTGTTGTGACCACGTCTGATACTTTGGTCTTCAGCACTTGTGTCTTCAGACTTTGTCTTCAGCACTTGTGTCTTCAGACTTTGTCTTCAGCACTTGTGTCTTCAGACTTTGTCTTCAACACTTGTGTCTTCAGACTTTGTCTTCAGCACTTGTGTCTTCAGACTTTGTCTTCAGCACTTGTGTCTTCAGACTTTGTCTTCAGCACTTGTGTCTTCAGACTTTGTCTTCAGCACTTGTGTCTACAGACTGTCTTCAGACTTTGTGTTTTCAGACTTGTAATCAGTTGTTGTTTTCAGCTGTTGTGGTCTTCAGTATTTGTTGTGATGTCTGTGGGACTTAAAGGTTTTTCTGATCTGGCTCATTGGTTCTTTTGGTCCAACAAACTCCCCCTGAACCAATGCAGCCAAAACCTTTAACTTTATTGAGGTCCCACTTATTGTTGGCAGAATGGTTGGTCTTTTTCCTTCTTGATCAGTTAAGAAGATGACCATATAAGCACTGGCCTGGGAAGAAATCTCAGAGATCTGTTTGGCAAGGTATGAATGGGAACTCTGTTTTGGGGAACTGGACACAGAGTTGTTACCCCATTCATGAGATCTACTTCCCCATGATGAGTCTGTACGACTCTCGAACATAGGCCTCAAGGAGAACAACCTGTTCCTCCTTGGAGAGTTCTTCTACTCCTCCTTCAAAGAAGAAATCTTGACCATAATACTCAGATAAGTACTTTACAGTCCTGCCATTCTTCAACTCCATAGTAGTTATCTTCCTATAGACAAATCATCAGGATGAGTGCCCTCAAGAAGTAACTGGAGCTCATTCTTCTTAATGTCTTCAAGCTTCTTATATAATAACCCCTTTTTGATCATCTTGTTTTCCAGTAAGGCTTGAGGGGTCATTTTGATTGATGAGCCTTCTTGAATTCATCGATTATTTCCCAGGGTGAGACTACAATGGCCAACATGATTGTAGAGTCTATTTTTTTCTAACCTGGCCATTGTATCTATGTGGAATGGATCTTTTGTGGATTCTAGAACTCACCTTAGGGTCTGGCCATACTCTCACTCTCTCCTTTTGATACTGAAATGTGTGTCTGAGAGTGTACAGCCTCTGAGCATGCCCTTTCATGGCTTGTATAGATGATGACTGAGAAAATTCCTTGTCAACATCTTCAGTAGTTGCTCATCGTGCTGCTTCTGCTGTTCTTCATCTTCTATTTTGACTCTAACTGTTTCCCTTTATGAGTCAGGTTTGATCATGAGTTGACTCCTGGGTTCTGGTAGCCTTAGAACAGCAGAGAGTGGCAGACTATCATCTTCATCCTCTTCTTCTTCATCTTCTTCTATCCTTAGCACCCTTCTCCTACTTCTAGGTGCATCACTGGATGATGGTTGGGTTGTTTTTTGTGGTAAAGGAATTGGTTTTGAAGGTTGGGGATGTTTGGATTTGGGTTTTGAGATTTGTTTGGAGATTTGAGGGGTAGGTTGTTTTTGAGTGGGTGATTGGGAAGGTTGTTCAAGCATTTTGGTTATGAGTTTGGCTTTTGTGAGTCTTTCCATTTCAAACCTTTTTCCAGCCCCAGCCTCATCAAGTGCTTAAATGATTATCCCCTTATGAAATTGCTCAGACAAAAAGATTCTGGTGGCTATAGCCAGAATGCTGTCTCTGGTCCATGAACGAATCTCCATCAGTGATCTTCCTAAGTATTTGGCTATGAATCGAATCATGATCTCCAATCTCTCTTTCTCCAGCACATTGTACCCAGCCCATCTGTTTTGAATTTCCTCTACTTCCAACCTCCTGATCTCACTGTCTAGTGTGGCTGTAACATGGTAAGGTAAGCAACGCAGTTATGTCGTGGTTTCAGACTCATGGTCACCATGTTTAAGAGAGAGAAGCTCAGAAAATAACGGCTAATGAAACATTAGAGAAGAGGACATGTATTTATAGGGTAGGGGTTAGAAAATTACTGAAGGGTTTTGTGTTAGTCATCAGTAGTTTTAAACCGACTGTTGACATGGTATTACCCTTTCAGACGTTGAAACAGCTGAAGTCGTGGTTTTAGGCATTAGCAGTTAGAAAACTACTGAAGACCATGGTATTGACATCAGATGATGAAACAACTGAGGACTTGGTGTTTGTCATCAGTAGTTGTGAAACTACTGAAGACAGTGGTTTTGTCATCAGTTGTTGTAAACAGCTGATGACTTGGTATTAGTCATCAGTAGTTGTGAAACTACTGAAGACATGGTTTTGTCATCAGTTGTTGTAAACAGCTGATGACTTGGTACTAGTCATCAGTAGTTGTGAAACTACTGAAGACATGGTTTTGTCATCAGCTGTTGTAAACAGCTGAAGACTTGGTGTTAGTCATCAGTAGTTATAAAACTACTGAAGACATGGTTTTGCTTCAGTTGTTTAGAATGAAGCAGCAGTTGTAGAAACAATTGAAGAGAAAGTTCTCTTCAGTAGTTTTCGTCAATTCATAGCCTTTCAGCTGTTTCATACTGTCCTCAACACTTACTCATCAGACTTTGCATCTGCTTTTCAGGTGTTTCATAGGACGTCAGTACTTGTCTGTTAGTACTGATTTCAGTAGTTGTAACTACATCAGTAGTTGTAACTACATCAGTAGTTGTAACTACATCAGTAGTTGTAACTACATCAGTAGTTGTAACTACATCAGTAGTTTAGAACAGATAAAGTACTCCAGTACTTGTGAGACATTTAGCCGTCAGTAGTTATAAAAACTACTGAAGGTGAAAGAACTCATCAGTACTTATATGTGACATGGTTACCAATGATCACCGGTACTGTTTACTGAAATCATCAGTAGTTGTCACTTATTCTAGCTGCAGCATACCAAGCCTTAACACAAGGTTTTGGAAAGTAGAACTATCCAAAGGCTTAGTAAAAATATCTGCAAGCTCATCAGCACTAGGCACAAACTTAGGATCAATCACACCTTTTTCAAAACAATCCCGAATAAAGTGATGTCTGATCTCTATATGTTTGGTCCTAGAGTGCTGGACTGGATTTTTGACAATACACAGAGCTGAAGCACAATCCATTAATAATGGAGTCTTAGTCTCTGTAATGCCATAATCCAGAAGTTGGTTCTGAAGCCAGAGTACCTGAGAAGTGCAACTTGCAGCAGCAATGTACTCGGCTTCAGCAGTTGATGTAGCAACAGATATTTGTTTCTTACTCTGCCAAGAAATCAAACAATTGCCTAGGATTGACAACCACCAGAAGTTGACTTTCTAGTAACTTGCACCCTGCATAGTCACTATCTGAAAAAGCAACTAATTTACAAGAGTGTCCAGTGGAATACCATAAACCCAGAGATTATGTACTTTGCAAATATCTAAAGATGCTCTTGACTGCAATCAAATGAGACTCTTTAGGAGCAGCCTAAAATCTAGCACAACACATGTAGCAAACATAATATCTGGTCTAGAAGCTATTAAATACATCAAGGACCCAATCATACATCTGTAAAGTGTTCATCAACAGCTTTACCTTTCTGATCAGCATCCAGTTGTGTGGTGTTGCACATGGGAGTAGAACAGGGCTTACAGTTTTGTAAATCAAACTTATTCAAAAGATCTTCTGTATATTTTGACTGATGAATAAAGGTTCCATCAGCCTTTTGTTTAATTTGCAAGCCTAGAAAGAACTGTAATTCTCCTATAGCACTCATTTCAAACCTCTTTTTCATTAATGTTGTAAAATCATCACACAACTGGGGATCAGAGAATGCAAAAATGATATCATCAACATAAATCTGAACAAGTAGCTTATGCTGATCCACCTTCTTAATAAACAAAGTTTTATCAATGGAGCCTCTAGTGAAATTATTCTTAAGAAGAAAAGTGGAAAGTGTCTCATACCAGGCTCTAGGAGCTTGTTTCAACCAATAAAGAGCCTTATCAAGTTTATACACCCATTCAGGATGTTTATTATCCTCAAAACCTGGTGGTTGACACACATAAACTTCTTCTTTTATTTTACCATATAGAAATGCACTTTTGACATCCATTTGAAAAACTTTAAGATTGTGGAATGCAGCATAGGCTAAAAACAATCTGATTGCCTCTAGTCTGGCTACAGGGGCAAAGGTTTCATCATAGTCAATACCTTCTCTTGTGAAAACCCCTGTACTACCAATCTAGCCTTGTTCTTAACAATAAGCCCATTTTCATCAGTTTTATTCCTAAACACCCATTTAGTGCCTATTGCACACTTACCTGGGGGAAGAGGAACCAGTTCCCACACTTGCTGTTTCTTGAACTGAAGTAGCTCAGTTGCATGGCTTCAACCCATCCATTGTCTCTCAAAGCAACATGGTAGTTCTTTGGCTCTAGCTGACTGATGAAGAAAGCATAGAAGCAGAAGTTAGACAATTGACTTCTTGTTGAAACACCAGCATTGATATTACTAATAATCTGAGACATTGGGTGATTCTTCAGTTCTTGATAAACAATGAGATCTGTGCAACTGTTTGTAGGACCTTCAGCAGCAGCAGATGTTGATGCAGACTCTTGAAACCAAGAATTAGATGGTAACTGAAAAGATGTAGAGGAATCAGAGATCTCATCAGCATTTGTTTTGGATGGAAATGCTGAACCTACAGGAACATCAAATTTAGCAGACACAGGCAGTTGGTCACTAAACTTGAATAGGTGAGTGTTGATATTATCATCATCATCATCAATACCACCAGGTGGAAGACATGCTGCAGAAGATGATTTATCCACATGATCTGCAACAGCTGGAGGTTGATAAGGAACATATTGCAGTATGTCCAAATCAAACAAATCCATAGGTTTTGTGGAATCTTGTCCATAGGAGATTCATTAAACTTCACATGCAAAGTCTCTTCAACTATGTTTGTTCTGCAGTTGAAGACTCTGTATGCCCTGCATCCACCTTAGGATCAAATTGTTGGAGTTGATCCTTTGTGTTGAGAATAAAACAGGGACACCCAAATGCTTTGAAAAATGAAATTAGAGGAGCCAAGTGATGGAGAACTTCATATCGAGTCTTCATCAACCTCTGATTTACTAAGATTCTATTCTGCACATAGCAAGCTGTGTTACCAGCTTCAGCCCAAAAGGTCAGTGGCAAACCAGAGTCAGCCAGCATGGACCTTGCAGCTTCAATTAGAGTCCTGTTCTTCCTCTCCACTACTCCAGTTTGTTCTGGAGTCCGTGATATGCTAAACTGCCTTTTGATTCCATTTGAAAGATAGAAGTCATCAAGTGTATGGTTTCTGAATTCAGTACCATTGTCACTCCTAATACACTTGATTGGAAGGGAATACTGCTTCTCAACATACAACACAAAGTGAATAATCTTCTGAGCAACCTCATCCTTGAGTGTAGAAAGAAAGTCCATACAAATCTGGAGTAATCATCCATAATTACCAGACAGTATTTCTTCTTTGCCATGCTCATTACTCTCACAGGACCAAATAGATCCATATGCAGTAATTGCAAGCAGGCAGTGGACTTAGGCTCTTCAATAGGAGGGAATGAGACTTTGTGTTGTTTTCCTTTTAAACAAGCAATGCAGGTTCATCACAGTGGAACTCCTTTATTGGTAAGCCTCTAACTAAACTATTGTGGATTAGCTGATTCATGTTTTTGAAATTTACATGACCCAGCCTTCTGTGCCACAGTTTAGATTCTTGAGAAGAGGCTTTGGAAAATAGGCAAGGATTTCCTCTGAGATCTATTTTCTTGGAAAGATATAAGGCATACACTCTTCCTGTCCTGTTGGCTCTCAGGAGAGTGTGATCATCCAGCACCTTATCAATCAAATGCAGAACTTTGGATGACAGAATCCTACAGTTCTGACTGGTGAAAAGAGCAACATGGCCTTTATCACACATTTGACTGACACTCAAGAGATTGTACTTGAGATTTTCCACATGATTAACTTCATCAAACTTTATTTCTCCATTGGAGACAAAGCTGTTTCCAATGATGTAACCCCTAGCATCATTGCCAAAAAAAACAACCCCTTCTTTCCTTGAGAGTAGTCATGAAGAAGAGAGCTGTTCCCAGTCATGTGCATAGATCCCCCACTGTCTACATACCAGATGCTACTTTGGCATGTTGAAGAACCCTGCAATTATAAACAATCAGTTAGTTTTGGAGACCCAAACCTTTTTGGCTTTGGGCCTGGTCTCATCAACAGATGGTAAACTAACAGGTTTGATGGAAACAACAGCCTGAGAGGAAGAAGATGGTGAAGAAGAGGAATCCTTTGGCTTGGACCTCCTTTTCTGTGGTTTCAACATAGGAACATCTAATTGGTTAACTCTTCCCATAGATGTTGAACCATCATAACCAGCTGTGTCTGATTTTGTGATAAAGCTTTCAGCTCATCGGACACATTGCCACTGGAGTTTGATAAGTTCCTATGTTGCACCTTCTTCTTCTGAGCAATCTCAGCTATTACCTGTTTAACCCCTTCCTTTTTGGATTTCTTTATGGACTTAAGGGTTATAGGATTTGATGTTGCTGATACAAATGTCGTCTCAAACTCAGTTTTCATTTTATCCATTTTCTCTTTAATTTCCTCTTTATGTTTGAGTTTGGATCCTCTTTTGTACCAGCAATCATCTGTAAGATGATTGAACAAACCACATACTTCACATGGTTTCTTCTTCATCTTATGTTGATCATCAACTAAAGAGGATGAAACAACTGAAGACTTGCTCTTCAGTGCTTTGAAAGCATTGTTTTCTTTCTTGACTTCCTCTTTAGTAGTCTTCAAACTCTTTCTACTGACAGTTTTCTTCTTTTCAGTACTGACAGTGGTTGGAGTTTGAACTTCAGGTGTTAACTCTTGCTCTCCAGTCCTTTCAGGACTTTCAGAATTAACTCCTGAGTTGATCAACTCTTTGATCATGTGAGTGTCAGCAGCGGAACCATCAACATCAGCTGATAGGTTCTGAGAGGGCTTAGTGCTGACTTCTACTTCTGATTGTGCTGTATCAGAAAGTAGATCACATGATGAAATGGATTGGTTATTGCTCTCACCATCAGATTCTACCTCTGCTCTGGGAGTAAAATCTGTAGGTGGAGCAGTGTGATAATTGACTTTGTCCTTTCGCATTTGCCACAGTGCACAAATGCAGATAGGATGAAACTAAAGTAATAACACTACCGTATTTGCTACAGTGTGTTAATGCAAATGAATAAAATCACAACTTATATCTCCGCATTTTCTACAGTGCTCAAATGCTGATGAACTTTGTACTTCCTCATTTGTCACAGTACACTAATGCGAATGTCCAAGTCTACAGTGTGTAGATATGGATGTCATAAAATCACAAGTTCAACACTTCCGCATTTACAACAGTGAACAAATGCGGGTAGTCAAAGTCCAATTTTTTTTCTTCTGCATTTGCTACAGTTAACAAATGCGGATGAACAAAAGACTTAAAAAATTTACACTTCCGCATTTGCTAGGTAGTGACCGCATTTGCTCTTAAACTTGTAAAATGTTGTAAAAGTCATTATTTGACTATTTAAAGGAATTTAAACGGGTCATTTAATACTTTTGAAATTTGAAGAGTTCATAGTGAGACGAGCGCCAATACATAGTACACCCACTTCGATCATCTTCATCATAAACAACCAAAGATTTTTGTGTGATTCTACTTAACCCGTTCTTGTTATCGATTCCAAAACTACAGCTGCATCGCAAACAAGGTGAAATTTCCAAAAAATTCATCAAAACCAACTTTCAGACTGTTAAACCTAATCAAACAAAGAACCAAATGATAATGAAGGACACAAAAATTTGATTTATTGATGTAATATAATACCCTTTTCGACTTCAATGAACATGCAAACTAATAGAGAATTTACTCATCATGAAAACCTTTATGTCATGTTTGGTGCAAGAACAGAGCATGATGACAAATGAAAATGTGTAACAAATCAATGAAATAACATCTAATAAATGGTTCAAACATAGAAACTGTGATTTTTAAACAACAATTCACCATTTGATTGATGACAACAATGATATAGCAATGTCAAAAGTCATCTTTGACCATTTAATGTCAAACTGATAAACGATACATATGAGTTCTTATTAAAACTGACACACATGTCTTTTATGCAGATTATATGATAAATCTTTCATGGAGCAAGCTCCATAATGTTAGCGGTTATTTAAACCCTGATGTGCTAGAAGCTAAGGGACTCAGAGATATTATCAGATTCATCTAAACAACAAGGATAGCTTATGCTATCATTGTTAGACTCGACATCTATGAGAACCTCATTAGGTCTTTCTGGAATTCAGCTGACGTAATTGAAGCAGATGGTGTTAGAACTCTAGCCGGAAGAATTGACAATGATCACACTCTGAGCATCTCTTAAGATTCTGTTAGAAGATGCTTGCATTTTGTTCATGATGCTAATTCACCTCTAGAGCTGGATGATGATGAAATAACCACATTCTTGCTGAGATTGGTTATGAAGGAGGATTTGAAGCTAAACAAATTGTTAAAGGATTGGTTGATTTGCCTTGGAGATTCTAATCCACATGATTCAACACTGCTTATCCAAGAGAAAAAAGGATGGAATGATATTCCAATCACCACTTCCTCAGCAATCTATGCTCTCTGCACAAAAAGCCATTCAGTATGTCTGCCTGTGTTTTAAATGGCCTGACTTCAAACATACAAGAGGAGAGAAGATACAAGTTCTTGATGTATCCAAGATTCATTCAGTGCCTGATAAATGAAGCATTTCTAGATATTGCTACTGAGCGACCAGTGCTTGATATTCCTCATTACGATGCAAGATCATAAAAGTAAATAAGAAGAGGGATCCAGAAACTTTTAAAATGGAACTCACTCACCTCTTCTTCCTTGGATAATTCAACAGATAAATCAAGATCAAGGACAAGAACAGTCTGCTGATGAGCAAGCTGCACAACCATCACCACCACCATCACCACAACCTACGCCACAACCAACACAACAACCAACACCACAACCAACATCACAAGCAACACCACAACCAACACCACAACCAAGACAACAACCAACACCACAACCAACACCACAACTAACACCAAACCACACCAACAACCAACACCACAACCAACACCACAACCAACACCAGAAACAACCCCAACCATCACCAATATCATCACCTCATCAATCACCAATATCACCACCTCATCACTCACCAACATCACCACACCAACCATTGCCCACCCATGATAACCCAACTGAATTTGGAGATTCAACTAGCACTTCTAAAGCATCCAATCATCTTCAGATGAGGAGGATCAACATGCTCAAATGCCTGTAAAGAGAGCAACTTCTGAGTCTGCTCCCTCAGAGAGCTTTGCTGAAAAGGAGCATGAATTAAAAGAATTAAAAGAAAAATATGAAGCTGAAAAGAAGAGAAAGAGAAAGAGATTGACTACTTGAAAGCTGCCCTGAACCACTCTAGAAAGAAGTGAGTGCCATGTTGACACTCTTTCCATTCAACTATAGCTATGGAAGAGAGCAGATAACATTATTGAAGAACAAGCTAAATCATCTCCAATCTCCAAAGTCAAGTTGAAAGTCAAATAAAAGATCTCCAGACTGAAATGCTAATTGAAATTCAAGAAGTGTTGTGGCTGAAGAAAGTAAAAACGAAAACAAAAAGTTTTGATGATGAGAACCAATATTTCTCAGAGAATTATGTGAAAGACCTGATCTGCCCAAGATGCATATTAAGTTGATGTGGCTATGTGATATGATCCAAGTCGGGTCATACCCAATAACAAGCTAAACAAACACCAATAAAGAATGACACCAATTTAGAAAAGGGTTTTCTAAATCATTGCCTTTGTAGATGAACATCATTATATGGATAATTGTTCATATGGTACTATTTGTTTTTCATTATTTAGTCTTACTAAATAATAACAAATAAAAGGTACTAAGTTTATAAAGTTTAAATAAGTTTTAACTTTATAAACATAAGAGTTTAGTGAGTGTTTTAATCATGCAACAAAAAAAAAGAGTGGGAATCATTTCAAATGGATTTCGGCCGCCCACATGCTTGGGGGTCCTATCTTGTCTTGTAAATACACAAGAATTATGCATTACACACACTATCCTTCTTAACAAGACTTCTCTCCTACATGCAAAGGCTGATTTTTGCTCTCATCTTCCTCTCTCTCAATTTTTGAATGTGAAGAGAAAGGGCTTTTTTTTTTTTAAAACTAGAGAAGAAAAGAAAAGCTGAAAGTTTCAGCATCAAAAGGGGTTTTGTTGCTGAAAGTTGGTGTCAAGAAACCTAGCATTCAAGAGGTTCGTTGTGGCTTGGGATATCACCATCTTGAGGTCTTCTTGCTTGAAGATTTAGCCACGAAACTCATCCTTTTCACCTCAACGATATCGATTTTCAGCTGCTCCAAGGGTGTATTTAACATCCTATGTTTTTTTGTATGCATCTCGTATAATGATCCATGGTTTGGGGTTTGATTATTAAATGGTTTAATCATCATCATATTAGCAAGTTTTAAAACTATTATCTGCTGCGTTTTTCATATAAACAAGCTTATATGAACTTTGATAACTTGTTAAATCCCTTTAATGGCATCAGAGCCACTTATACGAATGCATACATGTATAAGACATTCTAGTTCATGGTTTTGTGTTGTGTGACACCATATGGCCGAGAGTTAGAGGGCTGAATGGTTACCCCTTTTGATTTTAAAGATATTATTTTATATGCATGTTAGGATCTTAAAATTTAGATCAGAGAGTTTTCTTTGTTTGGACAAAATCCATTTGTTCTTGGTTTATGTTGGCCAAGAATATGGGTTGAAAAGGGGCTGCCAAAAATCGATAGATATGTACATATTTGGATATGTTGTTTGGTTATGCATAACAAAGCTTGACCTTGGGATTGATTGATTGGTTGTCATGAATATTCATTTGGCTATGTAATAATTTAATTTTATGTTTCAAGCCCCGTTTTGTAATTTATTTTTTCATTTGGTTTGTAAAATAGATTAGAAGTTTTTACTTTACTAGAAAATTGTATTAGGATACATTTTGTGAGGATGCTCAAGATCGAGATTTGAAGAAAAGATGGACAAAGAGGATGCTTGAAGATGTGGTTTCAAGTGGGAGTCTCTTTTGCCATCCTTGTGTCATGTTCTTAACCTTACGACAAGACCTTGTGACACACTTGTTTTGGCTAACAGTGTGTTCAATCTAGTATGCTTTGTTATGCATATGTGAATGGATTGTTTTTGCTTATGTTGATGTTTGTTTGAATATTTGGATGTGATTAACAAACCGTCAATTAATACAAGCTATAACAAGCAATTGGTTCTCAAATCATTGAGCACAAATAGAATGGTTTTATAAAAGGATTAACGATTTGCAAAATAAAATGGGTTTTATTTAAAAGAACCAATAGGGTACCATATGGTTGAATGCATACAATCATATGGTACATAGAGCGTTCTAAACTAGAATTGTGAAAACGTAAATCCCTTTTAGAAACAAGTTTAACACCATCCTTTCACAACACTTAGGTTACTTGCAAACTCTTAGTGGGATAAAGGTCACCTAACCACTTTGAGGTAACTTGTAACTTGAGGTGAGAATACCATGATTATGGGATAAAGGTCACCTAACCACTTATATAATAAACTCCACACGTGTGTGTAAGTAGGACGACTTGATTTGTGAAATATATTGAATGGATCACCTAAAATATGTTTTACAAAGGTGTTGATGGGATAAACATGTCGTTTTAAACATAAGATGTCAAACGATCCCATACCATAGAAGTTGCATAGGTTACAATTGTCATTCATGACTACCTTGTTGATTTAAATAATGGGATAAAGGTCACCTAACCAATATTTAATATAACGTTGGATTCTAAATTTTATTTATTAATCGTCTATGAGATATCAAAGGGTATTGATAAATGAAATATAATTATATCAACAAATACTAAAACTGAACTTGGTAAAACCTTGTAGATGGCGGACAACAACAACGCTAATAACGATGTACCAAACCAAACAACCAATCTTTGAGGGTGATCCTTCAAAGGGATCGTCTAACACCTAACAACTTCATGGATTGGTACCGCAACTTGAGATCATTCTCAAGCAAGAAAGGCGGGCCTACATCCTTGATGATCCCATCCCCGATGAACCAACGAGGAGGATGAAGAGCCTATAACGATTGGGTTAGATATGTGGAAGACTCCATCCAGTCTCTTGCCTAATGTTAGCAAGTATACACCCGACCTCCAAAAGGAATATGAGCTCCATGGAGCTTATGATATGATCACCCAGTTGCGGGAAACGTTCTAGCAACAAGCTAGGGTGGAGCGCTTTGAAACGGTTCGAGTGCTTTATGCATGTCGGATGGAGGAATTCCAATTGGTTTCGTCTTATGTTCTTAACATGAAAAGCCACATTGACTGCCTTCAAAGGCTAAATTGTCCTTGTCTCTAAGGAGTTGGCCACGGATTTGATCCTTAATGGCCTAACTAAAAGATTCGAGGCTTTCGTCATGAATTACAAGATGAACGGATGGTACAAGAGCATAAATGAACTTCATTCGATGCTCAAAACGGCCGAGGCAGAATGGGTAAAAGGGTTTTATCTATTCTCACCATTAATGAAGGTGGGAAAAAGAGGAGGCCTCAACCCCTCCTAAGGCAATTGTTGCAAAGGCAAGGGGCAAGTTTGGGGAAAAAGGAAGATGGTTGTTAGGGCGGAACCTCCGAAGCCCAAGGAGAAAAAGCAAAGGTTGCTGCAAAATGACCCATGCTTCAAGTGTGGTGAGATAGGCATTGGATGAGAATTGTCCAGTCTATCTCAAAGAGTTGAAGGAAAAAGAGGGATGCGGGCAAACCTCAGGTACAATTTACATGATTCATATTGATCTTAATGTCATATCTTCCACACATGGGTATTGGATACGGATGTGGAACTCATATTTGCAATTTGTTGCAGGGGTTCAAAAGAAGTAGGGACTTCAATCAGGGATGTTAGCCTCTTCATGGGCAATGGAGCCAAGTCAAAGTTGAAGCTCGTGGGGACTACATCCTACAACTCCAAGTGGTTTGGAAGTTGATGGGGTTTGTTAGAACATAAATAAACAAGTTTAACCTTTTAAACTTTCTGAAAACACAGCGGAAGTAAAACATTATAACATGTTTATAAGCTGAAAATTCATGTCTTAATGGTGTTTTAAGATGAAAAACAAACCCAAATCAAAAGGATCTTTTATGTGAATAAACAAGCTATGAACATAATAAAGTGAACATAAAATCACAGCTTTATAAGCTGTGATAAACTACCTTCCCAGCTGAAATGTTGACCAAAGAAGGGAATAAGATGCTCAAAATCTCGGCCAAGACTCCAAGAAGAGGAGCCCTCAAGTTAGTATACCCCAAGCTTGTGAGCAAAGCACCTTCTTGTTAGGAAGAATAACACCAAGAACAACTCCAAAATCTCTTTTCTGGCTGCTGCTGTTCGTAAACTTCAGGAGAGAAGAAGAGTGTTTTGGGTGTTTTGTATGTGAAGAAGATTAGTTTGGAGAGTCCTACACTCTACCTTAAGAGTGTGTGTGTTACCAAGATAAAAGAAAGGAACCTTATTGGCCCATGGGTGGCCGAAACTTGTTCAAAAGGCTGGATTCCCTATCTTTTAATCTCTTGTTGACACATTAAAAGTTTATGGACCCTCTTGGATTTTTAATGTGTGACAAGTGCAAGAACCATACTATATGTTTTATGCACTAATCTTTAATTAACATTTTAATTAAAGATCACTAACATTACATTATCTTATGTTATTTAAACCTTTTAAATAACAATTGATTAATAAAATCCATCAACAAATCATCCTTATGATTTGACTCATTTCACATATAATTGTTTAGAAAACCAATTTCCTAATTTGGTGTTATTATTTAATGGCATGATCACATCATCAATTAAATAATCGTTTGTGTTTGCAAAGCTTATTATTGGGTATAACCGACTTGGATCATAACGTACTACCACATCAATATTCTAAGTGTCTTGGGCACATAGAATCCTACAATCTCCCACTTGCCCAAGATTCATAGAAGATTGATGCAAGTAGTAAATACCACCTAACAACGGTTTACTACCCTTAATACGCATGACTTATAGCCATTCAATAATATCATCTTATCAAGAATCCTACTTGAAATGATTTAGGTGAATCAATCATCTATCCTTTTGTTACAGATGTCATGTTAAATCCAAGGACACAGAATGATCATTCCTTGTGATTTAACTTAATCAGGCCTTAGACATCTAACTCTCAACGAATAAGAGGAACAAAATCCATCTTGACTACATACGTTTTCACAAACACCTCGTGTCATACCTGAACATACCCTTATGTACTGTCCACTATTTCAGGACAGTGAAGAATTAGCTCAAGGTATAATACTTGGTGAATATCAAACCCAATATGTATCTCAGGTCGGAGGATAACAATGATATTCGCCTTTACTCAAATTTACTTATGATCAATCAATAAGTTCCATGTAGTAAAATTTGAGATGCGGGTTAGTCCAATATTTGTATCCCACAAATATCTATGAACCTTGGTAGCAACCCATTGCTCATATTCATCCTTATGAATATCAACCAATCCAAGTTCATAATAATCTTACCCTCACACTTTTTCCCACAAGTATGAACGACTACGGACATTTAGAGTAAACAATTTACTCATGGATTAAACATGCTAAATTGGAACATTAATTGAAACATTATAACCAAATAATTTTATTCAAATAATAAAGAGTTCCACATATCCAAATACAAAATTTACAGATCAAATCCAATCACTAGAATATCTAAGTCCCATGGCACAAGTATGACCTTCATGCTTTGCCTTTTCAAGGAGCTTCGTGAGAGGATCCGCAATGTTCTGATCCGTGTGAACTTTGCGAATACATATCTTTCCCTTTTCAACTTCATCTTGTATGTAGTTAAATCTCCGCTCAATGTGCCTTGTCTTTTGATGAGCACGAGGTTCCTTGATTTGAGCAATCGCACCCTCGTTATCACAAAAGATCTCTAGGGGGTCCTGAATGGAAGGGACAACCCCAGATCGGCAATGAATTTCTTCAACCATGCAGCTTCTTGAGCTGCCAATGAGGCGGCAACGTATTCTAATTTTGTAGTTGATAGAGCCACCACATCCTGCTTGGAGCTCTTCCAAGAGACCGCTCCTCCATTTAGAATGAAAATATATCCGGATTGTGACCAAGAATCATCACGATCAGTTTGGAAACTCGCATCCGTGTAACCCTTTATAACGAGTTCCTCATCACCACATCCATAGATTAGGAACATATCTCTTGTCCTCCTTAGGTACTTAAGTATGTTCTTAACAGCCATCCAATGACTGTTTCCAGGATTTTGCTAGTAACGACTTGTCATGCTTAAGGTGCATGACACGTCCGGTCGAGTGCATATCATTGCATACACGATGGATCCAATAGAAGATGCGTATGGGATTGCCTTCATTTTATCTTGCTCATCCTTTGAGCTAGGACATTGAGTCGTACTCAATATCGTTCCTCTTTGAATAGGTACGGTACCTTTCGTAGAGTTCTCCATCTTGAACCTTTTCAAGATTTTATCAATACACGCACTTTGATTTAAACCAATCAACCGCCTTCATCTATCCCTATAGATCTTTATTCCTAGAATAAGGCGGCTTCTCCAAGATCCTTAATGGAAAAACAACTTCCAAGCCAGGTTTTTACACCTTCCAAGGTTGGAATGTCATTTCCAAAGAGTAGTATGTCATCAACATACAATACTAGGAAAGTTACTATGCTCCCACTAGCCTTCTTATACACACAAGCCTCATCAGCGTTTTGATGAAGCCAAATTTCTTTACCTCATCAAAATGATGATTCCAGCTTCTCGACGCTTGCTTCAATCCATAGATTGATTTCTTTAACTTGCAACTTTATTAGGATGTTTTGGATCGACCAAACCTTCAGGCTGAACCATATAGACATCTTCCTCAAGATATCTATTTAGGAAAGCGGTTTTGACATCCATTTGCCAAATCTCATAATCATAATGAGCAACTATGGCAAACAATATCCTTATAGGCTTTAGCATTACAACAGGTGTGAAAGTTTCATCATAGTCACCCCTTGAGTTTGAGTGAAACCCTTTGCTACAAGTCTAGGTTTATAAGTATCCAAGTTTCCATGCATATCGTTTTTTTCTTGAATACCCACTTGCTTCCAACTACTTTGGAATTAAGAGGTGGTACAACCAAGTCCCATACTTGATTGTCATGCATGGATTGCATCTCAACGCTCATGGCCTCGAGCCATTTGTCACAATCTGAATTGGACACTGCATCATGGTATGTGGTCGGTTCATCTGAATCTACCACATAGCATCCATCCATGAAAAATCCATATCTTTCAGGTAGATTACTAGTTCTACCACTTCTGCGAACATTTTGTGTGTATTGATCAACCATTTGATCATCTTCAACATCCTCATGTTGAGTGCTAGTTTCAACCAAATGTGCATCAGGTTGTGGTTCTTGATCCTCCTCAAGATCCACTGTTCTACTGCTAGTTCCTTCCATGAGGAACTTTGCTTCTAAGAACTCACCCTTTCTGTCAACAAACACCTTTTGTTCCAGTCGATCATAGAAATAATATCCCATAGAATCTCTAGGGTATCCACAAAGATACACTTGGTGGATCGGACTTCCAATTTGTTTGGGGTGGGAGTCTTAACATAAGCCTCACAACCCCCGACCCTTAAGTATGATAGGGATGGAACTTTTCCATGCCATATTTCAAAAGGTGTCCTTTCCACCTTTTTGGTTGGGGCCATATTTAGAATACGGGCCATGGAGAGCAAAGCGCAACCCCAAAATGATAGAGGTAATGTGCTTCTAGCCATCATAGATTGAATCATATCCAATAAGGTTCGATTCCTCCTCTCAGACACACCATTATGTTGTGGTGTTCCAGGTGGAGTGATTTGTGAGACAATCCCACAACTCCTAAGATGATCTTGGAAAGCATCACTTAGGTATTCACCTCCTCTATCGGTACGGAGAACTTTAATCGACTTGTTGAGTTGATTTTCCACTTCATTCTTGAAGATTTTGAACATTTCAAAAGCTTCATCTTTGTGCTTTAATAAGTACACATACCCATAGTGACTATAATCGTCGGTAAAGGTAATGAAGTATCTTTCACCATTCCTAGTCATTGGCTTAAAAGGACCACATACATCCAAATGTATGATTCCAAAAATCTTTTGCCCTTTCGTTAGTTCCACTAAAGGGTGCCTTAGTCATTTTACCTTGTAAACAAGATTCACACACATCAATGAATCACATTCCTTTGTTTTCAAAAGACCATTCTTTTGAAGTGTTTGTATACGTTTCTTGTTTATATGACCAAGACGACAATGCCAAAGATAGGTATCACTCAAATCCAACTTGAGTTTCTTGGCGCTAGTTTGGTACAATGAACTATTTAAATTATTTTCATGAACCAATTCATAAATACCATTAATGGGTATAGCTTTAAAATAGAACATATCATTTAAAGAAACATGAATATCATTTTCAATAAAATAATACATAATCATAAAGTCTTAATTGGGATACTGAAATAATGTTCCTAGTCAAACTAGGAGCATACAAAACATTCTTCAAAATAACATCCAAGCCACTTGGAAGTTTTAAGATGTAGTCCCCACGAGCTTCAACTTGGACTTTGGTTCCATTGCCCATGAAGAGGCTAACATCCCCTTGATTGAAGTCCCTACTTCTTTTGAACCCCTGCAACAAATTGCAAATATGAGTTCCACATCCGGTATGTAATACCCATGTGTTTGAAGATGTAACATTAAGATCAATATGAATCATGTATATTGTACCTGAGGTCTGCCTGGCATCCCTCTTGGCTTCAACTCTTTGAGATGGACAGGACAATTTCTTGCCCAATGTCCAATCTCCCCACACTTGAAGCATGGGTCATTCGTAGCAACCTTTTGCTTCTTCTCTTGTGGTTTGGGTGGCACCCTTACCACCCCTTTCCCCTTTCCCCATACGGGTCCCTTACCCTTGGCAACCTTTGCTTTGGGTGCGGGATGAGGCCTTTTCTTATTCCCACCTTCATTGATGGTGAGAACGGGTAAAACCCTTTTACCCATGGCCGCCTCGGCCATTTTCAGCATTGAGTGAAGCTCACCAATGCTTTTGTCCCAAGCATTCATGTTGTAGTTCAACACGAATGTCTCGAACTTCTTTGTAAGGCCATTAAGGATCAAATCCATGGCTAATTCCTTCGAGACAGGACAATTAAGCCTCTCGAGGCGGTCAATATGACTTTTCTTCTTAAGTACATAAGATGAAACAGATTGGTTGTCGTCCAAATGACATGCATGGAGTGCTCGAACCGTTTCGAAGCGCTCAACCCTTGCTTGCGTTTGGAACGTTTCCTTCAGCTGGGTTATCATGTCATATGCTCCGTGATGTTCATACTCCTTTTGGAGATCCGGAGTCATGCTCGCTAGCATGAGACAAGACACTTGGACAAAGTCCTCAGTGTACTTGAGCCAATCGTTGTAGCCTCCTCATCATCCTCAGTAGGTTGATCGGGGATAGGGTCGTCTAAAACATATGATCTTCTCTCTTGCTTGAGAACGATTCTCATGTTTCGATACCAATCAATAAAGTTGTTATGATTTAGACGTTCCTTTTGGAGGATCGCTCGTAATGATTGCTTTGACGCGGATGAGTTATCGTGATTATCATTGTTGGTGGTCATCTACAAAATTTAACAAAGATCTATTTTAGTATTTTCGATATTGTTATTTTTTAATAATTAATGCCTTTTAAGGTCATTTTTATATTAAAATCTAGAACCCAACATTACATTTAAATTGTGGTAGGTGACCTTTATCCCACGATTTAAATTAATAAGGTGGTCAACGTTTGACGATTGCAACCATTTGCAACTTCTAGAAATATGGGATCGACTTGAAACATCATATGTAAAGTCGGCATGTTAATCCCATCAACACCATTTGGAAACCACACCGTAGGTGATCCATTTGACATGGTTTGCAAATCAAGATACTCTACTTACACCTACGTGTGAGTTTGCCAAAATAAGTGGTTAGGTGACCTTTATCCCACAAATAAGGCATTCTCACCTCAAGTCGCAAGTTCCCTCAAAATGGTTAGGTGATCTTTATCCCACTAAGAGTTCCCAAGTGACTCAAGTGTTGTGTAAAAGGACGGTGTTGATCTTGTTTAAGATTTTAGAGATTTCATAATACAAGTTTCAGAAAACTCTATGTACTTGTATTTGCATGCTTTCAAATACAAGGTACCCTATGGTCCTTTGATCAAAACCAATTTTAATCTTTAAAATCATTAATCAATTTAATAACCTTTTATTAATTTTTAATGATAAAGAACCATTAATTTTCAGCTTGTTAAGTTTGTTAATTAGTTTGTAATGCATGTCAAAATTTCAACCATACAATCAAATAACAAACATTCAAACAAGCATAAACATATAAACATGAGTGCATAACCATAGCCACTAAGTTGACAACACTTGTTTGCCATCACAAGTGTCATCATAAGGTCTTTCCTATGGGTTGAAATCAACACAAAATTGAGGTCATCATAGACCACCACTTGAACTTGCATTCATATGCTTCAAGTTCCATGTCATTGATGTCCATCTTTGGGTCTTGATCTTGTGCATCTTCCTTTTACAAAATTGTATCCTAATACATTTTTCTAATAAAAGAAATGCACCTAATCTATAAATTACATAACCAATGAACAAATAATTACAACCCAAATAATAAACATAAATATTACAACCCAATTGAATGAATAAAAGCAACCATTCCAATCATCCAAATCAAAAGTGCCAAGGCTAGGTTATGCACACTAACATCCAATGAACATATCATCCAAACATATAATAAAACCCCACTTAAAACCATCAAATTTGAGCCAACATAAACTGAAATTTTGGGTTTTAAACATTGTTCAAACAATCAACATTTCATAATATATATCTTTCAAGGTCTAATCACTAGCATGTGTGATATGACTTTGAAAGTTTGGGGAATCATTCATACAAAATAGCAGCCCAAAATCAGCCTATAATTAGTGATACACTTCTTTAAAACCGATTTTAAAGACTAATAACAAGCAAGTTATCCACATAACCGGCTCTTGATGCCATTGATGGGGTTTGTTAGAACACAAAATAAACAAGTTTAACCTTTTAAACTTTCTGAAAAACGCAGCGGAAGTAAAGCATTATAACATGTTTATAAGCTGAAAAATTTCATGTTCTTAATGGTGTTTTAAGATGAAAAACAAACCCAAATCAAAAGGATCTTTTATGTGAATAAACAAGCTATGAACATAATAAAGTGAACATAAAATCACAGCTTCATAAAGCTGTGATAAACTACCTTCCCAGCTGAAATGTCGACCAAAAGAAAGGGAATAAGATGCTCAAAATCTCGGCCAAGACTCCAAGAAGAGGAGCCCTCAAGTTAGTATACCCCAAGCTTGTGAGCAAAGCACCTTCTTGTTAGGAAGAATAACACCAAGAACAACTCCAAAATCTCTTTTCTGGCTGCTGCTGTTCGTAAACTTCAGGAGAGAAGAAGAGTGTTTTGGGTGTTTTTTATGTGAAGAAGATTAGTTTGAAGAGTCCTACACTCTACCTTAAAGAGTGTGTGTGTTACCAAGATAAAAGAAAGGAACCTTATTGGCCCATGGGGTGGCCGAAACTTGTTCAAAAGGCTGGGATTCCCTCTCTTTTAATCTCTTGTTGACACATTAAAAGTTTATGGACCCTCTTGGATTTTTAATGTGTGACAAGTGCAAGAACCATACTAATATGTTTTATGCACTAATCTTTAATTAAACATTTTAATTAAAGATCACTAACATTACATTATCTTATGTTATTTAAACCCTTTTAAATAACAATGTGATTAATAAAATCCATCAACAAATCATCCTTATGATTTGACCCATTTCACATATAATGTTTAGAAAACCAATTTACTAAATTGGTGTGTTATTATTTAATTGCATGATCGCATCATAAATTAAATAATCGTTTGTGTTTGCAAAGCTTATTATATGGTATAACCCGACTTGGATCATAACGTACTAACCACATCAATATTCTAAGTGTCTTGGGCACATAAAATCCTACAGAAGTAACTTTGAAGAATGTTTTGTATGCTCCTAGTTTGACTAGGAACATTATCTCTGTATCCCAATAAGACATTATGATTATGTATTATCTTTTGTTGAAAATGATATTCATATTTCTTTAAATGATATGTTCTATTTTAAAGCTATTCCCTAATGGTATTTATGAATTGGTTCATGAAAATACTTTAAATAGTTCATTGTACCAAACTAACACCAAGAAACTCAAGTTGGATTTGAGTGATACCTATCTTTGGCATTGTCGTCTTGGTCATATAAACAAGAAACGTATACAAATACTTCAAAAGAATGGTCTTTTAAAAACAAATGAATGTGATTCATTTGATATATGTGAATCTTGTTTACAAGGAAAAATGACTAAGGCACCGTTTAGTGGAACTAACAAAAGGGCAAAAGATTTATTAGGTATCATACATTCGGATGTATGTGGTCCTTTTAAGCCAATGACTAGGAATGGTGAAAGATACTTTATTACCTTTACCGACGATTATAGTCGCTATGGGTACGTGTACTTATTAAGGCACAAAGATGAAGCTTTTGAAACGTTCAAAATCTTCAAGAATGAAGTAGAAAATCAACTTAACAAGTCGATTAAAGTTCTTCGTACCGATAGAGGAGGTGAATACCTAAGTGATGCCTTTCAAGATCATCATAGGAGTTGTGGGATTGCCTCACAACTCACTCCACCTGGAACACCACAACATAATGGTGTGTCTGAGAGGAGGAATCGAACCTTATTAGATATAGTTTGATCTATGATGGCTTGAAGCACATTGCCTCTATCATTTTGGGGTTTCGCTTTGCTCTCCGCGGCCCGTATTCTGAATATGGCCCCAACCAAAAGGATGGAAAAGACACCTTTTGAGATATGGCATGGAAGAGTTCCATCCCTATCATACTTAAGGGTCTGGGGTTGTGTGGCTTATGTTAAGACTCCCACCCCAAACAAATTGGAAGTCCGATCCACCAAGTGTATCTTTATTAGATATCCTAGAGATTCTATGGGGTATTATTTCTATGATCCACCGGAACAAAAGGTGTTGGTTGCCAGAAAGGGTGAGTCTTAGAAGCAAAGTTGCTTATAGAAGAAACTAGCAGTAGAACAGTGGATCTTGAGGAGGATCAAGAACCACAACCGGATGCACGTTTGATTGAAACTTGCACTCAACATGAGGATGTTGAGATGATCAAGCGGTTGATCAATACACACAAAACGTTTGCAGAAGTTGCAGAACTAGTAATCCACCTGAAAGATACAGATTTTTCATGGATGGATGCTATGTGGTAGAATCAGATGAACCAATCACATACCATGATGCAGAGTCCAATTCGGATTGTGACAAATGGCTTGAAGCCATGAACGTTGAGATGCAATCCATGTATGACAATCAAGTTTGGGAACTTGTTGTACCACCTCTCAACTCCAAGGTAGTTGGAAGTAAGTGGGTTTTCAAGAAGAAAACTGACATGCATGGAAACTGGGATACTTATAAGGCTAGACTTGTAGCAAAGGGTTTTACTCAAACTCAAGGAGTTGATTATGATGAAACTTTCTCACCTGTTGCGATGCTAAAGTCAATAAGGATATTGTTTGCCATAGCTGCTCATTATGATTATGAGATTTGGCAAATGGATGTCAAAACCACTTTCCAGAATGGATATTTGAGGAAGATGTCTATATGGTTCAGCCTGAAGGTTTTGTTAATCCAAAACATCCTAATAAAGTATGCAAGTTAAAGAAATCAATCTATGGATTGATACAAGCGTCAAGAAGCTGGAATCATCGTTTTCATGAGGAAGTCAACAAATTGGCTTCATTAAAAACACTGATGAGCTTGTGTGTATAAGAAGGCTAGTGGGAGCATAATAACTTTCCTAGTATTATATGTCGATGACATTCTACTGTTTGGGAATGACGTTCCAACAATCGAAGGTGTAAAAGCCTGGCTTGGAAGCTTCTTTTCCATTAAGGATCATGGTGAAGCCGCCTATATTCTGGGAATAAAGATCTATAGGGATAGATCGAGGCGGCTGATTGGTTTGAATCAAAGTGCATACATTGACAAAATCTTGAAAAGATTCAAGATGGAAAACTCTAATAAAGGTACTGTACCTATTCAGAGAGGGACAATATTGAGTACAACTCAATGTCCAAGCTCAAAGGAGGAGCATAATAGAATGAAGGCAATCCCATATGCATCTGCTATAGGATCCATCATGTATGCAATGATATGCACTAGACCGGACGTGTCATATGCTTTAAGCATGGCAAGTAGATACCAGCAAAATCCTGGTGATGGTCATTGGATGGCTGTCAAGAACATCCTAAAGTACCTAAGGAGGACTAAGGACATGTTCTTGATCTACGGGTCTGGTGAAGAGGAACTCGTTGTAAAGGTTACACGGATGCGAGTTTCCAAACCGGTCGAGATGATTCACGATCTCAATCGGGGTACATCTTTATCCTGAATGGGGGAGCTGTTTCTTGGAAAAGCTCAAAGCAAGAAGTCGTAGCATTGTCCACTACAGAGTCAGAATACATCGCCGCTTCATTGGCAGCACAGGAAGCTGCATGGTTGAAGAAATTCATAGCCGATCTAGGGGTAATCCCTTCCATTCAGGATCCTCTGGAGATTCTTTGTGATAACGAGGGTGCGATTGCACAAATCAAGGAACCCCGTGCACATCAGAATACAAGGCACATTGAGCGGAGATTCAACTACATAAAGGATGAAGTTGAAAAGGGAAAGATATGTATTCGCAAAGTTCACACTGATAAAAACATTGCGGATCCACTCACAAAACTCCTTGAAAAGGCAAAGCATGAAGGTCATGCTTGTGCCATGGGACTTCGATATTCTAGTGACTGGATTTGATTTTATATTTTGTATTTGGATATTGGAACTTATGTTTTTTTGACTTAATTATATGGTTATAACTTTCATTTGTTCTTCTATTTTAGCATGTTTTAAATCCGTGAATAAATAAGTTATTCTAAACGTCCGTAGTCGATCATACTTGTGGGAACAACTATGAATGTAAGACTATAATGAACTTGGATTGGTTGATATTCATAAGCTATGAATATAGAGCAAGAGGTTGCTACCAAAGTTTATTGATATCTATGGGATATACGTATAGGATAGACCCGCTCTCAATTATTTCATCATGGAATCCTTGTGATTAGTCATAAGAGATATTGAGTAAAGGCGAATATCATTTTATCCTCAAACCTAAGATACATATTGGGTCTTGATATTCACCAAGTATTGCACTTTGACTTAGTACTTTGTTGTTCTGAAAAATTGGCAGTACATAAGGCTGAGTTCAGGTATGACATGAGGTGATTGTGAGAGACGTATGTAGTCAAGATGGAATTTGTTCCTCTTATTCGTTGAGAGTTAGATGTCTAGGGCCTGTTAAAGTTAAATCATTTAAGAATGATGATTCTGTGTCTCTGGGATTTAACATGACATCTGTAACAAAAGGATAGATGATTAATTCACCTAAAACATTTCAAGTAAGGTACTTGAGGATGACGATGTTATTGAATGGCACTTAATCATATACATTAGGGGTAGCAAACCGTTGCTAGGAATTATTTTCTACTTGCATCAACCTTCTATGAATCTTGTGCAAGTGGGAGATTGAAAGACCTGATCTGCCCAAGATGCATATTAAGTTGATGTGGCTAGTGTGATATGATCCAAGTCGGGTCATACCCAATAACAAGCTAAACAAACACCAATAAATTATGACACCAATTTAGAAAATGGGTTTTCTAAATCATTGCCTTTGTAGATGAACATCATTATATGGATAATTGTTCATATGGTACTATTTGTTTTTCATTATTTAGTCTTACTAAATAATAACAAATAAAAGGTACTAAGTTTATAAAGTTTAAATAAGTTTTAACTTTCTAAACATAAGAGTTTAATGAGTGTTTTAATTATGCAACAAAACAAAAGAGTGGGAATCCATTTCAAATGGATTTCAGCCGCCCACATGCTTGGGGGTCCCATCTTTGTCTTGTAAATACACAAGAATTAATGCATTACGCACTATCCTTCTTAACAAGACTTCTCTCCTACATGCAAAGGCTGATTTTTGCTCTCATCTTCCTCTCTCTCAATTTTCGAATTTTCGAATTGAGTCAGGCAGCTGATCACTAAACCTGAAGAGGTGAGTACTGCATTCATCATCATCATCAGTAGTACCACCAGGTGGTGAACTGTTGACAGGAGCAACAGCAGGAGTTTGATAAGGAACATATTGCAGTATGTCCAAATCAAATAACTCCACAGGACTTTGTGGAATCTTGTCCTTTGGAGATTCATTAATCTTAACATGTAGAGTTTCTTCAACCATCTTTGTTCTGCAGTTGAAGACTCTGTATGCCTTGCAAGTAGATGAATAACCAACAAAGTACCCTGCATCCACCTTAGGATCAAATTTATGGAGTTGATCCTTTGTGTTGAGAATGAAACAGGGACACCCAAATGCTTTGAAAAATGAAATCAGAGGAGCCAAATGATGGAGAACTTCATATGGAGTCTTCATCAACCTCTGATTTACTAAAACTCTATTTTGCACATAACAAGCTGTGTTGACAGCTTCAGCCCAAAAGGTCAGTGGCAAACCTGAGTCAACCAGCATGGACCTTGCAGCTTCAATGAGGGTCCTGTTCTTTCTCTCCACTACTCCATTTTGTTCTGGAGTCCTTGGAATGCTGAACTGCCTTTTGATTCCCTTTGAAAGATAGAAGTCATCAAGTGTATGATTTCTGAACTCAGTTCCATTATCACTCCTAATACACTTGATTGGAAGGGAATACTGCTTCTCAATGTACAGCACAAAGTGAATAATCTTCTGAGCAGCCTCATCCTTTGAGTGTAGAAAGAAAGTCCATACAAATCTGGAGTAATCATCCACAATTACCAGACAGTATTTCTTCTTTGCCATGCTCATTACTCTCACAGGACCAAATAGATCCATATGCAGTAATTGCAAGCAGGCAGTGGACTTGGACACTTCAATAGGAGGGAATGAGACTTTGTGCTGTTTTCCTTTTAAACAAGCAGTGCAAGTTTCATCACAGTGGAACTCCTTTATTGGTAAGCCTCTGACTAAACTATTGTGGCTAAGCTGATTCATGTTTTTGAGATTAACATGACCAAGCCTCCTGTGCCACAGTTTAGATTCTTGAGAAGAGGCTTTGGAAAATAGGCAAGGATTGCCTTTGAGATCTATCTTCTTAGAGAGATCTAAGGCATACACTCTTCCTGTCCTGTTGGCTTTCAGGAGAGTGTGATCATCCAACACCTTGTCAATCAAGTGCAAAACTTTGGATGACAGAATCCTACAGTTTTGACTGGTGAAAAGGGCAACATGGCCTTTATCACACATTTGACTGACACTCAAGAGATTGTACTTGAGAT
Organism: Flaveria trinervia; assembly: GCA_025506515.1. Taxonomy (NCBI): domain Eukaryota; kingdom Viridiplantae; phylum Streptophyta; class Magnoliopsida; order Asterales; family Asteraceae; genus Flaveria; species Flaveria trinervia. The sequence continues at coordinate 38,569,234 of CM046458.1, read as the reverse complement.
TTTCCACATGATTAACATCATCAAATTTGATTTCTCCATTGGAGACAAAGCCCTTACTGATGATGTAACCCCTAGCATCATTGCCAAAAGAGACAAATCCCCTCTTTCCTTGAGAGTAGTCATGAAGAAGAGAGCTGTTCCCAGTCACGTGCATAGATCCCCCACTGTCTACATACCAGATGCTACTTTGGCATGTTGAAGAACCCTGCAATAATAAACAATCAGTTAGTTTTAGAGACCCAAACCTTTTTGGTTTTGGGCCTGGTCTCATCAGTAGATGGTAAACTTACAGGTTTATTTGAAACAACAGCCTGAGAGGAAGAAGATGGTGTAGAAGAGGAGTCCTTTGGCTTGGACCTCCTTTTCTGTGGTTTCAACATAGGAGAATCTAGTTGGTTAACTCTACCCATAGATGTTGTACCATCATCACCAGCTGTGTCTGATTTTGTGATAAAGCTTTCAGCTCATCAGACACATTGCTAGTGGAGTTTGATAAGTTCCTATGTTGCACCTTCTTCTTCTGAGCACCCTCAGCTGTCACCTGTTTAACCCCTTCCTTTTTGGATTTCTTTAAGGACTTAAGGGTTACAGGATTTGATGTTGCTGATACAAATGTGGTCTCAAACTCAGTTTTCATTTTTACCATTTTCTCATTAATTTCTTCTTTTTGTTTGAGTTTGGAACCTCTTTTGTACCAACAATCATCTGTAAGATGATTGAACAAACCACATACTTCACATGGTTTCTTGTTCATCTTAGGTTGATCATCAACTAAAGAGGGTGAAGCAACAGAAGACTTGTTCTTCAATGCTTTGGAAGCATTGGTTGCTTTCTTGACTACCTCTTTAGTAGTCTTCAAACTCTTTCTACTACCAGTTTTCTTCTCTTCAGTACTGACAGCAGTTGAGGTTTGAACTTCAGGTGTTAAATCCTGCTCTCTAGTCCTTTCAGGACCTTCAGGATTAACTCCTGAGTTGATCAACTCATTAATCATGTGAATGTCAGCATTTGAACCATCAACATCAGCTGATAGGTTCAAAGAGGGCTTGATGCTGACTGCTACTTCTGATTGTGCTGTATCAGAAGGTAGATCACATGATGTGATGGATTGGTTATCACTCTCACCATCAGATTCTACCTCTGCTCTTGGTGTAAAATCTGTAGGTGGAGCAGTGTGATTGTAACCAATTCCAAACTTCACATTTGAAGCAGACTGCTTACTAAGAAGCATTTCAAAACCTTTGCATGATTGTACCCATCTATCACACTCGACCTGGGTAACTGCAAGGGTTTCTTTGAGATCTTTGTACTTCTCTAGAAGTACTTCTTCTCTAGCCTTATCATCAATTATTGGCAATTCAGTTTATAAATCTTATCATTTTTATCTTTGAGCACAAACTCAAACTCAGCTTTGTTTTTGGAAATTATTTGTTCTAGCTCAATGTTCTTATTAATTAGAGCTACATTTGCTTCTCTAGTGGAAGCAAATGCTTCTATGCATGGTTCAGAACATAATTTGGCTTTTGCCTCAGAGGATACCTGTGATACCTGAGGTGTAGAGGCATTGGAAAATGAAGTATCAGCAGACTCCAAAGCCATAAGAGCTAGATTCCCAAAGGGACTGTCACCACCATGTTGACCAGCACCTGAGAACAGTTGATCATGACCAGACAAGTCATCTGGTAAACTGCTCCAGTCAACAACTCCTGGGGTGAAGAAGCTGTGTTGTTGAGATTGAGGTTGTTGATGAGATTGGGAAGGCTGAGGTTCTGGTAGTGCATGAGGTTGTGGTGTCATAGGAACTTGAACTTGATTTGACTGTGGCATGTAATAACAAGGGTACGGATACGGCATTTGACCCTGAGGAACAAAATATGCCGGAGATTGTTGTTGAGGATGATGACTAGAGGTGACAGGATGTTGCCCTCTGTGTTGTTGACTATTGCCAGGAAAAGTCACAAAGGGTGCAGTGGAGTTAGATCCAGTTGATCTACACTCTCTTGCAAAGTGTCCAAGCCTTTGGCATTTGTGACACCTCAACTTGCTCTTGTCAAAACCAACTTTGGTTTTGCCAGAGAGTCCTGGGAATTTTATTCCAGTTCTTTTGTAGAACTTCTGAGATCTGATATTTATCAAGGCCATTTGGCTCAAAATATCCATCTCTTCTAAGTCATCATCAGCAATCCCCTTGAGATCATCCATAATGAAACATAGATTGTCATTATTACACACAGTAAACTGACCATCAATACTCACAAATTCAGAATCAGAAGTGCTTGAAGAGAAATTAATATGCTCATCATACTGGCATTCAGATGAAGCATATTCTGACTCATGACCCACCAAGGCAGTGTTGCCTTGTACAAAGTCTTCAGTGAGCTTTCCAGATGAAGACAGCTTTCTCTTCTGTTCTATCTCTCTCTCAAAAGTTAGCAGTTTCCATGGAGTTGGGTGAGAGATAGTTTGTCCAAACTTGCACTGGAGCGTAGGACAATAGTATATGTGTCCCATCTCTCCGGCAGTGATCTGAGAAATCTGTTATTCATCTGAATATTGGTGTATTCAAGTTTGACCATTTTTAGTTCAGAGATCAAACAAGAGAACCGCTCATATTGTTGAGTCAGTGTCTCACCCTTTCTATGAGAGAATGTCTCATATTGTTGGGCAAGAATTTCTCTATTATTTGCCAAGACCTCATCTGTTCCTCCAAATTTTTCTTTCAAGGCATTCCAGAGGTCATGGGCAGTTTCATGATGCATAGCCCAGAATAGATTTCATTAGGCAGTGCCATGGCCAGAATTCCATGGGCTTTTGCGTCAATTTCAAGCAACTTCTTATCCTCATCTGAGTATTGCTCCCTCCTCTTCGGAACCAATTGATTGGTTTCCGGTTATTCACCATAGGCTTGTGTGGACCATGTACCACTGATGTCCAACACCCTGCGCTGTTAACAGACAGGTGATGGAGCATACGTCTTTGCCATATGTTATACTCATTCCTAACCAGCATAGGTGGCTTGGTTGAGGAACCAGTATTGTGAGGATCATTGGAAGGAGTAGTCATTTTCAGTTCAAAAACATTTAGTTCAAGCTTTTAAAAGTTTTAGACAGACCACAACAAACTCAATGAGAACCAAGAAAAGATCTCAGGATGAATGAGCAGAAATACAGAAAATTCAATCTCTATAACCGTTTCTTGCAAAAACAAAAGATAATTCAATCAAACTTAGATCTTGAATAGTAGTTTCAATGATCAATTATTAGATCGATCAATGATGAACCTGCTCTGATACCATTTGACAGGATCAGTGATCACAAGTTTGATGTATTAGGATACAAAGCAGCGGAATACAAACAAGAATTAGACAAATTGTAGCAAGCAATTGATATTTGTAAGCATCACAAGCGCATACGGTTATAGGGAGAGAATATATATTTCTGATTTCAAGGAATGTTTATGGATGAAGAATATTTCTAATCAAATCATTCGTTTATTGAATTCATTCATCTCATTCATCGTCGTTACAATGAGTTGTCACTCCTTATATAGAGTGCAACAATCACTGCTGTTATCACGGAAAGTGATAACTAGCAGATCTAATACAAGAATAACTAATTCTTAACAAACTACTGAATGTTCACAACTACTGAGAACATATCAGCATGTTAAGTACAAAATATAAAACTACTGAAACTACAACGACTGAAGAACAAGCTCTTCAGTCGTTTTACAAAACTACTGAAACATAAAAATATAAAACTACTGATATCACAACTACTGAAGAAGTACTCTTCAGCTGTTGTGACAAACTACTGAGGCTTCAGTACTTGATCTTCAGACTTTGACCTTCAGGTGTTTCATCAGCTGATGACTTCAGTAGATATCATCAGCTGATGCCTTCAGTCTTTGTCTTCAGACCTTGTACATCAGTTGTTGATCTTCAGCACTTGTAAACTCTTCAGCTGTTGTACTTCAGTACTTTGGTCTTTCAGCTTCAGCACTTGTGTTCTTCAGCTGTTGTACTTCAGCACTTTGGTTCTTCAGCTGTTGAGGTCTTCAGCACTTGATCTTCAGCTGTTGAAGTCTTCAGCACTTGTCAAACTACTGATGAGGCTTTCAGCAGTTGTTGTGATACCATGTGGGACTTAGAGGTTTTCTGATCTTGGCTCATTGGTTCTTTTGGTCCAACAATATGTCCCTTTAGAGGTTCCCCATTAGATTTTTCAGCACAACCCTTGAGTTGTTAAAGTTGATGCTTTTCACCATTCCATGAACTAGGCAACTAGTTCATATGGGATTTGATCCCATCCCCCAGAATTGTTTGATAAGCATTGTTAGACAACATGCAGCAGGAACTTCCAGTTGTAAGAGCAGTTGAACTTATAGACAGTAGACCTACTAACATCGCCACCATAACCCATCAGGGTTGAATGGGATTGTGTGAGAGTGATATTCTTACTGAGAATCAAATATGATAATCAAGTCAATGATTGAGTGGCAAAAACAAACAATCAAAGAACATTCAAGCAAGAAAAATACTCATAAATGATGTTTGTATTGATATATGAAAGTTGATAAGTTACAGAGAATAATTACAACAAAAAATCTCTACCCATCAGCCATCACCTCAGTACGAGGTTAACTATTCTATTTATAGGCAGACAAGATGCCTTTACAAAATAACTAAACTACCCCTGATCTATTACATCAGAAACTAGTCTAAGTCTTGATCTGCATCTCTGCTTGTTCATCCGCATTGACAAATGCGGATGAGTTAATTTTGATTAGCATTTCTACTTGATCATCAGCATTAGTAAGTTGGTCATCCGTATTGATTAATGCGGATGAACAAATACTTGTGCGCATTTGGTTGGTCATCCACATTTATCAATGCGGATGATCAAAGTCTTGTCCGCATCTTCTTTTGTTCTTCCACATTAGTCAATGTGGAAGAGTAACTTGTTCTTCAGCATTAGTATTATGTCTTCCACATTAGTTAATGTGGAAGAGTAAACACTTGACCGCATCAGAGTTTTGTCTTCCGCATTAACTAATGCGGAAGATAACACTTATTTTTTTTTGCAGATCTTCATCCGCATTTCATCTTGGACTTGTAGGATTCCAGCTGAACAATCATCAATTCACCCATTGAGTTGGCATGTATGATCCTTTCAGGGTGCAACAATACTCCCGTAAGGATTATACAGCCTGTTTTTCCTCAATGTTTAGGAGGTGACTAATGTTGTGAAGATTCAGCTGGGTCTTCAGGAAGTAGTATGAATGCAGCTTTAATGGGATCCAGGATAGCCTTGATCATGTTTACAAAATCAGTTGGTTCTGACATCCTGTCTCTACTCAGCACATGTATTTTCATTCTGCTCATGTGTAGATGGCTTCCATAGTAACTTTTTCAGTGAAATAGGCTCCCATATAGAGATTGTCGAAAGACCATCTTTATGAATCAATAAACTCCCTCCCATGTCCACTTCATGCTTAACAATATTTCGAAGTTGCAGTGGTGTTTTCTTCTTCTTTCTTTTGTGTCTTTTAATATTTATTCTATCATAGGCCAGTTTCAACAACTTGATGCATTTCGGAAAGAAGTGCATGTCTTGTTCACTTAATTTATTGTTTAATTCCCTGAAGTGTCTCGTATAAATGTAGTGGATGTATGATTCATCAAGTAGTCTTACTTCATATCCACTGAATAGTCTTATGTCAGCTCCTTCTTTTCCTCCCCACTTCCTTTCTATCACCATCTCATAGGTTTTCTTATCATAGTACACGTTTGAGATGGGAGTGGAGGAATGAGTACCAGATACTACTTTTCTCTTCAATGACTCAGTTGGCTTTACCTTCACTCAGGGAATACAATTTCCTCTGCTTCCATCTTTTTCTTCTTATCCAGGGGATTGACAAAAGTTTTATCTTTTCTTAAGCAAATTGTCTTTAATGAATTGAAGTTGTTTGTTCTTCTGAACATCTTAGTATGTTGTCAAATTCACATCCCTTGAACATAGCTGTATGATTGATTAGTTCAAGTTGAGCTAGCTCCTTCAAATCATGAATCTCAAGGGCATTTACTAGAGCTGAGTACTCTGTAAAGAATTATACTAGCCCTGAGATTCTCTTCACCATGAACATGTTCCATGTGCTGTCATACTTCTGGGCTATTATCTTCTGATCTACCTTTCCCTTGGGAGTGGACACCCCCCTGATCAGTTCTTCAATAGTCAGTCCTTCTTGCAGCTTCAACTGAGATGGTTCTGCAAACCATTCAGGGTATTTCTGGAGCACTGGGGCAAGTAGTTCTTGGTCTTTTTGGTTCAACAACATGTCTTCAACTGACACTCTGCTTCTGGGTTTGGTCCTTTTCAATTCTTCTTCTAGTTTCTTGAGTTTATCTTTCTTTTCATTGATCAATTGAAGAGTGGCAGCCCTTAAAGAATTTGTCTTCATGTTGGCAATCCTTCTTCTTGTGAATCCTTGACTTGAGAGATATTCCTTCATTTCCTTATCAAACATGTTATAAGGATCAGGAAATAATGATTCATGGGATGAGGTTGATTTCTTCATTTGAGACAGTTTTTGTAGGGGAACCCTTCTTGGCAGTGGTATTTCATACCTGTGGATTTCTTCAATGATGATCTTTATGTTTTGGAGTATCCTTTGTCATTGTCTTCTCATATTTAGTGTCTATTGTTGGATTAGGCAACAATTTCACTTTCTCTTCCTCTCCTTCATTCTCTCATAGGTCATTCCAAAAACATGGCTTTAATCATCAAGTCATCAGTTTGAGCTTTGTTACCATGTCTTCCCCTGACTGTTCTGCTTTAATAGGACTGTCCATGAGAACATCCTTTTCAACTTTATATTCGTCAGCAATTTCTCCTTCTTCTAAATCAATTGCTCTAGCCAACTTTTTCAACTGTGCTTCTGCCTGCTCATGTTCTTCAAAAATTCAGCAATTGTTGCTAAACTTCTTGGGTCATCTTTTTGTTTCTTTGCTGGTTCTTCTTCAGTTATCGGTCTCTTACCTTTAGCTTTTTCAGCCAATACTTCCTCTTTCATGAGTATGTTTGAAGTTGAGAGCTAGAGGTTGCAGTTTGTTCTTCTGGTTCAGGGACCTTTTCAGGTCTACTTGGCTCTTGATCCTTCATTTTACTTTTCTTATTTTCTTTCTGTTTAGTTTCAGTTTCTTCTTTCCTTTCTTGTTCATATCTTTCTTTAAGTTCTTCTTTTTGTTCTTCAGTTAATGATATATTAGAGACAATTAATTCTTTTTCCAAAGGCACTGGTGATTTGGGAATAAAGACAATAGGCTCTGCCTCGGTTCTTTGATTGTTTATGAATTCCCAGAATCATCATCAATGCTGAATTGTTTAGATGCAAAACCATCCAAAGCACTAAAGAGTTCTTCAAATTCACCTTTTTCAGAGTCTGAATAACCAGTGTTTCTAGAATACACTACCATGTCTAGGCTTTGGTCTTTGATCTCAGTTTGACCTTCATCATCTACTTGTTCTTCATTCTGATCTATTAATTGGTTGTCATCATCATTAACCTTTTATTGTTTTTCTTTCTCATCGTCATCCTTCACTTCAGTTCTTTTGATCATCATTTCAAGCTTGGATATTCTTTTGTTCTTGCTCTCAATTTCCTTTTCAAGTTTTGAGATGATATCAGCTTGTTCTTCTATGTTGTTTTCTTGTTCCTCCATTGCAATAGTTTGTATTTCAAGAGTATCTACATGTCCACTCACTTCTTCTCTTGAGTGTTTCAGTGCAGCTTTTAAATTCTCAATCTTTTTGTCTTGCTCTTTTTGTTCAGCTGCATATTTCTCTTTAAGTTCTTTCAATTCACATTCTTTCTCATCCAGTTCCAGGATTCTGTCATTGATGATTCCTGCTCTTCTGTTTAAATTTCTTTCCATCCTTTCCACTTTGAGTAACAACTCAGATATTAATTCATCTTTTTCATCAGGCCTGTTGATGTTGGATTCAGCATAACTCTCTGAAGGAGCAGCCTCAGAACATTCTTTCATAGCTTTGGTTTGATCATGATTATCCTCCTCATCAGAAGATGATTTGGATGATTTGATGCACTTGTCGATCCTTTTGTTTCAGCAGGGTGATCAAGTGATGATGGTAAACGTTGGTAAGGAGAAATAGGTGATTGGTGTGGTGATATTGGAGATTGATGATGTGGTGATATAGGTGTAGGTTGAGTGGTCATTGGTGGTGTTGGTTGTGGAGTTGAGAGTGATGATGGTTGAGGTAATGTTTGAAGAGATGGTTGTGTAGAAGGTTGTGGTATTTGTTGTGGTGATGGCATTGTGATGGTATTGGGGATTGTATTGGAGATGGTATTGGGGATGGTATTGGTGATGGTATTTGTGATGGTTATGGAGTTGGTTGAGCTATTAGTTGTGGAGGTGGTTGTGCTTGACCTGCTTGATGTATTTGTTGAAGCATCCAAGGAAGAAGTGGTGAAGGGGCACTACTGTAAAAGTTCCTTGGGTCCTTCTTCTTGATGTACTTATAGGATCTTGCATCATAATGAGGAATGTTAAGCACAGGTCCTTCATTAACAATGTCATGAAATGATTCATTGTTTAGACATCGAATGAATCTGGGGTACATTAGAAACTTGTATCTCAACCCTTCGTGAATGTTGGAGATTAGGCCATTGAATACATATGCACACCTGTTAAACCGTCTGTTGGTGTAGAGAGCACAGATTGTAGAAGATGTGAGGACTGGAATGTCATTCAATCCTATTTTCCTTTTAGACAGACAATGTTGGAACATATGAATAGGAATCTCCAATTTCAGAGAAAAATGTGGTTACTAATCCTTTGACTATCTGTTTTGCTTCATAATTCCCTTCATAACCAATTTTAGAGAAAAAATCAGTTAGTTCCACATCATCCAATTCAAGAGGATCATCTGCATTATCATTGAACTGCAGACATCTTCTAACCGACTCTTCTGTGATCCTCGGAGTGAGTTCATTGTTGATTCTCCCAGTTAGAATTTTCACTCCATCCTCTTCAACCACTTCAGCTGATTCCCAGAATGACCTGATTGGATTCTCGTAGATTGTTGGTCTTACTATCATGGCATATGCTACCCTTGTGGTAGATAAGAATCTTACCATATCTCTAATACCTTCGGCTTTAGGCACATCAGGGTTTAGATAAGCGCTAACGTTATGGAGCTTGCTCCATGTAAGATTTGCCATGTAATCTGCACAAGAGGCATGTGTGTTAGTTAACAATTTAGACTTTAACTTTGATTTGATTTGTTAATGTGACTTTTATTTGTTACACATTTTTCTTTTTCATTTTGCTCTGTTTTTCGCAGTAAACATGATTATCAAAGTTTTCAATATGAGTTGAATTCCTATCAATTTATATGTTTATTGAGATCAAAAATGTGTATTGCATCACATTAATAAGTTTGATTTTTGTGTTCTTCAATATTATTCGGTTCATTGTTCGACTTATGTTAACAGTCTGAGACTTAGGTCTTGGTTTCAAAATCTGTTGAAGTTATACCTTATCTTCGAAATAACTGTGGTACTGAATCGATGACAAGAATGTTTTAAGAAGAAACCCAAGAAAATCTTTGAATGTTCATGATGACGATGATCATTGATGGTGGTCTACTGTAGGTTTGCGCTAGTCTCACTATAAATCTCTCAAGTTTGAAAAGTATTAAATTCCTTTAAATAGTCAAATAATACAATTTGTAAAATTTTATAAGTTTACAAGCAGATAGAGTCAACACTGTAGCAAATGCTAAAGGTTAATTTGTTTGATTTTGGTGATCCACGTTTGTTGACTGTAGCAAATGCGGAAGACGAACTTTTGACATTGACAGTCTGCATTTGACTACTTTTGGTCATCTGCATTTGTGATTGTAGCTAATGCGGAAGGTTTTATTTTTTGACTAACTGTCCGCATTACCCTACTGTTACAAATGCGGAAGAACAACATTGTATGAGTATTGTAACAAACCCGGTTGAGTTGCTTGTTTTACCATATCCGTATTTGTACAGTAGCAAATCCGATAGAACAAAGTCAATTAGCATTTGTGCAACTACATCAAATGCGGTTGACAAGTCAACACCGCACTGTAGCAAATGCGATAGAGACCTGTTCATACGCATTTGTTGACTGTATCAAATGCGCTAGAGTAAATTTCACATTCACTTCACACACTAATGCGGTAGAGTAAAATCATTGTCCGCATTAGTTGCACTTCAAAAATTATTGTTACCCGCATTAGTTACATGCATGGGTTACCTTCACCCGCATTAACTAATGCACTTACCTACATTACCTTTTGAACTTAATCAAACCTTAATGTGATTGAATTGATTATTCATCTTATGAAGAGGTGTCCTTGATTGATTTTTCTTATGAAGTTGGCTGTTGAAGTTGTTAATTTTTGCTTGGATTGACTTGTTTGTCACAACTAATACAAGTTTCCCAATTTTAACAAATCTTGGGCTTATCATGCTTCTAAGAATCTGCATAAGCTGAGATATAATGGTAAAACTTATTGCAACAACACCAACTAAAACTCTTTTTGTTTTGTTTTTCAAAATTAAGTTAATAAACAAAAATTTAGACTTACTCAAATCTTTTAAATTACTCCCCCTAAAGTTTATATCCACATTTGGATAGAAACATTAAAGATTAATTTTTTAACATTATTTTGATTAATATAATAATGAAGAGAAAAATCTCTTTGTTAGGATCATATCAATCTTACATTACACACGTGCATCCTTTATGATTAAATGGACAAGATTATAACTTGAAGATTGAATGTATGTTTGTCCTCTTAAACTCATACCTGGTTAATATTTTGATGCAAATGACTTTTATCATGTTTTGGTTGATTTATTATTCAATGTGTACCTCACACACATAAGCATGAAATGATCAAGCCTCCTTATATAATGCATGGTAGAACTTTTTCACAACTTTTCTTACCAGGTTACTTAAGTCATGAAATCTTATTTTCACTGATCCACATTGGGATTCTTTTAATTTGATCCTTTTTCATGTTGATCCACATTGGGATTCTTTTCACTTCACTTTGGAAGGTGATCCATGATAGGATTCTTTTGTTCATTCACTTGGAATGTATTACTTTGTTGATTCATCCAATTTGTGGATGTGTTCCACGTTGGGAATCTTTTGGATCATGACATCTGCACTATGTGCAAGTTTCATCAGGTCTTTGCTCAGCCAAACAAAATGAAGCATGATGTGGTGAAAGAGATTCATAAAGTATCATTACCTGGTGTGTTTAGGCTACTACACACACATGCATTCGGATAAGCCAATACATACCTGTACTTTGTGATGAGTGTTTCACGATTGAATATGTCTTTAATTCATCACTGCATGTTCTTTTCATCCAAGTTGAGCCTACCAACATATCTGGTAAGTCATTTCAGTCTTTTACATTTTGAAATTAAGCACGGTGAATGATATAACGACTGTAATTATATCATTTCCCAAAGATTTTTTTGTTCATAACACATGATTTCTTTTTGTGATTTTTTTCTCATGTTTTAATTTATTTTTGATGTTTTTCATAGTTTTTACTCAAGGTTAATCATGCCAATTGACTAAACCAAAAATTCAAACCTACTAGGTTCAAATGCCTTTATAAGCAAATGAGCTAATTGATTTTCAGTTGGTACTTGAATCAATTTGATTAAACCCATTTCAGCACAGTCCCTCAAAAATGATATCTAATTTCAATATGTTTTGTTTTTGAGTGCTGAATTGGATTATTAGTTATAAAGACAGCAGTTGTTTCTCAATAGAAATTGGTGTATGCAAAAAGTTAAAACCATAATCAAGCATCTGGTTTTGAATCCAGAGAACATGAGAGCAACATGCTGAAGCAACAATATACTCAGCTTCTGCTGTGGACACAGACACATTTGTCTGCTTCTTGCATTGCCAGGATACTAGTCTGGGACCAAAAATTGACAACCGCTAGAAGTAGATTTTCTGTTGAAGTTGCATCCTTCATAATCACTGTCTGTGTAGGCATAGAGATTAAATTCTCCTTTCTTTGGATACCATAATCCAAGAGCTGGTTTGCCCTTTAGATATCTGAATATCCTCTTGACTGTGTTCACATGTGATTCTTTTGGAACAGCTTGATATCTAGCACACACACAAACACCAAACATAATGTCAGGCCTACTGGCTGTTAGATACATAAGTGAACTATCATTGATCGATAGTGAGTTTGATCCACTGATTTTCCTTCAGGGTTAGGTCCAATCTTCACTTTAGTATCTACAGGAGTTCTGATAGACTGACAGTCAGCAAAGTGGAATTTCTTCAGCATGGTTTCTATAGATTTTGATTGATTGATGAAGATTCCATCTGCTGTTTGCTGGACTTGCACCCCTAGAAAGAATGTGAGTTCCCCATAGCACTCATTTGGAACTTTGAATGCATAAGATCTTCAAATTCTTTTGCAGAGTTGCTTGTTTGTCGAGCCAAATATAATGTCATACATGTAGATATGGACTAACAACATGTCTTTTCCTCTTATTCTTCTGAAGAGAGTCTGATCAATCTTTCCTCTTTCATACCCATGTTCAAGAAGAAAGGATGATAGAGTCTCATACCACTTTCTTGGAGCTTGATGAAGACCATACAAAGCTTTGTCAAGCTTGTACACTCTGTGAGGGAAATCTGGATCTTCAAAGGTAGGTGGTTGACTTACATAGACTTCTTTAGCAATCTTTCCATACAAGAAGGCACACTTTACATCCATTTGATAAACACTAAATTTCATGGACGTAGAATATGCAAGAAAGATTCTGATTGCTTCTAGTTTGGCAACATGTGCAAACACTTCGTCGTAGTCAATTCCTTCTTCCAGAGTGAATCCCTGTGCCACTAGTCTTTCTTTATTTCTGATGACTATCCCTCTATCATTAGTCTTGTTCCTGTACAGCCATCTGCTACCGATAGGGTATTGTCCTTCGGGAAGATCTACCAGCTGCCATACTTCTTGTTTCTTGAATTGGAGCAACTCTTCCTGCATTGCTTCAATCCAACTACTGTCTTGAAGCGCCTCTTTGATGTTTTAGGGTACTGTTTGACATAGAAAGCAGAGAACAAACAGATGTTTGCAATACTGGACTTGCTTCTTGTCACCCTCTCATTAAGATCAGCAATAATGATTTCAACTGGATGATTCTTGTTTATTCTTGTGGTTAGAATAGTGTCACCAGCCATAGTTACGTCAAGATTGGAGACATTCAGTTCATTATGGTCAGAGGCACATTCCTCTTGTATTGTTGTTGAATTATGAAGATTGTCAACTTCTGTTTTAGTAACTGCTATATCTTTAGCAACACTGAGGTTGCTTGCATCATTTGAAGTACCTTGAGTTTCTTCTGGATGAGAAGCCTATTTATGATGTCTGATCTCATGTGACAAGTCATCTGAGTGAGAAGGTACAAGGCTCGGACCTTCTTCAGAAGAAACACTAAGGTTTTGTGATAGATGTGTGATGGGATCAGCTTGAAGAGGAACTTCTTCATTCATATGTTCATCAGATGTAGGTGGAATCAATGGATAATTGTCTCTTCTTTCTACAGTTGATGAAGTGTCACTAGAATGTATATTTGCTCCATGAGACAAGTGAAATTGGTCAAATGATTTAGTAAATGTGTCAATATCAAACAACCAATCAACACCATTTGTAGATTTGGGAAACGAATGTTCTTTGAATTGAACATTCGTAGATTCATCAATAATGTTCAGTCTAGGATTGAACACTCTGTAAGCCTTTGAGACGGAAGAATAACCTACAAAAAATCCTTCATCAGACTTAGATGAAAATTTTCCAAAATGATCACGGTGTTTAATATTGAGAATGGACAACCAAATGAATTGAGGAATCCAATAAACGGTATCCTATGAAACATCAGTTCATAAGGTGTCATGTTACTTTCTTTAACAATTAGAGTTCAATTTTGCACAAAGCACGATGTGTTAACTGCTTCTGCCCAGAAGGTGATTGGCAGTTTAGCATCGGCTAGCATCGTTCTTACTGCTTCAATCAGTGTTCTATTTCGCCTTTCAGCTACCCCATTTTGTTGAGGAGTTCTAGCTGCATTGAATTGATGGGCAATGCCTTTGGTTGCACAAAAGGAACTCATATTCTCATTTTTGAATTCTGTACCATCATCACTTCTTATTATTTTGACTTTGAGATCAAGTTGATTTTCAATTTTAGTGATAAATTCTTGAATGATTTGGGATGCTTCATTTTTATGAAGTAGGAAGAACACCCATGTGACTCGAGAAAAGTCATCAATGATCACTAAACAATATTGTTTCTTTTCCATACTCGTTACATGAGTTGGTCCAAACAGATCCATGTGAAGTAACTTCAATGGACTATTGTTAGTGTTCACCAGCTTGGTTTTGTGAGACGATTTGTGTTGTTTTCCTTTGAGGCACGCCGAGCATTGATCAATAAAATTGAATTCTTTTTGAGAAGACCAATTACATGGTTTCCTTTGACTAACTTGTTCATATCTTTAAAGTTAGTGTGCCCCAAACATCTATGCCAAAGCTGTGACTCATCAAATGATGCTTTAGATAAAAGACATGTTTCTTCCTTTGGTGATGTAGAACACAGGTTTAAGATATATGTATTATTCTTCCTTGGAGTCTTTAAGACAACCCATTCTTCAGGAATCTGAAATCCAGGTTTCAAAATGTAGCAGTAAGTGTCTGTAAAGTGAGCGGAATATTTTTTGTCGCAGATCTGAGACACGCTTAGCAGATTGAAATTCAGTTGTTCACAGTAATTCACTCTGTCAAACCTTCAAAGAAAAAGAACTAATTAGAATCAGGAACCCAAGCCATGATGGTCTTGGGTTTCCCGTTCCTATTCATGATAGTCACCTCCTGGTATTTCCCTCTGAGTAGTGATTTAGATGGAGGTGATTTGGGTGACTTTTGGTAATGAATTGGTCGAGTCATCTCATCAACATCTACTGAGGATTCAGATGAATAATGAAATCATTGGTCTCTATTTCTTTGTAAAAGTTTAGCCCGAGTTTCATTATCAAAAGTTGGTTTTTGCTTAGGAAGGTCAAGTTTGTGTTTCATTGTGAGATGAATTCTTTGAGCCTTACTAAATCCTTCGAGTTATTTCTGTCATTTGTTGATCTAGGTGTCTTAGATTGAGTATTATGAAGATAAGGTCTTACAGAATGCATCATAGTAGATGTTTTTTAGATGGGTTTGTGTTGTGGAATTCTCAACCCCTTCTTATTAAAGTAACAATCAGATGTATTGTGATTGTTCATGTCACAGATTGAACAATACTTGTTGAAATAGCATTTTTGGTGGAGTGATTGTTCATATCATAGATAGAACAATATTGATTGAAGAAGCATTTATCTGTCTTGTGATTGAACATGTCACAAATATCACAATACATTGTTTGTTTCTCGAATCAGATTTTTCTTTGTGTGACTCAACTGATACTTTCTTTTGATGAGTCACTTTCTTTTCTTTAGGTGATGAATCAAAATCAGCCCTTTTAGTAGATTGTTTCACAACACTACTTTTGTTTAGTTGTCTAGGCTATTTCTATTTCTTCAACCTACTTCTCACCTCTTTCTCAAATTGGTCAACATGTTCTTTATTACAGATATCAAACCTAACTCCCTGCCTTAATTTTGATGACTGAGGGTCTGATGAAGTTTTATGTGTTGAACTCAGTTTTACAGTTGGTTTCTTTTTCAGTGAAACCTTTTCTTATTTGCTTGATTTTTGTGGAGATACAATCTACTCTCAGTAGTGGGTTTCACTGTTTTGTCATATTTCTTTTTGCCTTGTAAAATAGATGGTATGAATTTTATAAAAGGTACAATTGCTTTTACAGGGCTTGATGGTTTCTTGACATTCACTATCTTGTCTGAGCACTCTTTGATTTTGATTGGGTGCCCTAACTTGATTTCATCCTCATGGTTTCAAAATAAACATCAGGTTTGTTTTGAGGTTTTGTCACTTGTTTCACTACTGATTTATGTTCCATAGTTTTAGTTCGATTGATTCAGAGAGTGATACAGAGTCAGCATGACAGTGTAATTGTCATTGTATGGTGGAGGACATGAATTGTACCCAATCCTTGACATGTCCTTTGGATCCTTTTATGAATCCAGCATTTCTTGCAGCTTGACTGAACACATTTGAAACTTTTCAAGTTTCACTTCAGTCATAGATTGTTGAGCTTTAGCTTGAGCTAACTTTTCAGTAAGTAGCTCATTTTCAGCTGCAAGATTGTATTTGTCACCATGCAATTTTTATATGTCAGAAATGAGAGATTTGATTTTGATTTGAAAAATTTTTAGTTCTCTCTCCATCATTTCTGACTTCACCTTTTCTTCTTTAATTTTATCATCCAGTTTATGATTGTGTTCTCTATACTCTTGTAATTCATTTTTGCATTTCTCATTACAAAGGTTAGTTTTTACCTTAGTAGGCATTGAAGATGGTCCATCATTGATGTGAGCCATAAGATCATGATTCTAGAATTGAGGCTTGACTTCCTCAGCATACACACTCCAGTCACATATCCCATCTTGTTTGATCAGAAGGGCACTGGCAGAAGGCTGACTACTTGCATGGGCTTTATTAGTCAGATGTGGTTGATTCTGGTATGTTGTTGATGATGAGAATGATGGTATTGTTGTTGTTGATTGTTGAGTGATAGCTTGAATTGGGCTGTTATGATGATTGACCATGAGAGTTCCTTGAATGGTTGTTTCTTTTAGGGGCATTGCACTCTCTTGAGAAATGGCCAGTCATGCCACACTTGAAGCATTTTACCAGGGATTTGTCATATCCAAGTTTTGTGTTCTCATTCAGGCTCAACTTTCTTTCTTTTCTAGAGAATTTCTTTGCTCTCATGGCAATCATTGCCATTTGCCACTGTAGATCCATCTCCTCAGCATCAACAGGATCTATTTCTTCTAATTCTTCCTGTATTAGATGGGCAGAAGTGAGTCTTCCCCCAAGATATGCTTCAAAACTTGCAACAAAGGCATTGTAAGTTGCCTTTTGCTTTTCTGATTTTAAGTCTTCTAGAGAGATTGGAGGAGCAGTGGAGACTTTTGGTGCTTGAGCTGAAGTTGAAGGGTGATTGAATGGTGGAGATGCAATGAACCCAGTATTGTTCATTTGACCTCTTGATGAGATGAAGCCATCTTCCTCTGTGATGAAAGCATTTTCAACAGAATGTGATTCTGAAGGGAATTTGTAGGCTTCAATCACTCTTGGCCCACTTAGATTTCTGCTTCGTTCATCAAGTTCCAAAGCTTCAGTCTTGGCTATCATAATGTATAGAGTGGTACTCTCAAGATCAAGAGTATTTTTTAGCATTGTGACATTTTGCTTCCAGCTTTCAGGTAGACTGTGAAGCATTTTCTTGTTAAGTTCTTAATGTTGTATGAAACACCCATAATTTCCAAGTCATTGACCAACTGTACAAGTCTGTGCAGTTCTTTTGATATGGATTCTCCTTTGATGTGATGGAAGGTTTCATACTGATTGACCAGCTTGTCTTTGTTAATTTCAGCAACTTCACTCCTACCTTCACACATAATTTTGAGAGCATCCCAAACAACTTTAGCAGTTCCATATTTTTCCAATCTTTTCAGCACATCCATTTTGAGTGCGTGAGTCAAAATAGAGTATGCTTTGAGATCAATTTTGATTTTCTTATAGTCATCTTCATCCAGAGTTAAGTCTTCAATTGGTATTCTAGCAGTCTTGTACAGTGCAGCTTGAGCTGTTGATAGAGTAACAGGATATGTGGACCCTTACATATTGTGATCCAAAAGTCAGGATCTACACCTTTAATATAATTTCTAAACCGTATTCTCCATTGTTTAAACTCAGATTTGTGTTTAAGTATGGGAGGTTTAGGTGTATGACCTAATTCAGAGTAGAATCCATGTTGATTTGTGTTAGTATAGATTTAGTTGATTTTAAGATTGATTATGTTTGATGAGTCCAACTTGTTCAAGCAGTTCTGTTGAGGTTCAGAATGAGTGTTCTTGCTGTTTGACAGGAGTATTTTTGTTGTTTGATAAGTAGAGATGATAATATCTACTACTAGCAACTTAATTATCAGATCAATCGAGTTCTATTCAGTCTGTGCGCAGATCTGAAAGAGAATCGAGAGCCAAAGCTCTGGTACCAATTGACTGGGATTGTGTAAGAGTGATATTCTTACTAAGAATCGAATATGATAATCAAGTCAATGATTGAGTGGTGAAAACAAACAATCAATGAACATTCAAGCAAGAAAATTACTCATAAATGTTGTTTGTATTGATATATGAAAGTTGATAAGTTATAGAGAATAATTACAACAAAAAATCTCTACCTATCAGCCGTCACCTCAGTACGAGGTTAACTATTCTATTTATAGGCAGACAAGATGCCTTTACAAAATGAATAAACTACCCCTGATCTTTTACATCAGAAACTAGTCTAAGTCTTGATCCGCATCTCTGCTTGTTCATCCGCATCGACAAATGCGGATGAGTTAATTTTGATCAGCATTTCTACTTGATCATCATCATTAGTAAGTTGGTCGTCCGCATTGATTAATGCGGATGAACAAATACATGTGCGCATTTGGTTGGTCATCCGCATTTATCAATGCAGATGATCAAAGTCTTGTCCACATATTCTTTTGCTCTTCCACATTAGTCAATGCGGAAGAGTAACTTGTTCTTCAGCATTAGTATTATGTCTTCACCAATTGAGTTGGCATGTATGATCCTTTCAGGGTGCAACAAAGGTATATGATTCATCAAGGTCGGTCATGGGAAATTCATTAGGGGCGCCTTCATCATGAAGCTCTAGATGCTCCTGATGATTTGTTTAGAGATGACCAACTCCTGGCCATAATGCTCGACCTTATAACCCTAACTTGAATTAGGGTTTCTGTATGACCGTTGGCCGAAAACTCATCCATTTGGTTAAGATAAAAAGTGGAGTTTATGGTCAAGGTAGTACAGTAGTTGGATTGGGTGAGAAATGAGATGATTTCAGAGAAGTCAGCATCCTTGGATGAATCCAGAAGTGCAATTGATTGTGTTGAGGGTTTAGTGCCATTTTGAGAAAGAATAGAGGAAAACAAGTTTGAAGATGGAGAAGGTTGAAGTGGGAAGAGCTCTACGTAGTAGAAGTGGTAAAAAGATGAAAATGATGACTCGGGATTATTTAAATGGGTGAAAGAGCGGTGTTAGTAGGTCTAAGTGTTTGGTTTTGGTTTGGTTTTGGTTGCACTAGCCTTCTTCTTGATCGAACAACCTAAAAGTTTCTCATGAGTTGAAAGGTCATGCACCTGCATAGTGGTAATGCGCCTGCTTAGGGCTCATGCGCCTAAAGACTTGTAATATTTTTTGAAATTTTGGTATGAAAAGAAAGTTTCAGGCTATGACTTGGGATGTTCCAAATAGGGATTTTGATGATTTATAACGATGGGGTGATGATGTTTAGGTAAGATATGCATGCCTATGTTATGTATGTTTATGTTTGTTGTCTTTATGTACCTTATTATATATATTTCCTTGGCTTTGCGTGGTATGTTATTATCAATGAACGTGAAGTATTATGTAATAAAAGCAAAAATTAATGATGAATGAATGAAAAGTGGAATGTTGAGAAAGAATGAATGCATGCATGGAAGTAAGAATTAACGTATGAAAAATCTTGCAAGCAAATGAAAGGACATGCAAACCTCTAAAATGTTGTTATCTCAACTGTGTGGTTTAGCTAACCCATTAGGATACATATAGGGATCTAGTCTTTGCGACTGACCAAACATATGGTATCCTTGTCACTTTCCCTGGTACTGGTGCCAGACTATGTGCGTAATGTTAGGCGTCTATTTAAAGACTTTGGCCTAGTACCTACTTTGTGCCTGTGTTTAGGGTATAGCTTATAGCATTGGTCCGGAATGTATTAGGATGATGTTGAATGGACGAAGGATAACTAAGAAAGATAATGCATGATGATGAGAGATAATGATAAGATTGTCTATTTTTACGTATATTGCATGATCGTGTGTGAAAGTTAAGGAAGGTTTTAAAGAAAAGTAAAGTATTTTATTTGTAAAACTAGAACTCACTCAACAACGCTGACTTTTATGTATTTTCTAGTTGGCAGGTGAATGTTGTTGAGGATGGCACGGGACAGCTACTTGATATTTTTTATGGCATCCATTTGTATAGCTATGATGTTTTTCTATTGTAATGCACACGATAGTATTTTGTAACTATTAACAATGATTTATTATTTTGGAAAAGCAGTTATTAATATATGACATGGTTTCTAAGTTATTCTGCTATGATATTTTAATACATTTAAATGTATTTTTCATGTTTTGCGTGCGATGATTGACCAACTGTGAGTGTTCTGGGAACGGGGCCTTACAAGTTGGTATCAGAGCCAAAGTTTACGAAAAATAGGGCAAAATATATTAAAAAAGAAACCTATGCTTAAACTGAGAATGGGACAAAATGGAAGGATGCCAGTTCGAGTAGCTACGTGCTATCAGGTATTTTTCTTTAATGATAAATCGATAATATGTGCCTATGTGATATGGCTTATGTGCTTTTGGTATATTTAGATACTGATGTAGTTATGAGAGGAAATGCTTGGGGTATGAGGAGTAAAGTAAGTGGCTAATCAAAACTAGCCACTATAATTAGGGACTTAATATACTTAACATAAACTTAGCTATTACCTTGAATGACATGTTGTTGTTTGGAACTTATAGCGCGTTAGAGAATGGCTTGAAGTAGATCTTCTAAGGCTTCTCGTGGTAGAGGTCGTGGTGGACGTGGTGCTGGACCACGGGTCACAAGAGGCAAGGCTAAAGCTGCGGACATGGCTCATGAAGAGTCTGAGATCCCTCATCCGAAGGGTGGCGATGAAAGTGCAAATTTGAGGGCCTCGGTGAAGGAGGCTGTGGTTTAGGCGATTCACCAGGTCATGATGTCCTTCAAAAGAGCTGAGTAGCTGCCTCGTGCCATCCTCAGCAACATTACCTACCAACTGCAAACACATAAAAGTCAGTGTTGCTGAGTGAGTTATAGTTTTATAATAAAACATACTTTTCTTTTGTAAAACCATTCTTTCTATTAAAATCATATTATACTTTACATTCGTACGTGATCATACATCGTACGTGCATTCAGATAATATAATTATTATCTTCGTCATTCTTTCGTTCATACTTTCATTCATTCATCATTTCATTCATTACTTTCATTATCACCATGAACTTTACCCTTCATGCTCATGATACTGTGCCTAAGCCTATAAAAGACCTTCATCGGTGGTGCCCAGCACTAAGTGGTCATAGTATCTAAGGTAAAGTTCAGGTATACCATTGTCATATGCTATGCCCTTCATGCTCATGATACTGGACCTAAGCCTATAAAAGACCTTCATCGGTGGTGCCCAGCACCAAGTGGTCACAGTACCTAAGACACGCAACAATGGTTCATCTATATGGTCAATCACAAAGAAGGACCCCAATGTGCATCCTTTGGGGTAGCTAACCCGCACACCGTTGAGCTAACAACTACAATGGGTGTGCACCCTATACATTTGCTTGCAAGCCTTTCTTACATTCATTCATTCATTAATGCATGCATTCATCATCATGTTCCTCTTTCATTATCTTTCACTTTACATTACATAATACTTCGTTCATTCATTATCATAACATGTAAATTCATAGGAAAGATAATCATACATCATCATAAGGAACATAAACATATCATTCATACATCATCATACAGGGCATCATACATACATAACATACATCATGTATAACCATGCAACATCATCATCATCATCATCATCATCATGCCTATGCATCAATCAAATATCATTACATGCCCAACATCCCATCTATGACCCCAAAAGTCAACTTACATAACCCCCGGGAATTTCCTAGGTCAAAGCCTACATTACTCCTTTTTCTTCCAAAAAGTCAGAATTTTTCTAAGTGTTCATCCTTATTTGCTATAGTTCATCTGCCTTTGCTCTAGTTCATCCGCATTTGCTATAGTTCATCCGCATTGGCCTTACTTCATCCACATTGGTTTTACTTCATCCGCATTTGATTTGCTTCATCCGCATTTGTCATCCGCATTGGACTTACTCATCCGCATTTCCCAGACTTAGCCAAATGATCATCCGCATTGACTTCATCCGCATTTGCCAGACTTAGTCAGATGCTCATCCGCATTTCATGCACTTAGTCGGTGTTCATCCGCATTCACTTCATCCACATTTGACTTCATCAGCGTTGACTTACCCATTGGTTAATGTTCATCCACACTGACCCCTTTCCATCCGCATTTACTTCCAAACACTTAGGCAGATTTAAAAACATAACATGTGAGCCTAAAACATCATAGTCGATTTCCATGCACCATTCATCATGTTCTAAGCTTAAATCTTACCCTCTAAGCCTTAGATACACAATCATACATCATCAAGCATGAACATAGTTACACATCACATATAACATCATCATACACACATTCAAGCATACGAGTTCGAGACCCAGTTACATAAAAAACATACATTCATGCATTTCCAGCCCCAAAATTAGTTAAAAACCAGTAAAAGAGGGGTCCTAGAACTCACCTTTGTAGCTTTGAGTGTGGCTTCTTCCAAACTCGTTTGCAAATTGACTTCAACCTCCTAGAAACCCACAAAAAACATACCTGAACACATACAAACACACATCAGCATAAACCCAAGGATAGACTAGTCAAGAACATCATCAAATCATAAATTCTTACCTTCAATTCGAATTCCTTCAAGTTCTTCCTTCAAAGCCGAGAATTTTCTGCTCCTAGCTACTCTCTCTCTAGAACCCGAAAATCAGTGGTGTATGTGACATATGGGTGGCCATACTGCCTTTTACACCCACTTTTCAATCATTTTGTGCTTTTGGACACTTCTTACCCCTAGACTTGGGTTTTATTTCTTTTCCTTGTTTTTCTTCACTTATTCTTCTTTCTTGTCTAAAAATAGCCGGGTGTTACACACTACGATCCCAAAGGTGATTTCGATGGCGGTGGAAGGAAAATGCATGAGGCGTTGATGTAGTGCCTACATGGACTGCGTGAAGGATGTGGACACATCAACACCACAAATATCCAATGTACCGGTTGTGTTTGACATTCCCGATGTGTTCAGAGAAGATTTACCAGGTGTGCCATTGGACCATAAAATCAAGTTCCAGATTGACTTGATACTCGGTGCTCAACATGTTGCTAAGGTGTCGTATTGTTTAGCTCCTTCCGAGATGAAGGAATTGATGGAACAGTTGCTTGATAAGGGTTTTATTATACCAAGTATTTCTCCTTAGGGTGTTCCGATCTTATTTTTCAAGAAAAAAGACGGTAGTATGAGGATGTGTATCTACTAACGCGAGTTGAAAAAGTTGATGGTTAAGACTAGAATCTGTTACCGAGGAATGCCGACTTGTTCGATCAGCTTCAACGTGCTAGTTGGTTATCAACAATAGACCTTTGATCTGGTTACTATCAGTTGAAAGTAAAGGAGCTGTATATTCTTAAAACAACTTTTCATATGCGTTATGGACACTACGAGTTCCTTGTCATGTCTTTTGTTTTAACCAACGACCCAACAACTTTTATGGAATTGATGAATCAAGGGTGTTGGCCAATGTTGGATAAATCAGTGATTGTTTCACATGGTGAATTCCAAGGGGATTATGGTGGACCCGACAAAAGTGGAAGCCGTGATGCAATGGAAGTCTTCAAAGATGCCATCTGAGATTCGTAGTTTCTTGGGGGTGGCGGGATATTACAAAAGATTCATCCAAGACCTCTCTAAGATAGCTTCTCCATTGACTATGCCAACCCGTAAAGATATGAAGTTTGTACGGAGTCAATGAAGATCATGTATAGGTTGGACTCACCTTAGAGTAGATTATGTTTATATTGCATTGTAATAGGTTTAATCTTAGTTTACTTTTGTGTGCTAATTAATTGTTGTTGCTTTGTTGCGTAGCAAAACTCTGAGAGAAACTGCACTTTCACTCATAGTCCGCTGATTAGTTCACCCGGCGAAACTGTTAGTCTCTACCGGCGAAACTACATTTTTGTCATGTAAGGCCCCGTTCCCGGGATGCTCAGGCTGATCAATCATCACGCGTAAAACATTTGATATAAATTAATAAAATATTGTAGCAAAATCATTTTAAACAACTCATTTCATATATATAAATAACTGGTTTTGCAAAATAATACAAATTTTATAATTATTACATAATTGTTGGATTCTTTATGCCCAAGACACATAGAACATTGATGTGATTAGTACATTATGATCCAAGTGGGGTCATACCCAATAACAAGCTTAGTAAACACCAATAAATATTTAATTGATAATACGATCATGCAATTAAATAATTACACCAATTTGAAAAACGGGTTTTCCAAATAGATTGTATACGAGATGGAATAACTTATAAGGATATTTTGTTCATGGGTATTATTAGTAATGTTATTCAAATTGGTTAATAATATCAAGAAATAAAAGTGTGTGTATAAGTTATATAATTAAAAGGTTAATTACATAACTTACACTAAAGTCAAGTTCCAAATTTATGAGATTTTCAGCCACCCCCCTTTAAGGGGTCATTGGCCTTTTGTTTTCTATGACTTGACTTTTGGAAAACACACACACTTCACCTCTTCTCTCTTTCACTTGCAAAGGACCAAGAACACATTTTCCCTCTACTTCCTTGAAGAAGTTCAAAGCTGAAAAATTGTATTCCAGCTCATCTTGGTTCGAATTTGATGCTGACATCCTAGCAACAAGGTGTTTGTTCGATGCTTGTGGGTAGGAGAGCTTGAGGAAACCTCTCCTTGGTGTTTTGGTCATTCAAGAGCCTAAATCTCTTCATCCAAATCACGTTTTTCAGCAGGTCTACAAAGGTAGTTTGTATGTGTTGCTTTTGGTTGTTATTTCTTCTTGATAGCTAGTCCATTCACATATATTTGATCCTTATGTTCTTGGGTTTGTTGTTGACAAATAATATGCTTAAGTTTCGAATTATATAACATAGTATTTAGCTTTGTTTCTTCTGTGTTTTTTTGTTTTTTAAATGGTTAAACAACTATGTTTATGGTACAACAAACCCAACATTGGCATCTAAAGCCGGATATGTGGATGACTAGCTTCTGTTGTCCTTGTAAAATTGGTTTTATGGGGTTTTAACAACCTAATAGGGGCTTTTTTTGTGGTGATATAATGAATCCCCAACCTTTCAAGGTTATATCTTACATGCTTATGATTATACCTTGAAAGAAAGATATCAAATGGTTGATTGTGTTTTGTTTGGACAAAAACACCCTAAATTCTTGGTTTATGTTGGCTGAAAATTTAGGGTCAAATGGGGATTTATTTTGGTTCTTGTATGTTATATATCATGTTTCATATTGGTGCATAACCTAGCCTTGATCTTGTGTTGATTTGGTTTTGGATGAATGATTTGTTTTGGTTGATTTCATTCATTATGGGTTGTAATATTTACTCTTTTGTGCTTGTATATTGTTGTAATTTATTTATTCATTCAATGGTTATGTAATAAATAGATTATGTGTATTTTCTTTTATTAGAAAATTTTGTATTTGGATATAAATTTTGTAAAAGAAGATACACAAGTTGGAAGCACAAAAGGAAGGAACAAAGAGAAGGACTTGACTCATTTGGATGCAATTTCAAGTCGGGGTCTTTTGAGATCCTATCTTTGTGTTGTAACTAACCCTTAGAAAAGACCTTATGACCACACTTGTGATGGGAAACCAGTTTTATCACCTAAGTGGCTATGGTTATACACATGTGGTTGTTTTGTTTATGTTTGTTTGTTTATCCCTTTTCTGTTGATAGTTTGATGTGTGGATATGCTTAACAATCTTAATAAATAATCGAAACAAGCTGAATTTTCATGGTTCTTAATCATTAATATGTTAATAAAACTTATTAAAAGGATTAATGATTTCAAAATAAAAGAGGTTTTATTAAAAAGAACCATATGGTACCATGTATTTGAAAGCATGCGAATACAAGGTACATAGAGTTTTCCTAACTAGAATTGATGAAAACAAAAATCCCTTTGGAAACAAGTTAAACACCATCCTTTTACACGACACTCGAATCACTTGAAAACTATTTGTGGGATAAAGGTCACCTAACCACTTCTAGGGAACTTGTGTGTTTGAGGTGGGCTTAACATATTTGTGAGATAAAGGTCACCTAACCACTTGTATGTGTAAACTCACACGTATGTGTAAGTAGGACGACTTGAATTAGAAACCATGTGCATAGGGTCATCGAAGCATGGCGTACAATGGTGTTGATGGGATTTTACATGCCGACTAAACATAAGATGTTTAACCAATCCCATAAAGCTAGAAGTTGCAATAGGTTGCAATTGTTAAATGTTGACTACCTTGTTAATTTAAATAATGGGATAAAGGTCACCTAACCATCATTTAAATGTAACGTTGGATTCTTAGATTTTAATTATTAATTGTCTATGAGACAAGTAAAGGGTATTAATGATTAAAATGAAATTTTTTCAGAAATACTAATATGAACTTTGTAAATTTTGTAGAAATGGCCGCAAACAATAATGCTACCACGCTGACCGTCCATACACTATCACTGAGAACCATCTTAGAGAAGGATTGTCTTAACTATAATAACTTTATGTACTGGTTTTGAAACTTGAGAATTGTTCTAAAGCAAGAGAAAAAGGCCTATGTCCTTGATGATCCCATTCCTGACCAACCCGACCCCGAGGATGTTGAGGCCTACAATGATTGGTTTCAATACACTTAGGATTCCATCCTGGTTTCCTGCCTCATGTTGGGAACTATGATTCCCGAACTCCAAAAGGACTTGGAGCAACATGGGGCATATGACATGATTACCCAATTGAAGGAAATGTTCCTTCAACAAGCTAGGGTAGAGAGCTTCAAAACGGTTCGAGCGCTTCATGTGTGTCGCATGGAAGAAACCCAATCGGTATCATCTTATGTTCTTAATATGAAAAGCCACGTTGATCGCCTCGAGAGGCTTAACTGTCCCATCTTAATGGAATTGGCCACGGATTTGATCCTTAATGGCCTAACCAAAAAGCTTGAGACGTTCATAATGAATTACAATATGAATGGGTGGGACAAGAGCATTGGTGAGCTTCACGCAATGCTCAAAATAGCCGAGGCTGGGATGGGTTGAAAGGTTCTAGCTATTCACTCGATCAATGAGGGAGGCAATAAGAAAATGCCATCCCTGATCCCAAGGAAAATGTTCCCAAAGGAAAATGGTACCTCAAAGACAAAGGGAAAGGGTAGGCTAAGCGGAACCTCCAAAGCCTAAGCTTAAGAAGCCTAAGGTAACGGAGAAGGATCCATGCTTTGAGTGTGGTGAGATAGGACATTGGAAAAGGAATTGTCCAACCTATCTCAAAGAGTTGAGAAACAAGCGGGATGCTGGGCAAACATCAGGTACAACTTTCATGATACATATTGGTTTGAATGTTATTTCTTCAAATACATGGGTATTGGATACCGGATGTGGAATTCACATTTGTAATTTGTTGCAGGGGTTCAAAAGAAATAAGCACTTCAAGAAGGGAGACACAAGTCTCTATATGGGCAACGAAGCAAAAGTTGATGTCGAAGCCCAAGGAGACTATATTTTGAAACTTTCAAGTGGTTTTGAAGTTGTTCTTAAGAATATTTTGTATGCTCCTAGTTTGACTAGGAATATAATTTTTGTTTCCTTTTTAAAACGATGTGTTTATGAATAAAGTTTGTTAACCATGGTATTTATGTTTGTATGGATGATGTGTTTTATTTTAAGGCAATGCGTTTTAATGGTATCTATGAATTGGTTCATGATGATTCATCCTATAATAGCTCATTATACCAGACAAGCTCCAAGAACCATAAAATGGGTTTAAGCGATTCATATCTTTGGCATTGTCGTCTTGGATAAACAAGAATCAAATTCAAACACTTCAAAAGAATGGTCTTTTGAAAACAAATGAAAATGTTTCATTTGATAAGTGTTAATCTTGTTTACAAGGGTAGATGACGAAGTCACCCTTTAGTGGTACTAACGAGAGGGCAAAAGACTTATTGGAATCATACATTCGGATGTATGTGGCCATTTTAAGACAATGACAAGAAATGGTGAAAGATACTTCGTTACCTTTACCGATGATTATACTCGCTATGGTTATGTGTACTTGATCGCACATAAACATGAAGCTTTTGAAATGTTCAAAATCTTCAAGAATGAACTAGATAATCAACTCAATAAAATTATCAATGTTGTTCATTCAAATCGAGGAGGTGAATACCTAAGTGAGGCTTTTCAGGATCATCTAAGAAGTTATGGGATCGTCTCACAACTTACTCCACCTGGAACACCACAACATAATGGTGTGTCTGAAAGGAGAAATCGAACCCTATTGGATATGGTTCGATCTATGATGGCTATAAGCTCACTACCTCAATCATTTTGGGGATTCTCATTGCTCTCCACGACTCGTATTTTGAATATGGCCCCAACCAAAAAAATGGATACGACACCTTTTGAAAAATGGCATGGAAGAGTTCCATCGCTATCATATTTAAAAGTATGGGGTTGTGAAGCTTATGTTAAGCTAAAAACCCAAAACAAGTTGGAAAGTCGATCCACTAAGTGTTTATTTGTTGGATATCCCAAAGACTGTATAGGATACTACTTCTTTGATCCAACAGGGCAAAAAGTATTATTGCTCGAAAGACAGAGTTCTTGGAAGCTAAGTTCCTTATGGAAGGAATAACATATAGAATAGTGGAATTTGATGAGGATCAAGATCCACAAGCCGATACATGTTTCGTTGACACTAACAATCAACAAGAGGTTGTTGATAATGAGCAAGAAGTTGATCAATACACAAAATGCGTTCACAGATCTGGTAGTGTTAGCATTCCACCGGAAAGATATGGATTTTTCATGAATGGATGCCATGTGGTTGACTCAGATGAGCCAACTACATACCATGATGAATGTCCAATTCAGATTGTGACAAATGGCTGGAAGCCATGAATGTAGAGATGCAATCCATGTATGACAACCAAGTATGGGAATTGGTGACCCTCCACTTAACTGCAAACCTGTTGGATGCAAGTGGGTTTTCAAGAAGAAAACAAATATGCATGGAAACTTGGATACTTACAAAGGAAGACTTGTAGCAAAAGGTTTCACTCAAACTCAAGGGGTTGATTACGATGAAACCTTCTCTCCTATGGCAATGCTAAAGTCAATTAGGATATTACTTGCCATAGCTGCATATTATGACTATGAGATTTGCCAATGTATGTCAAACCGCTTTTTTGTTGGACATCTCCAAGTGACTGTCCATTGGTTTAGCTTGATGGTTTTGTCGATCCACAACATCCTAATAAAGTATGCAAGTTAAAGAAATCAATCTATGGATTGAAACAAGCATCAAGGAGTTGGAATCAACATTTTGATGAAGAGATCAATAAATTTGGTTTCATCAAGAACGCTGACGAGGCTTGTGTATATAAGAAGGCTAGTGGGAGCATAATTACATTCTTAATATTGTATGCTGATGACATACTACTTTTTCCATAAAACCTGGCTTGGAAGTTATTTTTCCATAAAAGATCTCGGTGAAGCCGCCTATATTTCGGGAATAAAGATCTATAGGGATAGATCGAGGCGGTTGATAGGTCTAAACCAAAGTGCATATATTGATAAAATCTTAAAAAGGTTCAAGATGGAAAACTCTAAGAAAGGTATGGTACCTATTCAAAGAGGGACAATATTGAGTACCTCTCAATGTCCAAGCTCAAAGGTGAGCAAGATCGAATGAAGGACATCCGATATGCTTCTGCTATAGGATCCATCATGTATGCGATGATATGCACTAGACCGGACGTGTCATGCGCATTAAGCATGACAAGCAGATATCAGCAGAATCCAGGTAATAGCCATTGGAAGGTTGTTAAAATTATATTGAAATACCTTAGGAGGACTACGAAAATGTTTCTAATATACGGGTCTAGTGAAGTGGAACTCGTTGTTAAGGGTTACACGGATGCAAGCTTCCAAAGTGATCGAGATGATTCTCGATCACCATTGGGGTATGTCTTCATTATGAATGGAGGAGCAGTGTCCTGGAAGAATTCAAAACAAGACGTGGTAGCATTGTCCACTACAAAATCCAAATAGATAGCTGCCTCATTAGCAGCTCAGGAAGCTACATGGATAAATAAATTTATCACCGATCTAGGGGTGGTCTCTACCATTCAAGACCCCCTAGAAATCTTTTGTGATAACGAGGGTGTGATTGCACAAATCAAGGAACGTCGTGCACATCAAAAGACTAGACACATTAAGCTGAGATTCCACTACATAAGGGATGAAGTTGAAAAAGGAAAGACATTTATTCATCAAGTTCACACTGATCAAAACATTATGGATCCACTCATGAAGCACCTTGAAAGGGCAAAGCATGAAATTCATACTTGTGCCTTAGAGCTTTGATTTTCTAGTGACTGGAATTGATCTGTTAAGTATTTAAAAGTTTGGAATAATGTAATGTTTAACTCTTTATATATTTGTGATATTCTGAGTTGTGTTCCTGTTAGAAAGTATATATCCATGAATATGTTTATGAGTCTTAATGTCCATAGTTGGTCATATTTGTGGGAACAATATGAACGTAAGACTATTATGAACATGGATTGGTGGATATTCTTAAGGCCTAATATAGAGCAATTGGTTGCTGCCAAAGTTCATAGATATTTATGGGATACAAATATTGGACTGACCCACATCTCAAATTTTACTACGTGGAATCTTCTAGATTGATCATAAGTAAATTTGAGTAAAGGTAAATTTCATTTGCTATCCTTCGACCGGAGATTCATATTGGGTTTTGATATTCACCAAATGTTATACCTTCAGCTAGTTCCTCACTGCTCTTAAATAATGGATAGTACATAAGGCTATGTTCAGGTGTGACACGAGGTGATTGTGAGAAACGTATGTAGTCCAGATGGAATTTGTTCCTCTTATTCGTTGAGAGCAAGATGTCTAAGGCCTGATTAAGTTAAATCAACAAGGAATGATCATTCTGTGTCCTTGGATTTAACATGACATCTATAACAAAAGGATAAATAATTGATTCACCTAAATCATTTCAAGTTGGATACTTGAAGGGGAATATGTTATTGAATGGATTTTATTCATGCGTATTAAGGGTAGTAAACCATTGTTAGAAGGTATTTAGTGTATGCATCAATCTTCTATGAATCTTGTGCAAGTGGGAGATTGTTGGATTCTTTATGCCCAACACACATAAAACATTGATGTGGTTAGTACGTTATGATCCAAGTCATGTCATACCCAATAACAAGCTTAGCAAACACCAATAAATATTTAACTGATGATATGATCATGCAATTAAATAACTACACCAATTAGGAAAACAGGTTTTCTAAATAGATTGTATATGACTCGGAACAACTTATAAGGATATTTTGTTCATGGGTATTATTTGTAATGTTATTCAAATTGGTTAAATAATATGAAGTAATAAAAGTATGTGTATGAGTTATATAATTAAACGGTTAATTACATAACTCACACTAAAGCCAAGTTACACAAAATGGTAAAAAAAAAAATTTTTGGGGAAAACCCCAAATTTATGAGATTTTCGGCCGTCCCCTTTAAGGGGTCATTGGCCTCTTGTTTTCCATGACTTGACTTTTGGAAACACACACCAAGAACACATTTTCTCTCTACTTTCTTGAAAAGTTCAAAGCTGAAAATTGGATTTTTAGCTCATCTTGGTTCGAATTTGGTGCTCAAATCCTAGCAACAAGGTGTTTGTTTGATGCTTGTGGGTATGAGAGCTTGAGGACACCTCCTCTTGGTGTTTTGGTCATTCAAGAACCTTATTCTCTTCATCCAAATCACGTTTTTCAGCAGCTCTACAAAGGTAGTTTGTATGTGTTGCTTTGGTTGTTATTTCTTCTTGATAGCTAGTCCATTCACATATATTTGATCCTTACGTTCTTGGGTTTATTGTGGACAAATAATATGCTTAAATTCAGATTATCTAACATATTATTTAGCTTTGTTTCTGATGTGTTTTTTCTTGTTTAAATGGTTAAACAACTATGTTTATGGTCGAACAAACACGACAATAATATTGTTTGTTCGCATTATAATGCAAAAACATCATCGCAACATAAAATGGATGCCATCCAAAATAATCCAAGCAGCCACCCTGTGCCATCCTTAGCAACATCTACCTGTGAAATGGAAACATATAAAAATCAGTGTAACTCAGTGAGTTCTAGTTTTATAAGACATTATGTTACCTATTCATTCATTAAAACATTTTTTACTATCGCACATGATCACACATTATATGTACATGAACGTAATAATTATTATCTTCCATCATCGTTCATTTTTTACATATCATACATTTCGTACTTATCACGCATTTTGTTCATTTATTATCTTTTCAGTTGTATTTAGGTCCTGTCGTATGCTTAACCACCCTCTTGAGCACAAAGCCATATCATCTAGGGTTAAGCGACAAGGACCCCATATTGCACATATCGCACGTATGGAGTGTAGATACATGTGTACCTAGTTTATGTACTTAAATATAAAAGTTTTTCATGTCTTACATATGTGTAATTTGACGAAGTAATGAATATGAGATATGACTTGATGTTTACTTATCTTTGATTCATATGTATGACTTCTTATATAGGTTTGAGGTTGTTGTAGATAGTTCTTAGTCAATAATGATTGAGAAATGTGTTCAACCTAGGAGGGTGATTATTCATGCTAATGGCCCATACTTATGGACCATACACATGAATACATCATGCTTATGGACCAGTCGCACGATTGAACCAGAGGACTGATTTAGTTGTATGATTGAGACATAAGATTGACTTAGTTGCACGACTGACCTTTAGTCGTGCGTATGACTCAATCGCATGATTCAGTCACACGACTGAACCATGCTAATGGTTCACTCCTACGAATGGAACCACTAACCTATAAATACCACCTAATTCGTGGAAAAATAGAACACTTGGAGAGATACTTCGTATACACATAAACCCTTGCCATCCAGAGCATCCCAAACAGCCTGTCCAAGTTCATAGTTCGTTCCTGATCGATTCCTACTCGTTCTTAATGTTTAGTTCAATCTTATATCGATCGGGTTATCGTTCTTACCGATTGGATAGCCAATCAAATAAGATTCCGCACTATTTAATTCACTATAAATGCATAATCAGTTAGTACTCCGTACGTACATGGTCCTCCTCTAACAAGTGGTATCAGAGCCTTGGCTCTTGATTTTGCGTTTCATTCAATTAGATTTTGTGTCAAAAACCTACGTTTTAATCAACAGAGTCACCACTTTTCTTCTAAGGTGTTTTCGACGTTTTGTAGCATTAAAGTTTCGATTTTTCACTATATGGCAGATTAGGATTCCTAGGAAAATCGTATTTTGTGTCCAAGTGTCAAAATCTTCGATTTTGCAGAAACAACAACGTTCAGTCGCATGATTAGTCCATTCGTACGGTTGAACTCATTCATTTAC